>OY101442.1:71161709-71761709 GCA_956483585.1 Gymnocheta viridis | reverse complement strand
CCACTTGGAGTCGCACTAAGGCAGCCTATGAAGAAATTTTAAACGAATCTGAAAAACCACTTAAGAAAGGGGTAATAGCACTTGACATTGAATCCATCAAAGCAAAATACAAAGCCACTTATGCAACATACTGCAATTGCCTTACCATACTTGGCGAGGCGGCTGATTCCCTTCAGCAAGCAGCACAGTCTCGTCATTCCTCCAGACGCTAGTTCTGTTCATTCTCGATTTTTTCAAGATGATGATCGCGGTGCTGCTCATAGCCTTCGTCTACCACCAATTGACATAGAGGCCTTTCAAGGAGATTATTCATCCTGGCCTACATTCCGTGACATGTTTACAGCTGTCATGGCGAATTCCAATGCAAGCAATGTTGAAAAGCTGTTTTATTTGACACAGAAAACTAAAGGCGAGGCAAAAGAAGTTGTTAGAAAGAGTCCACTGACCCATCAGGGATTCGAGCTAGCCTGGAAAGACTTGTGTTCAAGATATGAAAATCGCAGGGTTCTTGTAAATGGTCAACTGAAAAATTTGTTCAATCTCCAGACCATTACAGTCGAATCTGGCAAGGCGCTTGAAACTCTACAAAGCGGCATTAATTCCGCTATTTCCACACTACGCCTTTACGATATCGATGTTAAAAGCTGGTCTCCCATTTTCGTTTTTATTTGTACAAACCGACTTCCTGAAAGTACATTGACATTATGGGAGCAGCAACTTAAGGACAAGACCGCAGTTCCTGAGTGGTCTGAGCTGGATGAGTTTCTTACTAATCGGTATAGAACATTAGAGTCTGTGTATGAAATTCGTAATTCTGCTAGTTCCAAAGAAGTTACCCCCAGATCAAGAAATAGCTCAAATTCTAGCAAGAAACTTAATAGTTTCCAGGTTAATGTTTCCGGTCCAAAATGTCAATTATGCCCCAAAGACAATCATGCCATACGAAAATGTCCAAAATTTCTGAATATGGACTGCAATCAGAGACTGAATGAGATTAAAAGGGAGGGCTTGTGCTTGAACTGTTTTTCCAAAACTCATAATGTCAGAAACTGTAACAGTAAGCATAACTGTTTCAGGTGTAGCAAAAGACATAATACTCTTTTACATAAGGAACCCACAAACTCCACCCCTCCAGTTCCTATCCCTAGCACAAGCCAAGGTTTGAATCTGAATCCCAACTCGGCTCCTTTTGTTCGAGCAAGTTCTAAAAACCTACAGTCCACTAACGCTTCAACTTCCGGAGTAATTCAGTCCTGTTTCGCAGCCAACTCCAAAGACGTTCTGTTAGGAACAGCCGTTGTAAGTATTATCAATAGGGGCGTGAAATATAGGGCACGAGCACTGATTGATTCGGGATCGGAAGGCACTTTAATTTCTGAGCGGTTATTTAATCTACTTAAGCTTCCTTTCGAAAGAACAAATGCTCAAATTTCCGGCTTGAATAATTCAGTTGCCGCTAAAGTGCAGCGTCAGTGTTCATTCATGTTGGGTACTGAATTAGATGACAGTATTGCAATTTCAGCAACAGCGCTTGTGGTTCCACATCTATCTACAAATCTTCCTTCTCATACTATTCCTAGTAGTTTATTTGCTGGTCTTCCTCAGATGAGACTAGCTGATCCTACGTTTCATTGTAGTTCGAAGATTGATGTTTTGATAGGGGGAGATATATTTCCATCGATCATATGCTCAGGAGTTAGACAAAAGGTTTGTGATTCACTACTTGCTCAGGAGACTATATTTGGGTGGATTCTGACTGGGCCTATTTCTCATTGTACCCCTCCATCCTCAAATATAATTTCATATTTCTGTGAAATTTCCTTGGAAAAAGCAATTTCACGCTTTTGGGAGGTGGAGAATCTTCCGAAGAAGTACCTGATGTCTTCAGCCGATCAAGCGTGTGAAGATTTGTATGTTCGAACCACAAGAAGAAATTCAGATGGTCGATATGTAGTATCCCTTCCTTTCAAAGAAGGTTTTCCCGATGCTCATAGTATAGGTAGTTCTAGGTCTAGTGCAAAGGCACAATTTTTTCGTAATGAGGCTAGACTGATTCGAAATAATCCAGACTTAAAACTTGAGTATGACAAAGTCATTAAGGAATACGAAGAACTCGGTCACATGGCCAAGGTTCAGCTTCCTGATCATCTCAAAAATTCGGAAATTTATTATCTGCCACACCATGCGGTCATAAAGCCTGATAGGGTAAGCACCAGAGTCCGAGTCGTGTTTAATGCATCTTCTCCGTCTGCAAGTGGCTTAAGTTTAAATTCTTTATTGCATACAGGCCCAAGTTTGCAAAATGATTTAATGTCAATGATTCTGAAATGGCGATTCTTCCGATATGTGTACAATGCAGATATTCAGAAGATGTATAGGCAGATTTTAGTTGATCCAAACCATACTCCGTATCAGAGAATTCTTTTCCGTGATGACCCGAAAAATCCTCTTTTCGATTACGAATTGAAAACGGTCACTTTCGGAGTAAATTGTGCTCCGTATCTGGCCATTCGCACCTTACTTCAACTAGCTGATGATGTCCAAGCTTTGTACCCCGAGGCTACTTCCATCATTCGAAAATCTATGTACGTTGACGATATCCTGGCAGGAGCTCATTCAAAGCCTGAGGCTATCCAAGCAAAAACCGCGCTTATCCTAGCTTTACAATCTGCGGGGTTCTCACTACGAAAGTGGACCGCTAATTTCAGGGATATATTAGCCGACATCCCACAAGACCACTTGCTGCATGAAGATTTCTTGAAGTTTGAAGATGTTAGTTCGACAAAAACGTTGGGAATTCGTTGGAACGCTTGCGCCGATGAGTTTTTCTTTGTCGCACCCCAATTTCAGAGTTCGATGAAGTATACTAAGAGGGACGTTCTATCGAAAATAGCCAAATTGTTTGATCCCGCTGGCTGGCTAGCTCCCTGTATTATTGTAGCTAAAATTCGAATGCAAAAGATATGGATGGACGGGACGGGATGGGATGAAATCCTTCTCCCTGAGACGCTGGAACAATGGAAGACATTCGAAGCAGGTTATCCGACTATCAAATCCATACGTATTCCTCGATGGATTCACTACATTCCCGATGCTGAAGTCCAATTCCATGGATTCTGCGATGCCTCCGAAAGGGCCTATGCAGCAGCATTATATATCCGAATTTCCACAAGCGATTCTGTACATACCCATTTAGTATCATCCAAGACTAAAGTGGCTCCTATTAAGACTTTGTCTATTCCTAGGCTAGAACTTTGTGGAGCAGTACTTTTGGCGGACATGATTGAAAGCCTTTTGCCTAGATTTGATATTGAAAAATATACCATTTTCTGTTGGACGGATTCTACAATTGTACTCTCCTGGCTGGCAAAGCCACCCTGCAATTGGCTGACCTTTGTTGCAAACAGAGTCTCGAAAATATCCCAAGTAATAGATTTTTCCCGATGGAGTCATGTAAATTCTGAATTTAATCCAGCAGATTTGGCCAGCCGAGGACTTTCCCCAGAGAACCTGATAGATAATGATCTGTGGTGGTGCGGGCCAAAGTGGCTTAAAACTGCACCGACTGAATGGCCAACACGAGACTTATCCAATCTTCCTAATAACGACCAGGAAGCCAAAACTCTGCGGATTCACTTCTCATACTTTTCAGACTTTGAAGACGTGCTGGAAAGATTTTCCTCCTTTCCTAGGGCACTGCGAGTCATGGCATACGTCTATAGATTCTTCTATAGAACTAATTCCAAATTTCGTTCCTCTTTCGATACTGATTCCATCCTACTTTCTAGTTCCGAGATCCGGGCAGTTCGTAATCGAATTATATCCGTCTGCCAAAAGGTCGCATATCCGAACGAATATAAAGCTCTATCTACCAAGAAAGAAATTTCCAAATCCAGTAGTATTATGAACTTAAATCCATTTCTGGATGCAGAGGGTATAATACGTTCATGTGCGAGACTACAATTTTGTCCCGGACTTTCCTATAACGAAAGACATCCGATCGTGGTCCCATACAATTGCCAATACTCCCGACTTTTAGTGAAGTTCATTCATGATGTTAGTCTACATGGTGGGAATCAGCTAGTGTTAAGACTATTACGAATGCAGTACTGGATTCCGCAGGCCAAAAGACTAATTAAAGCTATAAACAATAAATGCAAACCCTGTTTAATCTATAAAAAAAGATGCCAAAAACAAATAATGGCCGCATTACCACCTGAACGTTGCGACATTTCTCGTACGTTCGCACATACGGGTCTTGATTTCGCAGGACCTTTTGATATAAAAAGTTACTCAGGAAGAGCCTGTCGAATCACCAAGGGATACGTGTGTATATTTGTATGCTTTTCCACAAAGGCTATCCACTTGGAAGCCACCTCGGACCTTTCTACGCCAACATTCCTAGCTGCCTTTAGTCGATTTGTTTCACGCCGTGGATGTCCATTACATCTTTATTCCGATAATGGGACCACGTTTGTGGGCGCATCCAAAATTCTAGCAAAGGAATTCATTCAGACTACAAAGGAACGTCTTACAGCCAGTTATGCCCATCAAAATATCAACTGGCACTTTATTCCAGCAGGTGCGCCCCATATGGGTGGACTGTGGGAAGCAGGAGTGAAAAGCTTCAAAGCTCATTTCCGGAAAACGACAGGGTGTCACAAATACACTCATGAGGAGTTTTCAACGCTATTGTCCAGAATTGAGGCATGTCTCAACTCCCGACCAATATCCCCCATGTCCACTGATCCTACTGATCTTTGTGCATTAACTCCAGGTCATTTCCTCATTGGCTCTCCAATATTAACGCCTGTTGATCCGCAAACTAACGATTCTTTATCTACAGCTAATCGATGGCAAAGACTAAAACTTATCCATCAAAATTTCTGTCAGCGATGGAAAAACGAATATCTAAAGGAACTCCATAAACGCATAAAGTGGCAACGACAAGAGACTAATATCAAGGAAGGTGACCTTGTGGTCATAAAAGAGGAGAATCTCCCTCCGAACTCGTGGAGACTTGGCAGGGTCCAAAGGGCTTACACTGGTTCCGACGGTCGTGTGCGGGTGGCCGACGTATTAACGCAGCGAGGCGTAATAACGCGGCCCATAGTCAAACTTGTCATTCTGTCTACATCCTCTTAATTTCGGTTTTTCCTATCACTTATCCTCCATTTCTTACTATTATTCTTTCTTTCCTAGCTCAACATGCCTAAAGTCTCTTCTGATTCTTCGAAATCAAAGGATTCCGCAAGGATATTACCTAAAAAATACAACGCATTTCCCTGCCGAATTTGTAAACATGCACATTCATTACGAACATGCAAAAAGTTTCTGGCGATGAATATGAGTGACCGTATCCGAGCAGTTCGCGAAAATCGATATTGCCTCAACTGTCTCGCACATGACCATTCGAACGGCACTTGCTTTTCCAAGCATGGATGTAAACACTGCAAAAGATTCCACCATACGTTGCTGCATGTGCACCCAAGATTGGCAAAGGACATATTATTCCAACGATCTCGGTCATCATCCTTTAGCACAGAGCAGTCTACGTCCAAGAAAAGCAGAATCCACACCGCGAAAAAACCAAATACCCCCCCAACAAAGGAGAATAAGACCCTTGCTCTCACTTCGACTTCGAGATCATCCTTGACAGCGATTTTGCGCCAAAATGTCATCATTCTTTTGCCAACGGTGGTTGTGAAAATAGCGTCCACAACATCCCATGCTCGATGTCTACTCGATTCTGGTACTCCAGTCAGCCGGGTATCCAAAAGGTTAATCGATCGGCTCAGTTTAAATGTTTTTACTTTGCATGAGGAGACCGTTTGTCCCCTTACGTTAAAATCACGGTATGACTCGTTGTCAAGTATTGAGGCCACATTTAGAGTCGATAACCGCATAAACCTCCGTACTCCATCTGAGTCGCTTCCCGATTCCTACAAAAAGAACTTTCGCAACCTTTTTCTCGCTGATTCTAACTTTTATGAATCCGCATCCATTGACATTATAATCGGTGTAGACATTTACCCGAAAATAATCCAAGATGGAGTATATTCCAGACCAGGTTTTCCAACTGCCCAGAGCACGCTGTTTGGCTGGGCTATTTACGGTTCATGTAATTTGTAAATTGAAATGCACTTTCTATATAGGCGATGTAAAATATTAAACGTATTTCTACAATTCTACCTGTTATAAAAAAAAAAACCATTTTTAATATTATTGTATTTGGATTTTCAAGCATTTTTATTGTGACATTGTAATTTCAATATAATAAGCTGAATAATAATCATGAATTTATCTTTTAACATTAATACTTATCTCATATTATTTTGTATTTATATTATAAAAGCAGTATCTTCGACGTGGCCAATTTGACCTTATCCATTTCCTGATTGCATTGCAGAGATCCTGCAAGGCGGGCGGCAATGTTAACGTCCAAATCCTTAACCAACCAACACTTGTCATAACATATGTCATAGCAAGAGTGTTTCCACCTCTGTCTTATAACATATGCAGAGGCTTCCGTGTAGATGTAAATTACTATCTGTCTCGGTCCTTTTAATACCTAAACCACAAACGTCAAATTGGTCTAACTGTCGTAAAATACTACTTCCGTTGTTCAATACTTAAAAGCACGCTCATTCTTTCTATCCACCCAGGCACGTGAAGAAGGTACAGTCCACATTATTGAATAAAATCCAGTGTCCATTCCAACCCTAATAATCGTTGTTTTATTTTTTTCATCATAAATTCCTATTGGGGTTCTTGCCATTTCGGAGCAAACAAAATAAGAGGATCTTATTTTGTTTCATAGGCTCAGAACTATATATATATATATCTATATACATATATATAAATCGACATTTATTCTAATTCCACCTAAGCATTCCAACAAATCCCCTTTTTGGAGGAAACACTAACAAATTGTTTTAGAAAAGTATATTTCTCGGTTAAACATAATTTTCCTCTTTTATCGCAGAATTTTTTAATTGCATATTAGATTTTTCTATTTGCATTCAGAAATTTTAATGTATAAATACTTATAGGTTGTGTTTTTTTCGTGAGTATTTCATGACCGTGAGTTTTCGTGATTGTGACTAACTTTTTTTCCACTCGCGTGAGTGAACGTGAGCCAAAAATATGAGGTCGTGCGTAAGCGTGCATGAAGGAAATTTTTTATCGTGAGCGTGCATGAGCGTGAGTGAAAAGTCACTCACGATCCCATCTCTACTTCAACATCGGCACAACAAAAAGAAGCCTACAGATGAGAATGGGGAACCACAAAATGGACATAACGAGAAAGAAAGAAACAACAGCACTGGACACTCAGCTGATTTTGAAAGTGTAAAAATAGTGGACAATGAGAACACTGCAAGGAAGAGATAAACAATTAAAAGTTTACGAATACAACACAAAATAAACAAGACGATGCATTTGAAAGAAGATACAGCCCACATCAATACCAGCTACAGGGTTCTTGTAAATTGATATTAATTGTGATATTAAATTAAGATAACAACTATTTTATACCAATTAATTTAATTTTAAAAATTTTATGTAATATAATTAAAAATAAAAAATTGTAATGTGCTGTTCATAGAATCCAAGCAATCGACTTAAGTAGGAAATATGTATGCAAACCACTCGAATAACAGAGTGGTTTTCATACAAATTGTTCACTCAATTCGATTACTTGTATTCTATGAACAGCACATAAGTAAGTAATTTTTATTATACAGATTTTGACAAATTTTTCAATGTATTTTCTATTAATTAAATAGGCGATCCCCTGAAGAAGTAGACAAACAATGGAATAAAAAATTATTTTTATTTACAAAAACATTTGAGGCCTATTAACTTAACAGGATAGCTAACTACTTAAATTTACCAACAAAAATGGCCATATAGACACGAAAATAGGCAATGAATCGTCTATTTATCAACAAATGCTTACTGTCTCACCCAGTAGATTTGAAGTAAGATTTTTATGTGCATACATATTTATTCAACACTATAAATCAGTATTAAAAATTGTATAAGAACACCATTATGCACTTTTGCATAATAATTTATAAAGAATCAAAGAACTTTAAAAACTCAAGATTCCGAAGAAAGAAATAAAATATGAATGTATGGATAAAATAATAATACATGATTACTAATAAAATATGCTGAAATAAAGAATCGGCCAAAAAGGGGAAATTATAATAAAAAAAGCAGGTTTTTACGCCAGCAAAAAGTGCATCACTGTGTGCCAGTCCGATCTGTTACCAAAATAAAAACAACGATGACGATAATAAAAATAATGCTGATGGCGCGAAAATAAGACAGAAAAAACTCTTGGACTATTGACCTGTTGCCGTTTAGTCATCGAAATTTGTCTCGTATTGTTTGTTGTTAATGTTTTCTTTTATATTTATTGAACATTTTCATACATACAAAACATACCTATTTATGTTTTTATGTTTTATTTTTATTTTTGCTTTAATAAAATTTACTGCAGTATCAAGCATTTAACACTCTGATGATTTAAGTCTGAGTGCGTTTGAAAGTTTTTTCAGTTAGCCAATTATAAACACATTAAGTAGAGTGTGGCTTAAAACACCAAAGTAAATAAAAAATAAAATAAGAAACACATAACAAAGAAGTTCGTTACGATTTTGAAAGCTCAAGAAGTACAACAACGGGTTGTCATTTTATTTCCACGAAATGTTGAAGAAACTGTTTGCTGCCTTCTTAAAAGAATTAACTTTTAAAATAATTTATGGCCACATAAAACGATTTTTAAATTATATTTGGAAATACATTTGACCAACAAAGAAAGAAAAGAAATCTGCCAACAAATGTCTGCAAATAATTGGTATTCAATACACACAGTTTGCAATTAATAATTTATAAATTCAAATGTTTATAGAATATTTATTACACGATTTTATACAATTTGCACAAATGTTTACTACCAATAAAGAGATGTGGAGTAAAAAATAACATTCTTCGTGAAAGTGAAATTTAATAGAAAAATATATGAGCAACAGCAGAAGTTCATTAACAATTTTTTTAAATAGGTAAAAATAAATGTACATGTGAATGCATGTGTGCATGGATCCCAAAACATTATTCGTTTTGTGGGGAGACCCTAACATTATTGTATTATTCCATGCCTATAAGTATACTTTAAATTTCGCCTAAAGATATTTACTAAGCAAATTGGTGTGCACAATTAGTATTGCCATATGTGAAGTTTTAGCTTATATTTACTTTTATTTCAAAAGAAAAATTTATCGTTTAAGATAATTTTTGAAACATAGAATACAGACAGTTTATGAAGTAAAATATTTTAATTGTACACGTTTAAGGCAAAGACGCATAAAAATTTATCAAATAAATACAAATTCGAAAGGTACACTCACTTCGTCACCTTGCGAAATCGCACTATTCGTACATTGAAATTACTTTCGTATCACAATAGAGAGTTACCCCCTGGATTGTTAAATTTTGTTCCCATTAAAAAAATATGTAAATGAAAAAGGAAAAAATTATTGAAAATTATTTGATTGAATAGAGAGTAAATCCCCAGAGAAACATTAAAAACAAAATGCCTCGGTTGAAATGTAAATCCATCTAAGTAACAAAACACAAAATTTGTGCTTTTAATATTTATACTGCGTGACAATATATGAACAAAATTCGAGATATTTCCTTAATGACCTTTCCCATGTTAAGTAATTTTGTAATTTTTAGATATTTCAATACACTCGCAAAACCTAATGTTATCGATAAAACCGCTTCTTAACACTTCACGGATTAAAAACTTTTCAAATATAGTCACTTTTTGACCGGTTATTATTTAGAAGAGGTTTTTAATAGAGGGGCTTACGTACATATTGGTGTAAATTATTTGATGTGAACCGTACTTTTATGGAAATATAGCAAATTCTAAGTTTTTCGGATTGTTCCACCTTTGGCTGTAATTTTTTCAACAAAGAAGACTTAAGAAACAGAACTTTTGATGACATTTTTGGTTTTATAATTTTCAAGCTAAACTGTTTTTTTATTTATTAGTAAAATTTCCAAACGGACACTTAATAGCTTTTAATCACTTTTGATTAAAGCAAAGTTAAAAAATTGGAGTTTGCTAAAAAAATAATTTGATAGTTCCCCGAGATTTTTTACTAGTCCCGGGATTTGAGATTCGACAATCACGGGACATCCCAGGATTTTTCAATATAATTATAGCAAAGTTCTATATTTGTCAGTGTCATGGCAGTTATGCCACAAAGTAAAGGATTTTGCCAAAAGAAAAATTAATTATAAAATTTTTGCATTTCCCGAAATTGAAAAAAACTGTGAATTTTCGGAATCGGAATATGTATTCAGAAATTTTAAATTATCTTCTATCCAAGCCCATAAACGAATTAAAAATCGGTGCAGAAAGACCTCAGTTAAAAATTTTTGGTTGTTCTTTAAAATTTAGAAGTTAAAATATTTTATCTATAACTGTCGAGACTTTGTGGTGTATTTCTAAAAAAAAATATCTACTCAGCAACGTCTAAAATTTTTCTGTTTCGTAAATAAGTGTAATCGATTCCTTTAGAATTAAACTAAAATCCAAAATTGTTTAATATCCTGGCTGTGTTATATAAAAATATTTCTTACGATTCTATTTAGTTTCTATATATAACATGGACTATCCGCGTGAAAAAATTTTCAAGACTGAGTTTTGAGCTCCAAGTATTTCGTGAAAGTATTCAATTCATCTACATAACAAAGAAATTCTTTAAAAAGGTGCACAACAACAATTAAAAATATGACTCAAATTACGACACGCGTGAGGAAAAACAACAAATTATTCACACATTTGCACAAATATAAAAAAATAACTTAAATATGTAGATATAATAAAAATGACTTAATTTTCAGAGAAAGACTGACAAGACACCAATTAAAATAAGGGAAATGGAAGAAAATGAAGGTGCAAATAACAATGAAACACTCAATGAAAACCGCACACAAAGTGTGTGCAACAAACGTAACCGAAGCAGCAACACAATGACAATTACAGCACTTGAAGGGAATGTTAAAACAGCAAGTGCGTAATTAAATGTAATCGGAGATAAATAAGGAAAACGAAAGTCGACAGCAATTTAAGAATGATAATGGCATTATTTTTTTAAATGAGTAGGTGTGTATGTGTCTTAAATAATTGTAATTTTTCGTACTTACATTGACAAAGTTTTCACGTTTTATATCATCAATATCGTCACGCTTTGATATGCGCCGCTTCCAATCATCTTCACCACTTTTTTGCAAGGCCGCCAAACGATCGGCTATGGAGCTCGTTTTTGTTACTGATCGTTGATCCGGACCCATGACCTTCAATTTTATTTAAAAAATGAAAATTAATATTAATTAAAAAAAAGAAAAACTTTTACTTACTTGAGTTTGACTACGTCTTAGACCACCTTGTAAAAATGCCGGCAAAGCTGAGGGTTGTCTTGCCAACTCTTCTTGCTCTGATTTATTTATGTCTTCCTCTATTTCTTTTTTACTTTTAGTTTCTTGCTGTTTGCTTGAGGTGGCTGACTCGTTGGTATCTTTGTCTACTTGTGCATCGGATGTCGACCCTACATGACGCAATTTAATAAAACCACCGCTTAATGGAGGCAATTGTGGTCCGATACCAATTGCTATGCCACCGGGTGGAGGAGGAACGGCAACAGATGATTGACTCTTACTTTTGGCTATAAGATTTCTGCAAAGAAGGAGGAAAAAGAAATAAGAATGCTTATGATTAGTAAACAGAACAAACGGTATTTATAATTTGTATGGGAAAATACATAAATTTAATTTTTAGTTCATTTCTTGTTGCACTTAGTGTGCTCTACCTCAGGTATGGTGTTTTTGTTACATATTTTGATTTGCAACCCCAAGAATAAAAATAAATGCAAAAAATTATTAAGCATCGTTCATGATTTGCTGTCAAGTGCAAAATGGCAATCTTGGGACCGTTAATTATGATCCCTCCCTCTGTGCTGACTAGAGGCAACAGAGCTTAACTGACACGTATAACAAAAATAAATTTATCATTATAATGCAAAATCTTATACTCTCAGGCCCCGATTTGGATCGTTCATGAGGACCACAGAAATGCGACAGTTTTTAAATATATTTGCACTGTTTTCTTATAAATTGCTTCCAAAATTAAACAAAGTTTTTATTTTTAATAAAAAATTATACGAATACATTTGATTTTATTTTGAATCGCACACATGTTTTTTCATTTATTCAATATTAAGAGGAAAAATAAAATTTATTATAAAAGACGTCAAGTTAAACAAAACCGATTAATTATAAAAATAATAAAACGAAGAATATCCTTTTTTATACGCAAACTTCAGTAAAGTTTGAAACACACAAAATATTACACGTGGTTATCCTTCACATTTTAGTTGTATGCAACAACGCAAATCGAAATTTAATCTAATTCACATCGACGTAAATGGAAATCATAGCTAAGCAAACTTAATTCGAAAAGCGACGCAAAGTCAAATGACGCAAATCTAAGAGACGCAAATCAAAGCATCAAGTTGTTCATGATAGATCTTCTCTAACAGAAAGTCATCAAGTCAACAATATCGGAAACTCTGGCTCCGCCTGTTTTCTTATGACAACACTTACAGACCATTTGGAATAAGTTTGTGTATTTTGTCATTGGAGTGACTAAGCATTTTCTGGTGGGGAAATTGATGTCAAAACATACTGTTGCCAACTGTAAAAAAGTAATCCTTTATTTATGAATTAATTTAGTTAATAAATAAAATAGGTTAAGTTGCCTCAAATAAGCTGTTTTTCGTTAAGAATCCCAGCGAACGATAACGTTTGACTTCGTGAAACAGACTGTAAATTTGTTCCGAAGGTTCGCAGCTACGATGATACGATTGCATATTTTTTGTAGGAGGTTTATAAAATTAAAATAATATAATAATATTGTAGCGAATTTCAAATTCGTATACATCCTTATTTACTTTCTTCTAAGTTCTGTTACATTATCATAAAGAAATTGAAAAGAAATAGAAAACAACTTCCATGTAGTCTTTTTGGGTTCGCTCATTGTGTAATGCTGGTGTTCACTCGCTCATCATAAGATGCATTTCAATACATTCAATTGCATTTTCTTCATGTATGTTTTCATTTAATCACATTGTAATGTTAAATAGATAAATCGTGACCAGACACTTAACAATTTAATGAAATTCTTTTTTATTAAATCAGTTTTCTCTTCGACTTTTCTATTTCTTTCCAACACTTTTCCTGGTGCTAGACAAAAACCCCTACTGACAGAAAAGCTTTAAGCTAGAAAAATGGTTAAGCAGAAAATTTAAAATGTTAAGAGATCAAATATCAAATAGGCATTATGATTTTTCAAATGCTTTTTATGCTCGCTCCAAGTCATAGCCGGTTTTGATTAAAATATACGACATAGAAAATATTAGACGGTTTAATAGTAGATTGGGAGTAACATGCTTTATTTAAATCGTTTAACTTTTTGTTTGTTGTACACTTTATATGAAAATATGGGCTATTCTAACAAGGACTGGTCAATGTTAGCAGTCTGTAGAAGGCATTTAATTTTGGCAGCACCTGTGTCTATTGTTCCTTGTTTTCGGTGGATTTATTTTTAATAGAAGAATGTGCGTGTGTTTTGTTTTTACATTACGATACGACAAAGTTTTTAATTAAGAGCTTTTTAAATCACGCACGTTTACGCGCTACAAAGCAATACAAAATGTTTTCAACACACATTTTTTTATACGTATATTCGCTTGTTTTTGATATTTGTGCTCGTGAAATATATGAGAATACATATTCTAGTTCTAAAAATAAATTATGGCTCTTATTTTGTAAAACGCAACGCTTAGCGTTAAGATATTTTATCAACGCTAGCCGTGAGGTTTTACAAAATAAGGCTCTAAGTGTAAATAAACATCAGGTAAATGCAATATCTGTGGTCACAAACATAAACCGCCTAACTCAACTTAAAAAAGAAACGAGTTTTATGTACTAACGCGAACAACAAAAAAGGCTTTATTTTTTCCTAAAACTCCCATTTCTCTAACTTAATTTTTGTTCTAGATATTTAATAAAAACATATTGACTTAAGTCGTTTTGAACTGTCTTAACATTATCAATGAGCACTGAAATATACTTAATTATTTATCTTCACAATATTTTATTTTATTTAAAAACACTTTATAGAATTATGTTGCTCACGCAAAATAAATTATCACAAATAAGAGAGAACACATAAACATATTACCCATTCCTCAGCCACTTTTAATTTGCAATGATCCTGTAAGTCCTTATAAACTCAAGAACAATAAATTATTTAATATAAAATAAAAACACAAGTTGTTTTAAACTTTCAGAATTGAGATTTTTATTTTGCAATAAGGAATTCAATTTTATTTGATTAAATATCTCATTAAATACTTTAAGTTCAATTACCGATTTCGGTCAAAATATTACACTGTAATGTTTGCTTAGTTATATTTATATACATATACATTTCTTAAGCCATAATTGTATTTTTTTCAAAAACTTTTTCGAAAAGTGTGTTTTTCGACTTGGGCTTTTATTGCTTGTGACTACTGATATTATTTTTTGATTTTGATTCTTTTATTGATATTATGTTAGTCAAACCTCAGTAGAGGAATATTGAACTTCAAAAATAAAATTTCCGATGTCTTTCTTCAAGTTTATTGCGATGCGGTGTGTAAATAAGCCATGCGCCGTTAAAAATTCGCTTGCTCGAAGCACTTGCCGCCAGTGGTGTGACTAAATATTGTCTAGCTATAGGTAAACGCCGCCACCACCATGTCAGAGGGCTGAAGTCATTGCCGGTCGTTTTTTCGCAAAATAATCCAAGATAGTTTTTCGTATTAAAGAATGAGCACGCTCTTGAAAATATCGTGTCTCTCAAAGATGCATGTTTAATGCTTTTAGAATCATTGCTTTCCTCTAATCTGGTACGTTTCGTATTTTGACTTGAAGATGTTTGACCGTCTTCGAGGAAATCAAAAATTAATTAAATTGCTTATAAATTCATATTTGTGAAAATATTCTATATAAAACAACGCTACTAATTGTGAGAATGAAAGAATACTTTTTACATACAAAACTAACAACTGCTTCAGGGATAACGTGAAAACATAATTAAACATATTTAAGAAAGTTACTTCGTTAGATGGGCTTCTTGATTAATTAACCGTATATTTTTATCACTGTGGATTAAGTAAAAGCTGGATTTAAGATTTTAATTGTAAGCCCTATAAATATATCTTACAATTTTCTTTAAAATATTTTTTCAATCGTTTTGCATAAGCATTTAAAAATTAAATATAAAAATTTTTCAAATATTTATTATACACTTGAAAGACTACACACAACCGTTCTTAATAAAAATCGCAAACAAACTTAAAATAAAAAAAATTAAAAAAGTCCACCGCAAACTAAATATACCTGATGTATTTTTTTACAACAATTAAACCTTTAAAGCAAAATCATACAAACAAACCAAGGACAGGCAAAGAAACAATAGAAGATAATAGCAAAAATATCCTGCAATTCTTAAGTAATTTTCTTTTAACACCAAAAACAACAAAACGATACCTAAAACGAAGCAAAAACAAAAACCAAAAATTTAAAATAAACGAGAAGTAAAAGCAATCACAGCCCACCTTTGCAAATTAAAACAAAAATACTTAAACCCGCCATAAATATTTGAAGTAAGGTGTAGTAAGATTGTATTATCAACACTTTTATGCACTGTATGCACATGTGCATGGGTGTACACTATCCAGGTGCATAAAATCATACATTGTTTATTTACTTATTTTTATATTTTTATATTTTTAACTGCCACTAACTTTTTGTGGAAGATATTAATATAACAAATCGTTAAATTTGTTGTTACTTGTATTTTCAATAAATGGGATTAATATTGTGGCAATACGACGGTTAATATAGAGTTATCCATTTTTTAGTTTCAAAAGTAAAGTTAAATAAAACACACAATTTCGATGAAGCTTTTATGTCAATCTAACGCTTGGAGCTTATTATGTACGAAATACAATGTCATTGACGTAGCTTCACAAAAAAAGTCTAACGGCGTCAAACCGAATGATCAGCCATGTTGCTCTGAATTGGCGGTAACTTTTCTTCCAGCGTCATTTTCGAAAAAATACGGCCTAATGACACCTCCAGTGCGTAATGCGAACCAAACAGTCGATTTTTCCGAATGGAATAGCTTTTCCACAATAACTTCTGGGTTCCTCGAGCCTCATTTCCGAACATTTTGCTTGTTGACGTAACCATCGGGTAAGAAATAAACTTCATCGCTGAAGAAAACTTTGTTCGAAAAATCAGCATTGAAAGCCTGTTGCTCTAGCACACAATCAGCATATCTACGGCGTTGTTAATGGTGACCGGCTTTAATTGTTGCGCGAGTTGACTTTATATTGATGGAGCTGGAAATCCAAATGCGTAATACGCCATGGAATCGACAAATTCGGATTATTTTTTCGCCACACTTCACTAACAGAAGCGATATTTTCGGCAGTGCGCACATTACGATGATGCGTTGTCCTGAACATATCTTGCAGACTCCTTGTGGTGTAGATTATGAGGACCATAATCATCCTGTAATGCTTGAAAAGTGGCCACGTTTGAATTACCGCATTTGTAGAAAGTTTTAATTATTTTCAAGCGTTCCTCGGTGGTAAACAATTCATATTCGCAAATGCCAAACCTTTCACCAAAAAAATGGTACTACAGATGACAGATATTTAGCAACTGAGATGCGTGCTAGACTGGTGGTTTTGAAACCACAAAATGGATAACCCCTGTAATGAGTATGTCCTTTGATTATCATTTTAGCTATTTAATAAGTCGCTAAGTTAGCATCATTGTAATTTAGTAACCAGCTGATAAGAGACGACAAGAAAAGAGTAAATCAATTTAACATTGTCATATAAAACGTGGTTAATAAAATCTAGATAACTAAATAATCATTAATTAACAAGTTGTTTAATTTACAAAACGTAGAAGCACAGCTTGTTACATGGTGTCAGAAGTTAAAACTTCGCTAAAAAAATAAAAGTGAAATACAAGTCCAAACTGAAAGTTTTTGTCAGCAGTAAAGATTGACGTGTATCAGCACATGTGATACTTCAAGGTGACAATAAGGAAAATCCGGAAAAATCCAGCATTCTACAAAGAATCGGATAAAAATTTGTATTCTGTGGGCAAGCATTATACTCAAAGAAGTCACTTTGGTAATAATTTTTCAACATGGCAACGAACGATCGTCTGCCACCTGAATTGGATTGTTCGAACCTAGCAAACGACTGGCCAGACTGGAAACGCAACTTTATGGTTTATATGATCGCCAGTGGAAAAGTAACAGAATCTGAAACAACAAAAATTGCAAATTTCATTTGGTTGATTGGCACAGGTGGTGCTAATATTTATAATACGCTATTTCCAAATGATGGAACACAAAATTCGTTGTTGGGTACAGTTAGATCAGGGGATGCAGTGGTACAACGCACACTAAATGATGTTTTGCAAAGATTTGATCAACACTGTTTACCACAGCGCAATGTTGCCATGGAGTCATATAAGTTCAACGTAATCTCTCAAAAAGAACGTCAAACATTTACGGAATTTGAGACTGAACTTCGAACACAGTTACGCTACTGTGAGTTTAAATGTGATTGTGGAAAATCGTACGAGGATCGTATGTTACGTGACCGAATCATTGTGGGAGTCCATGACAAGAAATTGCAATTGAAATTGTTGGATGGTCGGGATGAACAATTAGCACGTGTCATAGAAATATGTAAAACATATGAAGCAGGCATATTGGATGCGAAACACTCAGTAGTTAACGCCGTTAAAGCTAGTGACAACCCTGAGTTAACAACAGTTGGTGCAATTAATCGGTTTTGTTTCAACTGTGGAGGCCCATGGAAATTCGGCCACACAAATGAATGCAAAGCTAAAGATGTCGTATGTCGTTCATGTTCAAAGAAGGGTCACTTTCAAAGAATGTGCCGTAAAAATAAAAAACAATCATCAGATGTTAAACAATTCAGCGGAAACGATAGCAACAACAACTGCAATAAGCAAAAAGTAGCCGAACTCAACTGGAGTGATGTACGAGGTACTATTTGTAATAAAGTTAGAAAATTAAGTATATTATTAAGATCTAAACAAATTCTTAGGTTAAATTCAATTGGAGTGGAGAATAAGCGGTGGACCAAGAAATATATAATAGATAATGAGGTCTTGACATTCAAACTGGACACTGGAGCGGACGTCAATTGCGTACCAATTGGTTTAGTGAAAAGATTAGGAATTAAAATGTACGATCAGGAGAATAACTTTCCAGTGTTTGATTATAATGAGAACAGAATAAAAGTTTTTGGTACTTGTATACTTAATTGCATAGATTTTAATTCGAAGTTAGGAAAGTCAGCTGAATTTGTTGTTGTTAGTGACAAATGCGAACCTATACTTGGATTGGAAACTTGTGAGGAATTTCAGTTAATCAAACGATTAGACGTGAGTAGTATCGCATGCAAGGGGTCGAAAGAATCGTTCCTGGGCAAATATGGGGATGTGTTTCAGGGACTTGGAAAATTTCCGAAAACTTTTTCAATCTCGTTGAAGGAAAATGCGAAGCCGGTGCTTCATTACAGAAAACGGATACCGAATTCACTGTCGGAGAAGTTAAAAGTAGAACTAAGGAAAATGGTAGGGGACGGAATTATTGCACCTGTCGATTACCCAACTGATTGGGTAAACAATTTACAGATAGTTGAAAAGCCCAACGGTGATCTTCGAATATGTCTGGATCCAAAAGCACTAAATGAGTGTATTAAACGTGAATATTTTTTAATTCCAACAATAGATGACCTAACATCTAAACTGGCAAATAAACAAATTTTTTCGGTTCTCGATTTAAAGAGTGGGTTTTGGCATATGGAGTTGGATAGGAGAAGCTCAGAACTTACAACGTTTTTAACACCTTTCGGGAGGTTTAGGTTTATTCGCGTGCCATTTGGTCTTAATTGTGCCCCGGAAATGTTTCAGCAGGAGATGATACGAATTTTCGGGGATATACAGGGAGTACTTATATATTTTGATGATGTAGCTATATGCGCGGATAGTGAAGAAGAACATGATCGGGTGATGAGTGTGGTGATGAATAGGGCACGTATTAATAATATTAAATTTAATCCGGACAAGATTCAATATCGGAAACGCGAAGTGAAATTCATGGGAAATATTTTATCAGAAGGGAAAATTAAAGCGGATTTAAAATATCGGGATGCAATTTTGGATATGAAGAAGCCGGCAAATAAATCGGACGTATTGAGGTTCTTGGGTCTTCTTAAGTATCTGGCTAGATTTATTCCAAACCTTTCGAAGCAATCGGCGGGCTTGCGGAATCTAACTCGGAATGATGTGAAATTTAAATGGACAGTGGAACATGACAGAGAATTTGAAAATTTGCTCGGTATAGTTACATCTGAGCCAGTGCTCGCGATCTATGATCCAAAAATTCCCGTGGTCGTTCAGACTGATGCATCAAAGGATGGATTGGGCTGCGTGATAATACAAAATGGCCATCCTGTAGTGTATGCATCTCGAACACTGAGCAAAAGTGAACAGAAATGGGCGCAAATTGAGAAGGAGCTTCTAGCCATTGTTTTCGCGTGCCAACGTTTCCATTTCTTTTTATATGGACGTGAATTCACGGTTGAAAGTAATCATAAGCCTTTAGATACTCTGGTCAAGCGCGATATTGATGACGTGACAATGCGGCTTCAGCGCATGTTTATGTTCCTTCTGAAATATCCGCATATGACTGTTGTTTATAAACCGGGCAGGGAGATGTTATTGGCTGATTGCTTGTCAAGAGCACAATTATCGGAAGTTTCAGAAATTGAGGAACTTTCAGGGGTTATTCATTCGGTAACAAAATCGGTTTGTCTTACGCAGGAAAATTATGATTTGTATCGCAAAACATTAGGGGAGGACGAAAAATATTCACGGATTTGTAATTATGTTGAGAATGGTTGGCCTAGCTTTCATAAACTTGATGCACTAAGTCAACAATTTTTTAAATTGAAGTCGGAGTTACATGTAGAAAACGGATTGTTGTTTTTGAATCACAGATTGGTAATTCCCTCGGGTATGCAAAGGAAAATGTCAAATTGGCTGCATTCTCCACATCTGGGTATAGAGAAAACGCTCGCTCGTGCAAGGATGCTTTATTATTGGCCAAGAATGAATGAACAGATTAAGGAGTTGGTAACTTCTTGCAACATCTGTGAAAAGTTCAGAAGAAGCAATCAAAAGGAACCATTGGTTCAGGAGGACATTCCGAAGTATCCGTTTCATATAGTGGCTATGGACCTTTTTGAATATGCTGGTCGCGATTTCATTTCCCTAATTGATGCGTATTCGAACTACCTCATTTCCGTTAGTATTCGAAACAAAACATCAAGCCATGTAATCTGTACATTATGCCAGATATTTGATAAGCTAGGATATCCCTCGGTTATTAAATGTGATAACAGTCCTTTTGGATCGGCTGAATTCGCACGGTTTTCAGACGAATATAACATTCTAGTCAAATTCTCAAGTCCAAGATACCCCCAGAGCAATGGACTAGCCGAAAAGGGTGTAGCCATTGCAAAGAACATCCTCAAACGCTGCTTTGAAGCGAATGATATAAATCAATTTCAGTATCGTTTGTTGGAATATAACACAACCCCTTTAACAAGTATGCATATTACTCCATCGGAATTATTCTTTGGTAGACTTTTGAAAACCAAATTACCAGTATCAGGTTCGCTCTTGAAACAACATAGATGAAAGGGAGATTCAGGACAAATTAAAAAGAAAAAGGGAGAGGCAGAAATATTACTACGATAGAAATGCTAGGTCAATGGCAGTATTACATGAAGGGGATTTGGTTATTTTTAGAAAAAACGGAAGGGAATGGCATTACGGTAGGATTATTTCATCACATAATGGCAGGTCATACCTAATAAGGGATAGTTTTAATAATTATTTCCGGCGAAATCGACGCTTTATTGCTAAGACTCGAAATGAGGATTTTAGTGCGAGCGATTTGTTATTCGAGGAGGATATTAAGGAAAATACTGCCGCAGGCTCGAACCAAAGTCAAATTGTGAATCCACCCATGGAGAATCTGAGCGGTGATGTTGCTGGGGGTAATAGCTCAATGACGGTGGAGGTCACAGAAGGTAGCGAAATTTCGCGTAACGTAAATGAACCAGTTCCTTTGGTTGAATTTGAGACCTCTTCTGGTCAAATAAGTCCCGAGGCAGTTGGCTCAAGTACGACTAGTGCTGGAACGACAGGTGTGCAGGTTAGGGAACCGGTAGTAACGAGAAGTGGTCGTGCCGTAAGGCCTCCACGCCGTTATGGTAGGGATTATGGGGTTGAAACTTGGTCCAAACGCTAGTAGCTTAAGTTTAAAAAAAAAAAAAAAAAAAAAAAGGAGGACATGTAATGAGTATGTCCTTTGATTATCATTTTAGCTATTTAATAAGTCGCTAAGTTAGCATCATTGTAATTTAGTAACCAGCTGATAAGAGACGACAAGAAAAGAGTAAATCAATTTAACATTGTCATATAAAACGTGGTTAATAAAATCTAGATAACTAAATAATCATTAATTAACAAGTTGTTTAATTTACAAAACGTAGAAGCACAGCTTGTTACAACCCCTCTGTTGTGAACCTTCGACTATTAATACTTTCTGCAAAGTTGCTGCCCCTACTAGACATTCCAAATGTAAAGAACACATATTAAATAGTAAATACAAATATAAATAAAATACAAAATTATTGATTATTTAACAGAACGATAATTTTAAGTTTAATAACATTTATATTTAAAGAAAAATCTATAATTTTATAAAATTTATTAAATTGACTGGACATCTTTCTAAATGGATCAGTATTTTGATCTGAAGTATTTAATTTAAGAGTTTAACTTTTAAGAGTTGGGAATTTGATTAGAGCAAGACGGCTAGTGTATGACGAAATATCTAATGGGTTCCACTGTAGACCACGAAGGAAGAATAACAAATATTGCTTTTGTACAGATTCAATGTAATTGTTGCGAGTCGTGTATATAGAATCCCAAAATATAGATGTATATTCTAAGACAGGTCTGACGAGTGATATATAAAGTTGCTTTGTAGCATATGAGTCTCTAAAATCTCTTGCCAATCTTTTGAAAAAACCAAGAATACACCGTGCTTTATTTACAGTTATGGAAATGTGATTAATAAAGTTCATCCTAGCGACCAACAAAACTCCTAGATCCAACATTCTAACACAATTTCCTAGCTGGTGGGTGGTTCCCCAAAGAATAATTTACTTTTATATTATTTCCTCTGCAGAATGACATATGTTTACATTTTTTCAAGTTAAGCACCATCAAATTTAAGTCACACCATGACAGAAATGAGTCCAAGTCTTTTTGAAGTAGACTGTGACTTGCATATTGATTAAAACTTAGGGAAATCTTTACATCATCCGCATACATTAAAACATTGGAGAATTTAATCACGTTAGGAATATCATTTATAGCTTCATATACCGATATGATGTACGAACAAGCAAAAGGGAGAAACTTTAATCACCTAAAATAAAATTCCGATGTGATCTTTCAAAATGCCGGCACGCCTATATTTTTTTCGGTCTCCTCTACCAGAATGCATTGTCGGAATTTCGTATTTTTTTCGAATTGTACTGTGTTATTATTATAAGAAATTAGAAATATCAAATATTTAACAGAATTATATATGAAGAAAAAATATGAGAATCAAGTCATTTCTTTATATTAATTTCTTATAACATTATCAAAGTCTGCATATTAAACGAATATTAATATATGTGCAGTTTTAGTCAAAAAATTTTATTCAAAAGCAAATTACGGAAATAAAAACTTATTCAACAATTGTTAAATCCATTGAAAAAAAATTACTTAATAAAATCCTGTAAATCTTATTAACAAAACTAAAAACCTCCTGCCAGATTAATCAACTAGTGTGTTGAAGGTTTATAAATATCACTTCAAAATATTTACTATAAATTTTTATTTGGGTTGATTTCATATATTCAACATCCGTATGAATCGCCCGCCCTTGTTTCTGAATTAACTGATTTTATGTAATGTAATTTTTATATTAAATATATTAGTTCTGTTCACATGTTCCGTAACTCTGAAACTAAAAACTGAATTATATTAGATATTTAAACTTAGTTAAACCATTTGATATCACATCCTTCCAATCATCACTTTAACAGCGGATGTAAATATAATTGATTAAGCCGTTTATATACTCATTTAATTACATATTTGCCAAATACTAGCATAAATTGTTAAGAAGAAAAACCCACTGGCTTACTTTCGATTTTTAATTAAAAAATCACCACAACTATTTGATTGCGCACGTACAGACACACAACCGCTACACAGTGTTTATTTAAGCGTTTAGTTTTAGTTTTTCTGTATTTCATTTCTAAGACGGTTTATAACTTGTCTTCAAACAAATTATGTGTTAATATTAGCAACAGCAACACAAATTGCAATGCATCATGTATAAGTTGCCAGTTATTTTAGCAAACCACCCATCCATTCATGCAACTCGACACATAGCGTTGCAAAAAAATTTATGTTACCAAAGAAAATTATAAATTGATTATATTCGATTCGCCAAAGCAATAAAAACTTGTCTGAAATATAAAATATTTCAGATTAAACTAATAAAGTTGCAATGGCAAGTTGCTTTTTTAGGTTTTCAATTCGCTCAAAGCTTACATTATTTATTACAAGTTTGTAAAATTTAAAATGAAAAGCAAAGATTTTATCATCACAATATTTTAATTATTAAACTCTATCAGTTTTAATAGGTTTTTATAATAAACTAGTTAATCGATTCACTGATATTGAGACGAAAAAAGTAAATTATTTAGAAACATATTAAGAAACCATTACAAAAAGAATAAAATACATACAGTCGAGGGCTAAAGTTAAAATACATCCTTAAAATTTTGAAGTTAACCAAATTTAGCTTTATTTAATGATATGTCAAAATTATCAAAACAAAAAGGAACAAGTTTCAGCAGTATATCCTCCTCCCTCATCAGATTTTCTCCCTTTATGTATGTTTGGTGTTTAATAAAACGTTTTTTTTTTGCAATTCAGTGTTTACTGGCAGGGATTTGTAGTACTTGGAACGAAGTAAATATGATACCGTTTGGATTTCGCAGTCCTTACAATAAAATACCAAAAGCTAATTTCGTGCAATTTAGAATTTTTTTTGGTTCTTAAAAAAATATCTACAACAAAATAAATCAATCTAATTAGATAAGAAAATTCACTTGCAGTATTGCATACAAAATAATTACATAACAAATTACTGAATGTCTAGTTTAGGTTTAAGAAGCGTGGGTTATTAATTGTGAGTTGAAATGAATGCTATAACATTAAAAAAATTAAAACAAGCGAAATAAACTGTAAACTACTTCTTTTTTGTTATGTATTATTGATGGAATACTCTACAATGTTTGTAAGATGTAAATAATGCGGAACCTTCGTTAAAATAATAATTAGCAACTCATAAACTCATTAAAACTCATTTCGTATCGGTTGGAAATACCATCACGGTCGAACCACTCAGAGTGTTGGCATTAATTAATTAACTTCTTTTATTCGATTTGATTAACAGCTAATTAGATTAACCTTAATCGTGATTAATATGTTAATCGTAATCGCGATTAATAAAATTAATCATTATTCTTTATTCATTAGTTTGGTTAAGCAGTTAACTAACAATTAATAACACGATTTATATCTAATGTATATTGAAATTGATAAAACTGCCAAGAATACTAAAAGCTTGCAAAATTATAAAAATTCGAAAAAATGCAAAATTGAAAAAATCGCTAAACTGTAAATGTTAGGTTTCGAAAAAAAACCTTGAAATATAGAAATGTGGTAAAAAATTTGCTAACATTGGAAAAATAGCTTAATTTATTATTGATTGAAAAACGTTACAAAGACCAAAAAATTTTTAAAATAATCACTTCAATTATTTCTGTTTCGAAAATATTTAAAGTTTACGAACATTTTCTAATATCGGTAACAAGCCCTAAAATAGATTTAACATCGCTAAAATTCAATATTACGAAAACGGCACATAAAAGTAAAAGTAAAAAGGTAAAATATACTGAATTATCTAAAAATACCACTTTTCTGTATTTTCCTTTTGATAAAAATGATTGAATTGTTACCAACAATTACTATTAATAATCGTAATCATTAAAACTACACTTACGATTAATTAATTTTTAATCATTGTCAAAAAGGTTTTCGAATTATTCGAAAACACGGGTTTTTCAACTTTCGCGTTTTTATAAAATAACGATTTTTAAATTATTCGACAAACCAGTTTTTTAGTTTTGAATTATTCGACAAAAATTTATATGTTTGTTTTTTTCTTTTTAGAGTTTATATTACTTTTAATAATCAGGCAATAAGCAACACTGTGCGCTATCATTTCATGTTGAATGCTTTTAATAAGGCAATTTAATAAGTACATGCTGTCTCTAGGATTATCAAGCACCATACCTACAAAATTATTTGTATTTTTGAATATGGTGTTTGAAAAAATGGCGAATTTAATCAGCTGAGGTCCTGCATGTCGTTCATAAAAATATCCTTTCCTACGATTTTAAATTCTGTGTAATTTTTATGCAAAATAATGAATATAAATCATTTTTTTTTAATTTTTAATTTGTTTTAATAAAAAAAATAATTTAAAATTAATTTATATCTCAATTCTTAAATTAACAATAATTACTAGGAATGGTTTTAATAGATAAATCCGAAAACCTGTTTTAAAAATTACACTTTTTTGAATTATTCGAAATCCGTGTGTCGAATATTTGATAACTCTACATTAAGCGGATTAATATTTTACACTGTATGTTTCTTAAGGTCCTTGGAAATTTTTATTTTTCATTTACGGGCTGAGGGTTAAGACAACGTTTGTCGGCCTCTACTATCTTAAGAAAAATTAAACGAAATGAAGCCAGATTTTAAGTTACTCATGTGATATAATTACTCATTTTTACTTTTTGCTTTCAGCGCTACTGTAAATAAAAATGCATGTTTTGGCTTCCATATTTAAATAAAACAAAATATTCAAATACAACTTAAAACAAAAATTAAAATAAAAGTAATTACAAACCTTCATATGTTTGTTTGTATGTATGTATGTATGTATGTATGTATGTATGTATGTATGTATGTATGTATGTATGTATGTATGTATGTATGTATGTATGTATGTATGTATGTATGTATGTATGTATGTATGTATGTATGTATGTATGTATGTATGTATGTATGTATGTATATGAATATGAAACAATGTTTTAAAACGAAAAGTCTAGTTCAACAAACCTTAGAAACAATCTAAAGCACCGCTTCAAAAATTGTATAGCAAAATTATGTAAAATTATGCAAACAAATGAAAAAGAATAAATAAAATAAAAAGTAAAATAAATAATAAAAAATTTATAAATAAATTACATTGAACTAGTGAAAACTTGTTGCCAGCAACCACCACCGCTAACGCCATCACAGCCGTCATCAACAGCCCACAGAAAATTTTCCAAACAAGTCGACAAAAACAGCAATTTTAACAACAAGTGTGTTTGAAATTCGATTGTCACACTACTAACACTGTAACAAACAAACATATATTCATAAGTAAATGACTTACTGTAGCTGCGACTGCGTGACACGGTTACAAAAAATGCATTTACAACAAATAGCGATGACTAGTAGCAACAGCAAGAGCAACAACAACATGGAACAATTACATTTATGTATTTCTACAACTGCACCAACAACTCTTTATGTTGTAGTTGTTGTCGAGTATTGCAGTTGGTGTTATTGGATGACAATTGCGTGTGCGTGTGAAGACAGACGGACATGTAATTTCTATAAAACGCTGTTTTAGAATATAGAAATTAAAAATTTAGGTCAAATTTGTAAAATATGGAAAAAAATAAATTATTTATATTTATTAGGGAAGCATCGATACGTCTTTTTGGCGATACGATACTGACACTCCAAAAAAATTTATCGACGATACCGATACCGACGATTCGCGTATTGAATTAGAATTCAAGTTAAAAATAACAAAACACATGTAGAGTAATTTTTTATTATTATAGGAAGTTAAAGCGTAAGAGATTATTATGGCCTTATTCACAAACGCTTAATAAAGTTAATGTGTACATTAAAACCGGTTTTCCCATATAAAAATCCAACATTAAATCTACAATAACTTTATTAATCATTTGTGAATAAGGCCATTAGTATTTAAAATTGATATTAATAATATTTTTATTTAAAAAAAGTATTCTTAAATTTTGTGGACAAAGACGATTTCACTAGCCTGTGTAGTCTGAGTACTCTTGAAATTCGTTTGGTTCCCTCATTCGTACAAATACAAAAATACAAATGTATACTGCCATAAAAAACTTCTGCAATAAACATAGAAAAATTTAAGCGACAAAAGTTGCATAACATAAACTGGCACTTTGAACGAAAATAGTCCCTCAGATACGGCAGAACTCATTTGAAAACTTAAGTACTTCTGCTCCACTTTCTTGAAGCTTGGGAATGATATGTCATTGCGTCAATCGGATCAGCGTCTCTAGAAATAGCAGGAGTTCTAAGATATCTCGCGACTTCTTTAGTATAACCACAGCTTAGGATAGGCAGTGGCTCATCTTTCTCAGATTCTCGAATAATAACAAACACCCACAAAGTAAAATCAAAAGCAGAAAAGTAAGTAATTTTTAATCTGCTGAAACAGGCGGTAAATTAAAGGAAATTATTTCATTCCTCTGTGTTGATTTTATACTATGATTTGTCATGTGTACTTTCTCTTAGTTGTTGTATTGCAGGGAAATATGGATTGAAAGTAGTTAAGCAGTTTCAAGAACTGAACTTCTTTTAATATTTATTTATTCATAAAATAAAACTTTAAACAAAATTTAAAATTATCGTTGTATCGACAATAAAAATGTCACCAATATATCTGCAAACCTTAAGTATCGGATGATGCTCCCCTAATGTTTGCAATCAATTACATTGAATATGACACTCCCCGTTGACGACTATTCCATACAAATCTTATTTACATCCATATCGAAATATGTAGAAAATAAAAAAAAAACTATTAAAATTAACTTTTTTTTAATGCAAATATTTTACATACTCTTCGTTTTTCTTTAATGTTAAGTAATTAATTAAGTCATCTTCATGTTTTTATTATTATTTCTTTTTAATATAGATGTTAAAAGGAATGATTGAGCGTTGCTATGTTGCAAGTGTAAAAAGTGCTCACACTACCAGTAAATAAAAAATAAATTTTATAAGTGATAATAATCTAGAAATAACATGCTATAGTTTAATTATATGCCCTTAGTCGAGAATAAGAATATTACCAACATTTGAAAGAAATATCTATTAGAGAAGAAAAGCTAAGAATATGTAGTTATTTTTTATGGTGAAATTTAAGTTTTAGTTTATTTATTGAGTTTTGGAATTACAATTAAAATTTACTATAAACAATAAGTAATTCCTTATTAAATAAACTATTTGTAATTTTTTATAGTTTATCATATGCAACATCTGCTGCAGTATAATATTAAATGGAGAGTAATTTTTCTTTAGTGTAAACACCTTTTTTTAATCGTTGTATTTACAAATTCCAGCCTTAAAAAACTCCTATTTAAATAATAGAGAATTTCTTGGCTTTACTTTTGACGAAGTGTAGATATTAAATTACTTTAGCTGTGCAAGACATTAAAAAGCAATTACTGTAGAATTTTTATTCATTTTTAATATAAAAATATTGTTGATGAAATACTTGACTAAATGATATATTATTTTTTTCTTTCTTTGAAATTCTTGTGAAATTCTCTGAAATAAAAAAAGGTGGGGCAGCTGGAAACACATGAGCATGTAACATTGTCATATGAACACTAGAACAAGGAGCACTAAATAAATAATTCATATTGAAAATAACATACTACACTTAAGCAAATCAGTGACAGTTAAATTATGTTAAAAAGTTAAACAACGAAATAGTTTTTGCGATCTTTGTAAAAGTATTACGCGAAATCTAATCGTTTTAGAAATTAAATCAGGCGTTGACGTGACAGAGCGCCGATTTTTCACAAACCTCAGATTAGATTTAAAAATTTTTTTTCATGAACAAATTGAACTCATTAACGGCTCTATATTAGGGAATTAATTTTAATCAACGTTTCAATTGTTCGATTAATGAATTCATCGAAATTGAGCTTTTTAAATTACTCGAACAATCGAGTAAAGTTTTTCACTCGATTCAGAATCAATCGAAAGTTGTTCAAATTTATTCGGTTCTTGTGTTATTTTTTGTGTAAAAGAGTAAAATAAATTCAGCTTTATTAGTTTTATAATTTTTAGTGGCAAAAAATAATAAGTGCTTAAGTCGACATAAGCTAAAGTTTGGGTTAATATTTCTTGTGCAAAATCCACCTTCAAAAGTAATCCTGGACAAAGTTTCAACTATTTTGCATGATTTTTCAGGAAGTAATAGCGTAATGAATTGCATCTTATCATTTTTCAACTTATAATCTCATATGGAATAACAGCTTAACTGAAAATATAATTTAGTATATTTCAAATTAAACATATTAGTTTTAGAGTGTAGAGCAATCTATTTCTAAATTAGAAGAAATGAGAATCGAATTTGGCATCTTTAACTATAATAGGATCAGATTTCTTTAAATTCACTTGAAAGTTATAAACTGCTCTCTTACAAAACGGCAAAATATGACTTAAGCACATTTTTCTTATTGCCACAGAATTTATGCCATCGGCGAAATTTATGATCTGTTAAATATGCTGAATTAAACGTGCAAAATAATATTATCATAATAGTGCAATCATAAAAATAATAATAGAGTTATAAAGCTTCGCTTTTAGAAGAATATTCTTTCTAATCATAGACATGGGGAAAATAGAAAAAAGGAAATTTAATTTTTTTGTTTAATAGACCATGATTTACATGATTTCTAAAAAACGAGTTCAGACATTTAATTTTCATTTTGATTCGTGTATTCTTCTAAATATTGACACAAGTCGTTATTTGTAAGCGAATGTGGTAGTACTTGCCTCCAATGACATCGCTATGTTAAAGTAATGAGTTAAAACGTCAAAGTAGAAGAAGTGAAAAGTATGCACTTCATTGATTAATAGCATTTTAGCTCATTACTTTCCTATCAAAATCTTTTTTTACTCGAAATTGTTTTTTGTTTGTTGTTTGGTCGAACATTATTTGACTTGAACTTTTCGATTAATCCCGCAAACATTATTCAAGTGAATACCCTAACGCACCTAACAAAAAAAGTTTGATTACTTTGGAGTTATTTCCAAAAGCATAAGTACTTTTTACGCTAAAGTTCAGTATCATATTAAATACTTTGTGTCATGCCTCCTTAAATTGCTTTGCCACGCAAGCAATTACGTCGTTGCACAAATCGAACTTTTAGTTTATTTATTTTAGACAAAACGTAGTCTAAATGCGTACTTGGTTTTTGATTTCCTCACATTTTTTCTTTTTTATGGATTTTACATTTTTTAAGGCTGCTTTTTTAAAGAAAAATTTTCTCATATTAAAATATATATGTGGCAGCACTGCACGTTTCAGGGATTTGTTAGTAAAAAAGCGCTTCGTTATCAACACGTAAAAACACCATTTTTGATTTCTTCTTTTTCGTGAAAGTAATTTATTGTCTTTTTGTTAGACGAAATATAAAATATTTGGATTGATCACAAAATAATATAATAAGTGTTTCATTTAACACGAAAAAACAAAATCGTTTTATATACATATTTTGTTTAACTATAGTGGTTTTAAATGATGTTCAAAACTTTATAGTCCATCATTGTTCGTATGAATAAAAAACATCCATCGTTTTAAGAATATATCATTACATATCCTTGAGAGTTTTAATTTAAAAATCTTTTTAATGAAATATATGTTGGAGCCAATTTTTATGATCTTAAAATAATACGGATGCACACATTATACTATTTTCTCCTGTATACCTTTTATTGAAATTAAAAGTTCCAAGTCTCTTAAAATATTGCAAGTGTATCCAGTGTATCGACTCAATCGACCGCATTCTAGAAATTAATATTAAACATTAACATAAATACATACGATAAAATACAAAAACATTCTAAATAAACAACTTAAAGCTCTGCCTCATTTCTATGCAAAAGCAAATTGGACAAACACACATGCACACTTTGTTGATTCTTCAAGTTGAACCAGATACATCTATTTGTAATAAGTGTGCAAGTGTGTTAGTAGCAATTTTAAACGCTTATAGCTCCCTAAATATCAAACCGATTCAAATAAAATTAAGATTGTGCACATCTATGTAAGAACCCGTTTAAAAAGTTATAAATCTTTTCAAAAATCGGTTCAGTATTACGGCTGCAAAGGGGATCTAAAAAAACGTGTTTGTCTATTAATATTATAGTTATTTGGAAAAGATGAGAAAGAGAAAAACAGCGTACTTGTTTGACAATATTTTGTCTCGAGATTAATGCGTGCCTGCTAAAAAATGCTACCGCACAACGTTCGTTTATCAATTTTGTAAGACAGCCTTTAAACCAAACCACTGCAGAATGTAGAGTGGTCTTCGAATAGAAATAAACACAGTGTAATATTTCCAGCATGACCATGATTGTCAATGAATGAGAAAATCATCGTTTGAAAAGTGTTCATGCACATGTGAGTATTGCAAGTAAATATTTTCTCGCGTCATGAGAATACCGCCTCTTTTCATTATCACGATACGACGACAAACACTGTGTGGCGTGCAGCAGTAAAAAGGCGCCAATCGTGCTTTAACGGAAAACTGATAAAAAGTCGATAATTTTTATTATAAAACTTTTATTTTTATTTATTCTTTTGTTTTGTTTCTTTGCCAAAATCGACGCTGTAGAGCATGTCATTTGCAATTAAACTTGGGCTTTATAGATACTTTTGTTGCTTCATGCTAGTTGTTCAAATGACAGTCGTGATTATTGGGTCAAAGTTTATTTGGTGAACATTTAGAGATGGCACTCCTTAATTCAACAAAAAATTGCTGACATTTAATGAAAACGTAAAAAATATCGTGATTTTTGCTTCTTCATTTTTGTTAGTATTTTTACATTAAATAAATTGAAAAGTTTATTTCCACGAATAGTTTATTATTGATTAGAGTAATAAAAATTGTGGGTGGGTGTTCTTTTGTTTTTCCATATTCAAACTACGCAATTTTGCTGCTTGCAATTTTAATTTAATAACATTAAAATTTCTTTCAACAAAGTTGAGCAGTGTAAATATGGAACTTTCTATTTTTTTAGCAATTATCTGGTAAAGTTAAAGTTCGAGATAATTTCAAAGACCAAAAGGTGTTTGATGACAAACTGTTGTAAGGAAGCTAACACTAAAAATGTGGCAGTTACCACATTGCTCACAGTTTCATCCTTACAGGCACGTAAAGCATTTAGTCTAGCGTACTGAATGGTGAACTAACTCTATTATATTTAATAACTTTCTAAACAACGCTTTTGAGACCATATGGCGGACACCCAAGGCCTTTGTAAAGGATCGTACTTAAGAATCATTGCCATATCGGGTTTAGCAATGTGTTATAAAGCAAAAAGTTTGCAATCAGGCAATGCAGTTTTACATTACTCCCCCACCCGTAGTTGTAGATTAAGCTGTCTGGGGAAGGCTAAGCAACCTCCACATAAAATTTAGCCCCTCCAAGAATTGCTTCGTTACAAATTCTAGTAGTTACACAAATTCCCAAATCCCGCTAATTCGTGAGGACCTCCCTCCACCCACTAAACGCATTAAGCGGTTTGTCAACAGCACCTTATACAAAATCCCTTATCTTATAACAATTTGCGCTGGCATTGAATACTTGTGAATAAAGATGCTAATTTTATTTTCATTATGCAATTATTGATGAGAATTTTTCTTAACTTTAAACAAAGAAATAAAAATAATTTACCATAAAGAAAAATAAACAAAAGTGTTTTAGTCTTCGACATGTTAAAGCAGTGACCCCCAATCTTTTTTGTGTCGAATGCCACTATATTTATACCGGACTACTCATCAGTGAATAAAGTATTGTGGTGGCAGCGTTTTGAATGAAGAACAAGAGCGAGCTGCAAAACTATCGATTCGATTCGATAGTTCGTTATAAAACTATCGATATAATCGATAATATCGAATTCTTAGAATAATGATAATTTTAACTACACAAACATCAGCCAATATTATATTTCAAAGGCTTCGTTGACTACTTACTACAATATCCATTTGTTTGACTTTTGATTTTGTTCGAGTAAGGAATTAATCGATTTTGGGATTTTAAAATTGTTCGATTAATCGAGTAAAGGTTTTAAATTTTTTGAATAACAAAAATCAAATAATTCTATCCAATGGAAGATATACACATGTTTATAAAAATTAATAAATAAAAGAAAAACACAGTTAAAAACAATCAATAAAATAACGATTCTTTCGTACTACACATAAAGTTCTAAAACTTTTAAAAATTAATATTATATCAAAAATTATGTTTAAAGAAAAGTTTTACTGTTGACGAAATTTGAATCACATTTTCTAGTTTTTCTGATATTTTATTTGTCTTATCTCAATATATGAAATCGTCTATTATTCTAATACAGTTTGTGCTGAATTTTTTGTAGAAAAAATTTTTATGTGTAATTTTAAAATAAAAAGAAATGAAAACTAAATATGTCTCGTTTTAAATATAAGTTTTGTATGATAAACGTCAAACTAAAAATAAAAAATTTGCAAGTGTCGTATTTGGCATTTGTTACTTATGGAATTTGACGTTTATCATCGTTGACATTATTTGTCACACATACACATCTAAAAAGGGACTACAATATATTTAAAAGTATGTGTAATGAAGATAAATACAGAAAGTAATAACATGTTATTTAGTTTTAAAGGTCTTACTCAGATGGAAATTAAAAAAAAGTATTTTTCTATTAAAAACGATGAATTTACAAAGAAACTCATTTTATTCGATTAATTGACATCAATTGTTCGAGTTATTCGTTAACCGAAAATAACTATTTTCAATATTCGATCAAATTATGGAGAAACTTTAGTCGATTAATCGAACAAATATTAATCGAGTTAATACTCTACTACTTACTAATTTTTCGTTTTCTTTCTTAAAGATAACTTTTTTCGATAGTATCGGGGAAAAATATCGATAATTCATTGAAAATAGAAATATGGATACTGATCAATAGTACCATTGATTTCTTTGCAACTCTATGAAGAACGTATTCCACGCAAACACGTGTGGATATCACTAACAATCCAAGTAGGAGTAAAACAATTTTGGGAGACGATTCCGAATAAAATATTGCAGCTATACTGCAGCGGTATGCCTCGGCATCTAGAAGCTCTAAAAAGACCAAAGGTTATACTACGAAATACAAAACCAAGAGAAAACTGTACTTAACTAAACAGAGCACAAAAGTGTAACAATTGTTTGTCTTTAAAATGAACTGAATCTTTTTTATAGAACTGATGAGAAACTGAAAATTCTATATGACTATTCTATAAAAATACATAAGGGTTTGGTTTAGATCTCAGCTTACGCTGTTACACCTTTGCTCCTAACTGCATCTGGTATAGATAGAAAATTTAATTGTATTTTATGAATTTCCTTGATTTTTAATTTCACTTGGAGGTAAAATCGTCAACCCGTGATGGTCAATATAAAACACATTGGGAATCACAACTGTAAAGCATATTTAACCACTCAGGGTAAAGTGGTATAATGAAACATCTTTTAAATACAAAAACCACTGAGTCACTTATTTTGCCAACACTTTTGTTTGCTAAATTTAATTGGTAATTACAGAGCGTTATTGAAAGGTAAATAAATGTATAAAACATTAATAAATTCAATTGGAATTGGCATCGAAGTCGCTTAACTTGAATAAATTCAAATAGTTTTCAAGCTCCAACATCAAGCTAATCTAATGACTATAGAGAACCAGGCAAAATTAATAGTTTTAAATTGCATACGGAGCCTAAAGGTTACTTAAAGAAGCAGAAATGTTCGCTACATTAAACACTAGTAGCTGCACAAAAAATATATATGTATGTGTCTACACATATTCATATCGATCACAATTACTGTCAATTTGTTGTCAAATTGTGGTCGCAAGTATTAAATTGTACTACAAAGATACGCAGATGTATGAAGGCTTATTTATTTATTGTATTAATGTATGTGTGCATACGAACGAGTTTATACAAATGAAAATGTACTAACATTTTCTAACAACCATGTTAATGTGGTAACAAGCTATTGATGTTATTGCTACTATTGTTTTATGGTTTAAATATAATTACTAGATATGTATGTAGTATCAAATAATGATGATTTGTAAAATTTCATTTATTATTGATTAGTTTTTGCTTCTGTTTGCTAGAAAATAATATAAGAAATCAATATTGCACGTACCACATGATAATTACAAAGAACATTATTCATACACATTTGAGTCGATGCAGCTGTTATGATCAATTATTTAAAACATAAAACAAACTCATATCGTTAGCGTAAATGGAAAACAACGCAACTATAGTTTTTGAAGGAATATAAATCTAAAGCGAATAGTACGATGTTTTTTATAATATCCATTGTCTTTATGCTAAAAGTTTAACAATTTCAAGGGGCAAGGTCTTTCTTTGGTGTTATACAATAATAAAGAAAGAATAAATAAACTGAATAATATAGTTTTGTGAACGATATGTTCGTTTGATGAAGACGTGTGTTTCTTTATTATTTCAAATTTACCATGATCTAAGCTTGGCATTTATTATTTAATCTTTTCATTACCTTGATCTTGATGATTGATGGTGGTTAACGCTGAACTGAAACTTTAACATTTGCGATTTTTTGCTAATCGAATTCAAGTTGAACCTTAAAAAGGAAGTTTTAATATACTAAGCAGTGAATACTTTCATTTTCAAAGTACGTTTTACCAAACAATAATTTTGTGTATAGAGAGGGCCATTGTTTAGGCTGCTGCTTGGTCTCCGTATGTTTTAATGTATCCAACAGTTGCAAAACGGCGCAAAAACTCATTTGTATTTCGGTTGAAGAATACCGAATACTCCTTTGCAGTTATTTATTATCAATCGTGCGCAAACGGGGCTGCCATACAGCAGACGACTTTTTGAAATACACTGATTATCGAAAAGGGAGATTCACAGCAGCGGAAATTGTAATCTTTCAACTACAAAAAGATTCATCTAAATATACGCTACGGTTTTCGCTGTACATGGAATTTATAGTAATTTTCCTCGAATATAGCTTTCTGAAATTTATCAATATTTCAGAATATTGTCTTGTAGAAGAGAACTTTTTGATTTTCCTTTTGATTTTTGATTATCTTTTTGATACGCTCTCGTACTTATGCGATGATAGTTGTCACAATAGGAGGTTCTACAGGAAACGTTATCACGAGTCTTTAAACATCAAGCATGAATTCTAATAGCAAAATTTTTCATATAAGGGAATCCACGATCCTTACTAACACTCCGCCTCCTAAAGCTCCACCGGTGGTCGAGCAGACCCTACTAGCTTCTTGTTAGTCTTGATGTGGGGAAACACTCTCGATGTAAATATGTTAGATTGCGTCAAGAACCAGTAGATTCTAGAACTGATAAAAGTACTCTGCATATTTGCGATAAGATTTATGTCCTCCCTGTTACCACGGTCTTTAACTTTTTGGTAGAACTGCCGGTCTTCATTCTTTCTTCTATAAGTCTCTAATTTCTTAGTTTCACGCCTTTTACACAGCTTTTCTTATATTTATAAATGCGTCTCAAATGCACTGATTCTTTCAGCATTTGCCATGCAATATATTCTCTTTTACCAAGGTTTTTCTCAGAGCAGCTGTTCAAGACCAAGTATAATATTTCCGGCAAAATTTATAGTAAAAAATATATGTGATTTTATTTGATACGAATGAAAAATTACAACTCTAATCACACGTACGTCCAATGCAGTAAATGTAGTGTGTAGTACATCAATTGCCAAGTGATCGTTTGGTAATGAAGTGATATTCAAAAGCATACAAATTATGCCGATGTCGTTGTCCGAAGGGCTGTTAAGTAGGATGAACTTACAGTTGGTTGGTACAAGTATATTTTCTCTGTCAATTTATGCATTCAAATCTCCTAGAACTATTTTAATATCACCGGTCGTATGTTTTCTCTACGCGTTCATGCATCAAAGACATGATGATATTGAAAAATTTCGACATAGCATGGATTGTGACAATTCGTTCGCTCACTAACTTGAACATAGAGATTAGATGTCGTAGTAGCAGATGGTAAAAATTTATTATAAAAATTAAGGTTTGTTAGTGCAAAAGTGGCGCCCACTTTACAGAAGCCGCGGATATCCAACGATTCGGTGAACAATCAGCTAGCGTCCGTGCGTGAGAGGAATACCAGATCGGCCGAGAACATCGCCACTGGCCGTGAAGTTGAGCAGGATAGCTCGGGGAAGTGATATGCCCATTAACGTCAAGTGCTGCGGAGCAATTACACAGGTCAAAACGATTTCCAATACCTATAAATTACTTATTTATTCTCAAGATTATCCGTTATAAAGAAAATATAGGATGCTGCATCACATAATTTGTATTTACTCGAACACTAATTCGATTAAATTTAAAAACACAGGAAGATCGGGAACAAAATAACCTTTATATTACGTCCATATTGACTTTTTAAAGTTTCGGAGATATTCAGAAAGTTTGATAAAAAAATAAATTTTTTCAAAATAATTAAAAAAAGTTTTTTAATTAAAATTTTAAACTACGAAACCTCAGAGCTTACAAAAAAATTAATTGTGTCCTGTGTTATAAACAATTTTGTTTGGCTTAAATCAAGCAATCTTTATATTTATTGTTTTAAAGAGAACTAACATCTCAGGCAATTAATTCCAACGAGCCACTTAATGTGTTACCATCTTTGGCAAGGAAATACTGTAGAGAGGGCAGATGGTGAAACCCAGAAACTGAATCCTTAAATTCATATTCTATTGGCAAACAGTTGGATGCTAAGAAACGCAGTGGTCCCATGAAACCTGTGCCAACATAAGATATTCGGACTGATGGGATAGGCCACAATAAAATATATGCAAGCTGCCAGGTTGCAACGCATTTTCCAGGACTGAATGCATCAAATGCAAAGTTGCTTTGTGACATAACAAGAATCGCAACGGCTTCGCTTTATTTCATTCGCAAATTAATTAATTTGTATATAATGTAAATATATACTAATGTGTAAAGTTAAATTTTTTCCATTAAAAATAAAAAATCATGCGTTTAAGGGTTAATTAATTATTTGACAAATCTGCTATTTCGCGCTTTGTTAACTTTTATAAGCAGTATTGAAGCACCGCTGGTGGTAAGTAGTCGCATAATTTTTTCAACATTGTGTCGCTACAATGCCGAAAAACGAGGGGCGTTGTGATATACATTAGAATAGTACCTACCAATTACTGACGGTAGTGTTCAGTGACCACTCCAACCAGTTAAACAGTCCAACATCATCATATATAATGGCACTAATGCACATCAGAAAAATGCATGATGTGATGACTTGCTTGCAAGAGGGCTCATGTTTTATAATAAACACGCGAACTACTTCAGCCAACATTCAGTTTTATCGTTAGGTGAGATCGACGTTTACGAACTATTTGTTTCCTTTCCTTGTGCTATCTATCGACTATAACCAGATTTTCATACATTTCTTCTCTATTACCTTGACAAATCATTGTTGGAACAAACAAGTATAAATTCCTACTTTTAGACCAAATGCATAGGTTCATTTTGACATACAAAGTAGGCCCATCAAAACTAAATTTCATATGAAAAATGCATGTCGTCTAAACGTATTTAGCTTTACTGAAGAGCATAAAATTCATCGCACGCCAATATAGATATTCTAAGGTAGCTGCAAATTATTTTTTAACCATAAAAAAGTCAATTGTTTTTAAAGATTTTTAACTAAAACGAACAATGCACTCTTTATATTTAAAACAATGAAAATCTCATCTCTATTCCATACGTTCAAGATTGACCAAAATAGCTGGCTGTATACATATATGTACCCCAGGGGAGTTGAGATGAAACATTACTGGTGTAGGGAATAAAAGAAGACAGCGTACACAAACGCGAAAAATGAGGAACATCAATGTTATCATCCTAAATAGCAAAAAAAAAGCTTCAATTGCAACATGTTCGAGTGCATAAAGAAAAGTGTAATAAACTTTCCTTTGTGTAGCGTCAATAGCCGAAGAGATCGTCAGCATGAAGCTTATTTTTAATATTTTTAACTCAGCTTTGTTTTTTGACGGCAGAGAAATTCATTAGTATTCAATTGAATTTTTTTTTACTATTTTACAAACATGCTTGTCGAAGTAAAAGTGTTTTCCTTTTATAGTAAATGTTTAGCACTTGACTGGTGAAATAAAACTGAAAAAAATATAAAAAAAATAATGTACATTTTAGCGATAAATTAGTGTATTGTTGTTTTATTTTATTTGAACAATAGTTGCATAATAATAAAAAAAACATTTTGTTGCAAGTGAGTGTTGAAAACTAAATAAACTTTTTTCAAGCTCCAATGATTTTACACTTGTTTTTACCTGTACACTAAGCCAACACCGATGTGTTTCACAAGTTGTAAGTTTTTTTTTAAATAAATGGCCTAAATTTAGAAATAGTAGTAAAATAAAATTAATTAAAAATGAAACTTTATTTCAAATATATTATTTCATATTTGAGTGGTAAAGTTGAATTCATTAATCAAAACTGTTTGACGCGAAGGACCATTTCGCAAAAAAGTTTACATTCAACTACGAATATTTATAATTGCTTCATATTAATTACTCAGTTCAAGATATGTATGTAAAATTGAGAATAAAAATTATTTAGAATTTATGTTTTATTTTCTAATCCTTCAACGTCGTTCCTCATCTCTTAATTGGAGGTTTAAGTTAAACGTTTTGTTCAGAACTCTTCACGTATGTAGCTACACGCGATTTTGGTATGGGAAATGTTTTTTTTTGCAAACTGATTAAAAATTTTCCTGTAACTCTGTGTATTGCTCGGAACAACAAATAGCATGAATTTTTCGGTAAAATACATTCAGATATCTTGCAGATCCGACCATATACGGTGCAGCATCAGTCAATGATAATGTCCCATAATGCAACTGGATCGCAGTGTGGTTAGGTACATATAGTTCCTCTATTTTAAAACAAATGCGTTGATTAACAAATATATGTCGGTATTCTGGTTACCAAACTTAACCTTCATCTGCTCCCAAAAATAAGTTATATTGTCTACAGGAAATTCAAACCACGCTCGATGAAAACAATCAAAAACTTTAGCATTATAATTTGTTTAATGAAAACATATTTTTCTACTTTTATCCAACCTTAAAGAACAATATTTTCTATACAAATTGAACTGACTTCTAGCCGGCCCTATTATTGAAAATATAAAGCTGAAGGTTATAGGAGTTTGTATGAACTTCCAATCCCTGCTAATGATTAACAAAAAAGTTTTTCCATAGTTTAAGCAAGCACTTATCATTTTGAAAAAGGTGTGCTAACAAAATTTTTTAATTGTAAACCGTAAAAGTTCCATAAACCGAAAAATAGTTGTATCGTTCACTTATTTCCCAAAAATTACTAATATTTCAAAATTTATCTTTTTTATTTGTAGAGGGCGTGATGTATCCTTTTTTTCTTTCCTCGATCCACGTATCTTTATATGTTACATTAGGGGAACATTTTTTAACACCACTTTGATGGGAAAGTAATTAGTTAAAGTGCTAACAAACATGTGAAGTGCATAATGTTCACTATGTATGCTTTGCCGTTTTATTCATTATTTTAACTGTGATGTCATTGAAGGTAAGTGCTTACCACCTTGGCTTGCAAATAATGACTTCAAAATATCAATACTTAAAAGCCACTGAACACAATAAAAATGAAATGCATGCGCTGTCATAATTGAACTCGTGCTTTTGAAGGAATCGTTGTGTTTGATGCCGAGTGTTTTACAGACTGGTCTGTCTATTGCATAAATATTTTTATTACAAACTAAGGCACACATAATTAAAAAATCCACTTTTTTTCTGTAGAAACTGACTCTTTTACTGTGACACTCAAAGAATAATTTAGTTATGTATTTACCAGTAAGTAGTTATATAATTGCTCTAAAGTAATGCAGATAGTATATAGTTTGTGTGGAAAAGTATGCTGTTCTTAACGGGAAGTCATTACCTAGTTCTTGTTGTACTTTTTGTATATGAATAAACAAAAGTTGGTTAAATTAGACGCATCCGTAAGACGTAGCTGTTGAGCTCTTAGAAACGGCTTGATGAATAATTGGAAAAAGAAATACTATATATTTTAAATGGGATCTCCAATACTATAGTCAGCAGCCCAGGAATTGTCCATTTTTTGTTTTAAAATCTGCACAGCATATTAAATATTCACAACATAAAAATGCACAACAAAACACTGCAATAAAATGATAAAGGCGCCACTGTGTACAAAAAAATCTTTAATACTTATATTGAATAAAATAAATAGACGCCATAATAAACCCACATATATTTAATAAATTTAGTATTTTAATTTGATTTCTTTATTTTCATTACTTTATCGCATTTGTAACGCCAAAATTTAACAAATTAATTTGCAGCCGCCACCTAACAAAGCGGCGTTGCATTAGAATATAAAAGCGCAAATACTCAACTGTTTTGTGGAGTGGAACTATTCACTCTGCGTTTCTGAGACAAACACTCAACGGTCGCGCAAGAGTTACGTCTTAAGAACGCGACAAATGCGACCACAAACTCAAATTTTGTAAAAAATTTTAAACAAATCTGGTCAAACATTTTTAAGGAAAATATTTCGCATAACTTTTAAAAATGTAAGTATATGTACTTCAACAAATATTTAAATAAATTTTTGAGATCTTTTATTTCTTAAAACTAAAAGTATTGGTTAGAAAAAAATATTAACCATAACACACCCTGTCTTTTCAGGGAAATTTTCTCTAGTGCCATTTATTGAAAAACATGTTCCACATGTATTAAAAGAGCACACAGCACACTACTCAATGCAGATGTGTCTCTCTCTTAAAGGAAACTTGGAAAAGCCAAAAACAACCCTTGAAAGTTAAACACCGACCCCAAACCCTACGATACATCAAACGTCTGATACCCGTCTACTACAGTCATTGACACAAGTGTGCAAAAAGCCGGCACCCGGCCAAAGAAAACAACATGCATGTGTTGTCTCGTATTTTACACAAAAAAAATAAATACTACAAACTTTGCTTTGCAAAACATGTGCTTGGGGCTCTCACACCCAGTTAATAGGAAACAGGATAAAGGATAATCAGAAACACATAGAAACAGGGATATCAAAATAATCGATGCAATATAAACAAAAACCAATTCAACAAAACAAATGCTCTAGACGAGTTGTTATGAAAAATAAGTTTACAATTGATTGTGTATTCAATATTAAGGGTTGGTTTTCCCATATTCATTCATGTTTTTGTTGTTGTGAGAAATGCATTTTTAAGTGAAATGGGTTGACTCTATAAAGGATGTGTGTGGGGGTGTAGGTGGTGTTATGTTCATTAATATTGTACCATGTCTTTGATATCAAAACTGATGGTTAAAGAACTTGAATTTTATTCCGCTTTGTTTAAAACGAAAATTTATTTAACAGGAAGTGTGCACATTTTAATTTTATTGTTTTGAGCAGCCGTTTTGAAATTTTTGACATTAGAGTTATATTGAAAATAAAGGGAAAACCTTTAAGATTTGAAGTACCTTACAAATAGATATATAGAGAGGTTTCTTAGTCCTTTCTATGTTAGTCAAATCCCTGACCTATGCTGTTCTATCTAGAACACGCAAGCCGCTGCTTTTTTTACTTCAAATTCCTTTTTAAAGGATGTTATTTTTTATTTCATTTCGGAATTGAATTGTTTTGATATTGGAAATCTGTGATTTTATTAAAACACTGCTCATAAATTTATTAAAGGATCAGTTGGTTTTGGACACTAAGAGTTAATGTTGCTTGAAAAAAATCTTTTCCATCATTGTTTAATATACAAAATTGTTTAAACAAAAAAAAAAAAAAAAAAGAAAACAAACATGTTCTTTAGTCCCAAACTGTTACAAAAGACATATGTAATATTATTAAGTTTAACCAAAAGATTTTTCTATTGTTTGGTAACTTGTTGTACGTTGACATTACCAACGTATGAGCCAACTATCCCGCCAAACAGCCAACTAAGTCACAGCAGAATTATAGCAATTACAGTGCACTCAACTACACGTATTCCACGCAACCAAATCACTTACTGCTGGCATTGAGTTGTGATGGGACAATTTTATTTTGTGTGTTTTCTTTTTATGTTGTGTATGTTTTCTTCTTTTACAAAAAAAAAAGTTACCACACAAGAACAAGCAGTAGAATTTTTGTTTTTTCAGACATAAAACAAAGAAAATGTTATAAACACGTTTAAAATTGTCATATTATTTGTTGTTTCTGCTCGTATAATTTTATTTTTAGAATTCTGAAATTAAATTTTTTTGGTTACCACTTTAAGCAAATGAATCATTTTTAATTATACAACAACAGTTTTTAGAAGGAAACAATAGAAAAAAATTATTTGATAAGTTTAGGAAATCAAAACAATGGCTCTTAAGCGGTTGCAGTACAAACATGAGAACAAAAGTTCTTTTATTTTTTGCAAAGAAACATTTTGGCGTGTTTGAAACAATTTTTTCACTAAAGATATCTGCAACAATTTGAACTTGAAAAGCACAAGCTTAGTAGTTTGATTTATGCCAACATTAATTAGTTAATAAAAATATTAATATCAGCTGAAAAATGAGTACAAAACCCTCATAATCAAATGGTAGTAAACTATTTAACATTGATTTGTAGACTTGTTTAATATTGCTGTTTCAACGTTTTTTTTGCTGATCTATTGTTTTTTTAACACATTAACGTATTTAAACAATTATTTAAATTTTTAGTATTTCAATTTGTTGTTTTGTTTAATAAGACACAATCAGCAAAATATTGTTTTTTTAAGGTTGACTAATGTGATTAAAACAATTTATACTAGCTTGTAAAATATTATTATGTATGTATGTACGTACACTGAAAGAATTTTCCTTATGCAGTCAATGAATTTTGAGTTGTTTCTTTTAATGAAAAACTACATTAAACTTTGAATGACATAACACTTCATTGCATTAATGAAACTTGTTTCATTAAAACTATTCACTGCAAATAATCATGCAACATTCCACATAAGTAAAAATGAATTTTGGGAAAAAGTTCTAATAAAAATTTTAAAAATAAAAAAACTTCCGTTAATGCTTTTTATCGTACAATACAAAAATTTTACTAAAAGAACTGGTGTAGAATTTTATAATCTTTTAATTTAAAAGAAAGATTTTAAATAGAAAAAACATACATTTTTATTTTTTATAATATTTTTCAAATTTAAAGAACTTTTAGCTTTTGATAATATAAATTGGCAAAGGAAAAGTTTTTTTATTTTTATTTTTTTGTACATAATAATTTTGTACATTTTATATATTTTACGGAAGAGTTTCGCAAAATATCTAAAAAAATTCAAGTTAGGTTTCGTTTGCATGTTGCATCGGTTTTTTTTGCAGTGTAATAATGAAATATTCACTGATGAAGATTTTCATCGAATAAATTAAATTAAAAATAAACATCTTTTCTGATTATAACTATTTTTAATTACTTTTTGCGTTAGATCTATATACAATTTTAGTTCATAACCATCTTTATTTTTTATTTAAACTAGTCTCTACTATATACGGAAAAATTTCACTGGTGTCTATGATAGATCATCAGGTCACTTCTACAAAAATTTTAGAAAACTTAAAAATGTTTAATGCTTACACAAAAAATTTTAACAAATTAATGAGAGCTTTTATATATAAACATTAGGCGTCCACTATTTGACCCGTTCGAGAGATACCGATGTAGGATTTTTTTCGAAAATTATTTTAATAACCTTAAAACCCTTCATATTTGCGGGCACTTTGACCTTGAAATCTGCGGGATGTCCAGGGATAACCTGAAAATTCGACTAGTTTCTGTCTGCGTGTCTGACCTGGGTGAATGCGATCCAATGCATCAGACCAGAAATATAAACAACGACATTATTACATCAACTCCTACACTAATCGAAGTAGTTGTCGCAACAAACCGCCTTAAAAATAGCAAGTCTGCGGGTCCTGATGGAACCCACACAGAAGTCTATAAAACTGACACCAATCTCTCAGCGATGTTACTTAAACCACTAATTGAAAGCTTCTGGGGAAACGCGAAAATCTCCGTTACGATCAAAGAGGGCTTAATCACAAAACTACGGAAAAAAGGAAATCTGCAAGAGTGTGGAAATTGGAGGGCATTACACTTCTGAATACTATAAACAAAATAATTGCGCACATCCTACATAACCACATTGCATCTGTATTGGAACCTCAACCACGAATAGAGCAAGCTGAATTTAGTCCGAACAAATCATGCGTGGATCACGTAAATAGCATACAAGTCATTGCCTAACAGTCTGTCGAATGGCGCTCACAATTATAATTGCTATTCTTCGACTTCAGTGCTTTATCTCACGAATAGGAGTCCGTCAAGACTTCATCTTATCTCCGTTGCTATTTATTATATCGAATATAATCCTCAGGGATCCAGAAGACCCGGCAGACCTGCTAATACCTGGAGGCGGCAAACCGAAAGCGAACTACGCGTCCATAACGTTTCGTGAAGCCAAATGAAACGACTGACGACAAACAGGGACAAATGTATATCCTTTGTTGAGGCCCTATGTTCTACTGGGAACTAAAGGACTAAATATATATACATATATACGAGTATATATATATAAACAATCAACTTATCAAAAATTTTAATTTGTCGCAAAACGTTGGGGTCATTCGCGTTTTTAAGCTTTATTTATATTTTTCACGGTGCTTTTAAAAATGTATTTTTATTTCTTTTATGTTGTTGTGGGAACAATAAAATAAACAGCTGCAATTAACCCTTAAGTTCCAAAGACAAAAAGGAAAATAATTAAAACTGGTGGACATAAAAGTAATCAAATGCATGAGTCAGAGCCACAAAGATTTTATTAATACCGTTTTTATATCTTCACAATAAAAATCACGTTAAAGAGAACACTACAAAAATTATTATTCATAGAGCAATGACATACTTTTACTGTTGCATACCTACGGCTAACAAGATGCGATAAGAAAACATTATAAATCCCAACATGGTCCTACAAAAAAGATCACCGCGGTTTATCATTAAAAATATTACACGTCATATTTTACTAATTCAGTCATGTTGTTTTATTTCGTTTCTTTATAATAATCAACAACTTAACAGAAAGACTTTATTAAATAAATAAACACGTTAATAAATAATTACTTTTTCGAAAAAATTTAATTTTTTGTGTTCTCTATAAAAACTCCACTTCCTTTCTATTACTCGTATGAGCGTTACAAAAAGTGCAACAACAACTTATAATTTCGCAAACAAACTTTTATCTGCCTGCATTAACGTTGGAAATCATACAAAATTTTATTTTATATGAACGAAAAGTTTACTTTGGAATTTTTCTAAACGATAAATGTCACAAGTTCTACGAATCAAAGATAATAATACATTTTTGAAAAAATAATGCAGATCTAAGAAACAAATAATTAAAATAAAGATACGACTTTATTTTGAGCTACAAAATATTTTCGATTTATTTTCTTAATGGCGACTTTATTATTCTAATAACAATATTTTGTTTTGGGGGCATATTCAGCCACCGATGGGAAGTCAGCATTAATTACCTCATTCAAATAAGGCGAAACGAAAACAGTGATAAATTGTAAAATAAAAGATAAGCAGCTTTTATAAGATCTGTAAGATGTCTTAAAATTTTCATATAATCTCGTGTACGCGCCTCAATATATCAGGGTTTAATATCTCGTTTCCTGTTTTAAGCAAAACTTTTGAAGTTATTATAAAAGTTTTGGGAAATAAAATTCCTTACAAATTAAGTATACAGCAGAGATTTTTCAAATGATACCAATTTTTATTAATATAAGTTTCATACTATGAAAGATATGACCAATTACACTGTCCAACTAATAATGCAGTTCTAACTACTGATTCTTTGGTGAAGCATTTTTACACTCTAACTTTTCGTTTTAAGGGTCTCTTTCGCCCTTCTCTTGAAAAGGAGCACAAAAACTACTCCCGAATCGCGGTATAGCGGTCTAAAATGTACTACACAAATATTGGTCATAAAATTCCATCCAAAGTGAACTGAAACTCCAGAAATAAGTCTAAACTTGAGACGTCTGAATGAGTACGAAATTACCCCTTAAACATATTCCAAAATTTGTTCTGGCGTTCAAATTGCCTTTTGATCTTTGGTGCATTAAAAGATTGATAACAAATTTGATGACTTAAGCGGCTATTAAACGATCATACTTAGTATGACATTCTTGAGATAGAGTACTTTGCTATTATACTATCATTCCAAGTACAAAGTGAAGGTTGTCTATATGAAGGCACGTGAATAAGTTGCTGCTTTGGTAATTGATGAGTTATTCGAGGACGACAAGGCAAAAAAAACAAAAACACAAGTTTGGAGAAAATAATGGTTTTCTAAGAGACAAAAACGATCCCTTTACTGTTTCAACTGTCGCTTCCGGCTCAATTGTTTTTAATTGTTCTATAAGCTTTTCATAACCTTTTTTAACACTTTTTATATTCCATAATTCTGACAGAGTTTCATATTCCTCAATAAAACCTTTTAAAATGCACACTCCAACCAAGCATTTTTACCGTTTGCCTGTAAAAATTCAAATGAAATTTGTACTTAGTATGTCCGAATATACATACATAATCGAAAATTTTTGATTTTCAACATACTCGTACCAAACTGACATACATGAATTTTTCGCTATTACACGAGTATGATAATATAATGGCATACCATTCTCACATAAGAAGTTTGATCGTCTAATAGCCCCTTAATATAAAATTAAATCGCAATACATACCGCCAATTAAGAGGATTATGACGAGAAGACAGCTAAGAGTTTGAGCTGTGTACTTTTTCTCATTTTCGTTGCTTTCTTGGTATTACATTATTATTTCTACATTCTTTAATTTAATTTATTGTAGCTTAATCGGGAATATAAAATTTTGTAAAAAAAACTAAGATCGAAGACAGAAAAAATGTCAATAATGTCAATAAATCCTCTCAAATAAATTAAAAAAAGGTTTTAGCTGGTTTACTCTCTAAACCAACAATATTTATAATATATTTTTCTTTTACTTTACTGCAAACTTTTTCCAAAATTACTGTGCACTGACGATTGTTTGGTTTAATGTGTTTTTTCTTAAATTTTGGGTTTTGGTGTGTTCTGACATACATACATCGTAAAATCTTATGGCCAACATTTTTGAAGAGCATTTCATTATAATTTGCAATTTGAGTTTTCTTTCTGATGAAAAACTTTATTATCGAAGAATACTGACCAAAGAAATTGTTCATCAAAACCATAAAGAAAAGTTGTTAGAGAATTATAGCGTAATCAAAATCTTAGAAGAAACAATATCAGTGACCCGGTAAATATGCATAACGATTTTAACTCTGATAAGAAAAATATTAATATTAATTAAAAAAAGGTTTTAGCTGGTTTACTCTCTAAACCAACAATATTTATAATATATTTTTCTTTTACTTTACTGCAAACTTTTTCCAAAATTACTGTGCACTGACGATTGTTTGGTTTAATGTGTTTTTTCTTAAATTTTGGGTTTTGGTGTGTTCTGACATACATACATCGTAAAATCTTATGGCCAACATTTTTGAAGAGCATTTCATTATAATTTGCAATTTGAGTCTTCTTTCTGATGAAAAACTTTATTATCGAAGAATACTGACCAAAGAAATTGTTCATCAAAACCATAAAGAAAAGTTGTTAGAGAATTATAGCGTAATCAAAATCTTAGAAGAAACAATATCAGTGACCCGGTAAATATGCATAACGATTTTAACTCTGATAAGAAAAATATTAATATTTTTAAAAGGTATTCAAATGAAGATAACAAATTTAAATCTATAAGACAATAAAAACAAGAACAATGTAGCTACGAAGATAAAATAAATCATAACTCTCAGATGCAAGGAAAAGAGATGCAAATAAACTATAAGAATTATGATAAGTTTTCTGAAGCAAAACAGTCTTCAACGGCCTTTTCGAACGAACGCAAATCAATTTTGCAATTTTTTGTTAACAACATTAAAAAAGTGGATAATATGAATTATTTTGTGTCTAAATTTTTGTTTGGTTGTGTTCTAATGCAGTCGGTTTATGGGATGTACACAAATAATCAAAATGTGGCCAATCGGCTCTTTATACCGCAATCGCCTTTTCAAGATCCAGCTACATCCATGAATTGTTTTTCTGATTATATTGTGAAATCGAATGAAATTAGTGAATCATATGGCCGCAATTATAAACAATGTTTATTGGATGCTAAATCTGATCGTCAAGTCACCGAAACTGAAATGATGGATAAACGTATCACTATCGTAGGAAGCTCCCAAGATATTTGCAAACGTTTGTCAGCATGTGATGGCCTGGATACAACTCTGGAAGTTTTCCATTGTCATGCCAAAGTTGTGAGTAATTTAAGAAAATTAACATGAATTGAATATGTCTGCTTTTCACATTTTTAATTATTATTCGTGTTAAATTATAGGGCGCAAATAATACCAAAGATGTTTATGACATCTCCGGCAACGCTTCTGAATATGCTACTGAATTACAAGAAAAATATCGTATTATAGATTTGCATCACGAACAATGTTGCAAGACTGCCGAACGTAGTTACGTCGAAGCCACTGGTACCAACTATCGCAATCTGCAGGGTTGCTTAGATGGGCGAATCGAACCTACTTCAACAACAACTGCAATGACACTAACTACAAGTACAACTCCTTCATCAATCGTTGCCATCCGAAATACTGCAGCACCCTTATCAACTAATAATAAAGATAAACCCTTAACCGAAAATTTCGTTACAATAACTTCAGAGGCATCGAATATTAAAAATGCTACATTGTTGTCAGGCACTGAAGAATTTGCTAAGCTTGCTAAATTACTTAAATAAATGACTAATTTATATCCATTAGATATAAATATTATAAAGCTTACTCGTACCATTAATTATAGGAAAACTGCAAAAACTTACCTGAAATGAAAAGAAACAAATTTTAATTAACAAACGATTTAAAATGTATTTTTTTTAATTTGTTTAAAAAATTGCGAATTGTTTAATTATTTGTTGGTCAGATATGTTAATAGACTTTAAATGCACTCAATTAGTCGTTTAAATATCATTTAAGTTCGTAATAAAAAAAATTAATTTCGTATTTAAATAGAACTTAAAGATTAAAATACGAAAAATATGAATTGCATGCTATAAATAATATCTAAATGCGAAGTCAAAACCTTGTCATAAGTGGGTGAAGATAAATAATTAAGTTATTCTCGTATATGTTAAATTGCATGCGTTAAAATTTGTTTCACTATGTTCTTTAATATTTGTTTCATATTATTTTTACAAAGCGGTCATTGTGTCCTGTCTCCTGAGACGAGATGCAAAATGAGGGCAATATACAAAACTTTTACATCTGTTCACATTATGATCGAATTTAATTTGTGACGAATTTTATTAAATTTTAAGAAAACAGTTTCATGCGCCAAATTTTCAGAAAAAAGTTATCGTATAAATTTTGTCTTAAATTATAGTTTAGAAAACTTCTTACATAAGCTTTTTCCAGAGAGTTTCTTTCATGAAAAAATTTTCTTTGTAAGTACGTACGCATGTTGAAATAATTATAATTCTTTTATTGTACTCTCATATATGACGTCGATCGTTATGTTCTGTCATATAAGTTGGAATATTGATCCTTTTTACGGTTGTCGAATTTTCGCCTTCGACTTCGACAAGTTGTACTATTTAGATTAAACAAGCACACAATATTATTCTTTAATCTCGTACACACTGCCGAAATCGAAGAAGAAAACTCGACAACCGTAATAAAGCAGATTAATTAACACTTCCCTTTTTCTTTGGAATATTCCTTGAAGGAAGCATGGGATTAAGTGTAGCCATGTCAATATTGATGTCAACAATTATGGTGTCTTTTTGGTGACACTGTCAACAATTTGTTTTTTTTGTCTTTTGTTTTTTATAGGTAGAGAAAATGTTTGACGGTTAAAAACAAATCATTAATTTAAAACGAAACGATATTCCTTTTATGTTATTTAATAGTGAGAAAAGTATGCCTCAAACAATACTGTAAAATATTTTATACATTATATTACTTTTAAATATTACTTTAAATAAATACTTGTATCTGTTTGAACTAAATATCGTCAGTAGTAAGTGAGTGCAATTTGACTATTGACATTTTCTCCATATGGTCCTACAAGAGCTACCTCGTCAGTATTGAGGCAGTCTACTAGTAGATTTCGTAGGACAAGCCTGTGCTAAATGTCTATAGTATATAGCATTAGTTGGGGTGCAATTAGTCAGTAGTACTGCTGACATCGTCGATAGATAATCAGTATAATTTCACTATTGACATATCGTGCAGGGATTGTTTCATATTAAATTAATTTTGAATAAAATGCTGCCAACTTTCATCCAAAGTAATTTATTTGGAAAAAGTTCGTAACTTTCTTATTCACAAATGAGACTTATTTTGTTAGGCAAATTTTGTCTTTTTCTTCGACATTTTGTACTAGATTAAAGATTAGATTAGTTTCTTTAATCTATTACAAAATGTATCATTCGAAAGCGAAACAAAATAAGGGGAATATTTCAGGGGAACAAAGGAAAAATTAATGCTTTTCAATTCCAGTTTAAATAGGGGGACGCTACTGCCTCCATCATCAGTGTTCTAGTGTATTCCACCATTTGTCAGGTGGTGCTGGTTGTAAGTAACTTTAACTCTTTATCAAAATAAAAATTACAGTAAATTTTGGTAATTAGTAGAAGTTTTTCAGTGGATTACAGAGTAACAATTTGCCTCCTTATTTCCGTATTTATAATAATAACTTGCAGGTAGTGAATGAAATAAATACATATTTGAATTATTATCTGAAAATAGTAGCAACAAAGTTTCTTCTTAACAGTGTTTGTTTGTAAATAAAAAAATGTAACAAATAAAAATAAGCAATCTTTCAATTACCTGCGGATACGTATAACCTATTAATAGTGTTGTCAGGAGCTGGAACAAACAGAAAAGGCTAAATCGGCTTTTAAAAAAGGACTGAAAAAGCTAAATTACCCAAAAATAAAGCTAAAAAGGCTGCAAAATTTTTATTAATTATTTAACGTTCAATGCATAAAACATGTTAAAAGTTATTCAAAGAAATGCACTTCAAGTACACAAACAAAAAAGTCTACATATTTTTAAATTCATATAAGTCCATACATATATAACAAATATCAGGTATATCATTTGAATTCGATTCAGTATTGCATCAAAAATATAACAGAATATTTGTATTTGGGCATGAAAAAAAACTCGTGTACTTCGTTCAACTGAGAATGTTGCTGTTGCAGCCGATAGTGTTGGGGAAATCCCAGGTTTGTCCGTGTGAGTTCTCAAAGAGGCGATCACAATTGTCCACCAAGATCTTGTGATTAGCGATGGAAAATTTAATGAGAAGAACATGGCCCTACAGGCGTAACCATGACGGTCATTTGGATGATATTGCTTTCCATTATGAATGGGATACCCTCCTCTTTACAATTAAATAAACACCCGATGATTTCGCTTAAAAATACTCTTTTTTTACTTATCAAAATTAAACCTTTTATTAAAAGACCATATACGAGTAAATAGCTAAATCTAGATTTACCAAATCAAGAAATGATTTTTTTTGCAGCTTATACTTAAATTATCACACCTCCTCCCATAACTCAGCTGTTGACCCAACATTTGTACATTTGTAACTTAAAAGCTTTAGCCACTGGATTTATTCAATCAATATTATTTTGTCTTCAGTGAACTTACGTTTGTACATCGGATTATTTTTTTCATTTTTCAATATGCGTTTAATGGTTCAGTAGAAATTGAAAATTTTATCTTTTTGAGGCGAAATTCAAAAATAAAAAACGGCTAAAAAAGCCACGAAGCTAAAACGAAAGTTTCGAGGCTAAAAGACAAGAAAAAAAGCTAAATGGTTAAACTGGCATCAATTCCTATTTATTGCACATGCGAAAGGGCACATGTCTCTTATACTTTTGAACTGCTCGAACAAATATAAGATGTTTTTTAGTTCACTTGCAAGTAGTTTTTTCCGGGAAGTTATATTTAGTAAAATTTATATTTTATCCTAAAGAGGAAATATTGTTTTTAGCTACATAAAATTAATATTTATAATGTTTTTTAACTTTCATTATAAAAAGTAAAACTCATTATTAATAAACCTGTCTATACAATTTTCTTCCTCATAACGATTTATACGAGTATGTAAGTAATAAAACCCTGACAATAAACTTGCTTCACCATATATGCTTGGCACCTATAATCTACAAAAAAAACTTATAAAAGATCTTTAAATTGAACAAAAGCATAAACAATTTTCAATAAGGAAAAATGCTTAAAAGCACTGTCAGTCAACAACTGCACACAGAATGGCTATAAAAGGCAGGACGAACAAACTTTTTTAGCGGCTTTAACACACAAACGCTCTTAGATGTGCTACACGCAAAAAGCATAAACTTAAGCCAAATATAAAAATCGAACTAAAAAGGTGATGATCAATGTGCTGGGGAATAAACAATAAACTGCCGCAAACTAAAGTAAATAGATTCCGATTTCTACAATTATTAAAAAAAATATTCAATAAACGCAGGTGTTAGTGGAAATTATTTATTGCTTTTTTATTTTATTTTAGCTTCGTTAAGGAATTTTACTTAATTTGTTTGCCACTTTTTGCGTTCAATATCTTTGAATTCTTATCCTAGCTAAACAGATATTGTTATAATAATAGTTATTGTTGAAATAGACCAAAAAGAAAGTTCCTAAAAATCACTTTTTAAATGTGAATATTATTTTGCCAAAAAATACAACTAAAAGTATTGAGTATCTGCTTTTGCGTATCGAAAACTAAAAAATGGACGGTACTGCATACTCAGTAACCAAATACTTAGCATTTTACTACAGTCATAAGAAACAAACAAAATAAAAATGCAAAAATTCTGAGATATCTTGCGTCGCGGCCTCATAGTGACCCTTTGAGGGAACCGGGTAGTTCTTCCTATAAATTTAAAACCCTCAACAATGTGTATATAATATTACGTGTCAACTGGATGAGACATTTACATTTGGCTGATTCATTAAACAAATATACTTTTGGGAGAAAAGGTAGGAAATTTTTAAAAAATAGCTGAAAAACAAGAGTAAATCAAAAAAAAAATTACTTTACCACTTGACCAAAACTCTGGTGTGTTTTGGTCTCAATATTTTCGCTTCTATTTGACAAATGTCAAATACCCCCGTATGCTTCAATTCCGCTACTGTTTGTTTCTCACACTGTGCCGCTGTTCGATTTACCTTTACTTGAAGTTTTGCGATATTATTGCGTAAGTTGTTTTCAATTACAAAAGTATTAATCGTTAACAAATAGTGAAGTGGGCATACTTAAAGTCGCAATTTTATCCTTTTTTAACGGTCTACGACTTTTTGTGAGACTCTTTTTTATTACCGACTTTTGCGACTTTTATAATTTTGTTGCGTCATTTTAACCTTTTTTCTCACAAAAAGCATTTAAATTTATAAAAAAAAGTCGTCAAATATAAAAGCAAATTTCAGATTATTGTTCATTTGGGAGCACTTATCACTTTTTCGCAACCTTGTCATGTATTCAAGAAATTGTTTACAAATTTACGGTAAATGTTTCAAAGAACAGTTTTAGCAAATTAGCGTTTTAAAGTAAGAAATTGTGGGTTTTGAAATGCTTATTTTACAAAATTTGTGGTAAAACATGAACATTCTTTAAAATAAGATTTCTTGTTAAAAAGAAAAAAAAAGTCTGAGAGCGAAAAAGAAAATGAAGCTAGAATTAAATGTTTAGAGGCAGAAGAGACTACGGAGTCCGTGAGGGATAACGTTAACAACGCTTCAGGGCATTCCAAGAAACGTAATATTTCGCAATACTCTTCGAGAGACTGGGAACTGAAATATAAATAGCTTAAGCAAGACACGGAGTCAAAGCGCCCTTTCTGCATTGTTTGTAAACAGCTTTTAGTGAACCAAAAAAATATAATTTCTCTTGGCTTGATTTTTAACAGAAGTCAAATTCCTTTCACCTTGGCAGCATACGACAACCAAGTTTATTAAACTTAACTAAACTTGTTTATTATACATGAAAACATGCCTAGAAGAATATACATATAATGCAACTGTATATGTTATGAAATATGATAAAAATGGATTCTGTAATAAGCTTTTTGTTTTGTTTCAATTGTTTTTTTATTCGGATATGCTTTTTATTGATAAGAAAAGGTTAAAAAAAGATGTGCGACTTTTATTTTCTCAAACGATTTTTTTGGCGACTTTTTTTTAAACGACCTTTTGTCCGACTTCTCAAAAAATCCCAACGGTCACCCTGGTGACGAGTACACAAAATTCTTCTCATCCAAATATTCGTAAGTTTTCCCCTTATCTGATCATTTATCGTTCCTGGTACCTTCATTTGCCATCATTTATCCCATTTGAAAACGATGCTCATGACCTTAGCCTTTCTTAAACCATCATTTTCACATCCACATACTTATGTAGTCATATATGATAAGAAAAGTTTTACAATACGTACTCGCACATTCATGCTTTCTTATCACATCAGCTGGCAATAAACTTTTTGCTTCTTTGTTTTCAATATTGCGTTGATACAATAAATTTCAATACAATTTTAATCTTAAATGAGCTGGAATTTGTAATTCTAATTTAATCGTCTAATTTTAACGGTCTCATTCGAAATGAATAAATTTTTTCAATAGGTTTTAATTGAATAATAGAGATTTAAGATAAATTTTATTAATTGAAATACTTATTGATTTCATTTAAGCTGTCCAAATATGTTTTCACATTTAAGAAAATTTTTAGACGAGAACATGATCTGTACCATAAACTGATAAAAGCATTTAGAATTAAAATGTTGAAATACTTTTATGAAGAATTATGTCTTTATAAAGAGTGATACATTTAGCAATTTTTTTTAATTTAAAATAAAACACTTAAAATAGAATGGAATGTCGGAGAGATCAATCTTTGAAATTTACTTTTTTAAAACAATTTCATTCAAATGTTGGCCGCGACTAAGCATTGATACTGATAACTCGCAAATTACGCGAATAATTAATTGTTAACTTATAAAAGCCCAACCATAATAATATGCATAAGCTATCTTAAGAAAGCTTAAACAACTGTGCGATTACATATAAAATGTATGGGACAAAATATAATGTACTTAAGGAAACTTTTCGTTAAGTTTCACAAACTGTCATTTGCTTAAGCAAAGTACGAAACTGAACGCATATTCCGTACGGAATCAGTTGTTTTTAGAATTTTTGTGTGTATTGTGTATGTATGTACATATAAACTATTCATATATAACAAATGGAATGCGCAGCCGAAAAAACGTTTATATTTAATATAATAGAAAATGTTGAATTAATTTTTTGTCCATTTTTAGTTAAAAACCATCAGAATTAAAAAATGTTATTTTTTTTTCGTTTGAAGTGTTTGCTTACAATCAGTGTTGCCAAAAAAGGAAAATGGTAGGTAGAATGCTATACATACGAGTATATGTGAGTAAACAATTTATGCTAAAATGTTCTAGAAAAGAAAAAATTAAAGTTAAATTAAATTTGAAATACTGTTAGCTAATTCCCCAAGTGTCCTATTTGTACTATTGCGTAAAATTTTACAACTGTCATAAAAATGTTGTTTATATATTTGATATAAAAATATTATATAATAATCCAATTTGCTGGCTATGTTTTTTCAGTGTGATATTACTTAGCAATTTTTTGCTTACGAATTCAAAGAAAATTTTGTTTTCAATATTATTTTATTTTAAAAAATTCATATAATTCTGATATGGCAATACAACAGACCGTTCACAATAATTTAGAAGACTTTGAATTGGCTATATGTTTTTTTAAGTTTCACATGAGAGAAAGTTATTTGTAAAATTATGAAATTGATGGCCGAATATGCCCTGTTATATTGAATTTTACCTTAAGTATATATCGTCGGTCACAGGTTGACAACTGCTATAAAAGATACTAATTTTTTTCTTGCTCATCTGTTTTTAACAGAAAAACAGTCGTTTTTTCGATTTACAGAACCCAGGCACTGGGTTAATGCAAGCCTTTACAAAATTTCCAAAAACAAGGATACAATTTGGAAAAAGGTATCTAAATTTTGAGCCAACAATTTTTCAGTACATTTGATTAATACATAATTAGCCAAATATGTATAAAAATAATCTGAAGTTGTTATCTAAAAATCCAATTAGTCCACAAATTTAGCTGTGATACCGCCAGACAAAAGCAACAAGAGCAATTGCAACTCAGAGATCTTTATGGTATTTATTTATGTAATCATTTGACAAGTTTTTTATTAGAAAGTTATGAATATTCAAGGCTTATCCGTCGAATTTTAAAATTCTTCACTTTAAAAATTTTATATACAATTCACCAGTGCCCAGCAGAATTCAAATTCTTGAAAACTGGTTCACTAAGTGGAATACATATTTAAATTAATTCAAATAAATCCAAATATATAACTTGCGCAGTGGCGAGTAGACTGCTTGCTTATGGGTATATGTATACAGGGACCAAAAACCTAAAGAAAGTTGTGCTAAGTATCTAGGAATGACTTTAGACAGGAGGCTGACATGGAAGCAACACATTAAAACTAAAAAAATCCGACTAAAGATAAAAACCAGTATCTCTACAAAATCACTCGATATACGAAAAAATCTCTGGCATAACAAAAAATTAACCAGCTTCAATAAAAAAACAACCCTGGTGCCTTGCATATACTAATAAGCGAGTTATGACTTCCTCTGAAATTCAACAGAAATTTTTGGAATTTATTTATGTCAAATACCCAAAGCAAGGTCAGTTTTTTACCGATGGTTTCGTTATGAACGAAAAAGCTGGTTTTGCTGTTTTTGATGAGCAGCTTTTCACATCTAAATGTATTTATTCATAATTTTTCCTCTATATATATTAGTGAATTATTAGCAATTAAAACATGTCTAGAAAATCTTGAAAGCGTCTTTAAAAAAAAAATTATTATATCCGATAGTAAAATCGCCTTCGAAGGACTACATAATCAATTTAATAGCAACATGATTGTACAACAAATAAGAATGTTAATAACTTCCCTACCTAATTACGAAATTACCTTTATATGGATCCCTAGCAACTTAAACATAGATGGAAACGAAAAACTTGACCAGATCACCAAAAATTCTTTAAAATACTATAAGCAATACATTGGAAAATACATTTTTGGTATCTGGAATGATTTATGGATATATAAACGAAAGAAAATTATTTAAAATTCAAAGAAACATATCGCACAAATTTAGAGTCCCCAATATAGCAAAAACTGGCGTTATTAAGTTAAATAGACTAAAAATAGGCCACTATTTACTCTCACAGAAAAATATTATTGAAAAGACACAACCCCCAGCCTGTGAATGCGGACAAACGCTAACCATATCTCACATATGTAATTAATGCAATCTCCTGTATGATAAACGTGTAAAATATAAAATAAATGACATTAATATCCTTCTAAGAGAAAATTAATTTGAAATTATTAAAAAATATTTGACAGCAATAAACATTTATGATTTGATTTAATCTATAAGTTACTAGTAATATAAATCCGCATGTGAAAATACGGTCAATTTCCTATCCAAAAATTTCGGCCGTAAAAAGTACTGAGATCAAAATAAAGACCAAACTCTTGCGCTATTAGACGACCGCTGTGAAGCACGTTGATTGAAGCGAATTGATGTGTTCGATTTTCTTTTTATAGGATAGTCTTCTCTTTGCAAATATATACATTGTATATCATTTTTATATAAATGTAATTTCATATAGCCATGTAGTTCATTAGGACTACATAACTCCTGTTTTTTATTATTTAAGTTACCATATTAGTTTATTGTCTTACAGCAGATAGATTGCAATTCGCAAATAAATAAAGAATAAAAAAATAAAAAACATTTCCACTTTACAGATAATTAATTTAAGTGAAAGTAAATTAACACGTTATTAACGCCTTTTAATTTAATCAACATCATTATGTATTATTTTTATTATTATTTCTCCATCAAAATTACATCATACACAAAGAGGAAAACTTATAAGCACCAAAAGTAGGAGAAAAAAAATTAATGCAACTCTAAACTTGAACTGGTTGCCTATAAAATCGAAAATAAAATGAAATTGTACATACAATATGTACACACTCCGAAAAATTTTAAATTTAATTAAATATTTGGCATGCAAGCGTTTCATGAAACTCTGTGGAAAACTAGTTGCCAACAGCTACAAGAAAAAGTAAAAAATATAATAGGAATATGTGTTAATGTAACGTTAGATATTTGAGCAACAAGTTTTTTTTTGCTATTTTTATTAAGCCAATCCGAAATCGATGGGATACTTTGCGTTGGTTTTATGACCAACTTCAAATTATATCGTTAACTTAAGTGACCGTAAGAGCAACATTAAGAGTAACATACAAAGAAAAAATTTATGAAAATGTATTGCAATAACATAAAAAGAAAAACTGAAATAGTTTATGAAGTCCAAATAATAAGTGGCATGTGGCTGGTTGAAAAATGCAATAATAGGGAGCAGGGATGGAAAATGGGTTTTTTATTTTGTACCAATTACAAAAATCAAATTTCTTTTTTACAAATTTTATCAAAAACATTAAATAAAGTATATTTATTCAAGAACGCTAGTTTCTACAACAATAAAAACAGCGGACATTTTGTTCTTGCTATTTCTTCGGAATTGTAAATTCAAACACCAATCATATTATTTCAATAATTTTAATCGCCTAATTTAATTCTTTCACTCATTGAACATTTCCTCACAGCAAACAAAATTCAACAATTAAGGAAAGATCAGCTGTCAAAGTTGTTTTAAAAATCTCATTTTTTTCATATTATTCATTTGAATTTTGTTATTTTCGAAAATAAAGACAATTATTATTCTCAAATATAAATGACTCAAAATCAAGCAAATACATTTGCGAAAGCAAGAGCTGGTGATCGCTTTTAATATAGTTTCAGTCGATCGAAGAATCTTGATTAGTTTTCTCCCAATTGATTTGTTTCCGGGCAGCAGAGTCAAGAAGACAATCAAGTTACTATGTACGAGTTTTGGGTTACAAAAATTTTTATTATAGTAATTTTCGTTATTTATTTGTTTCGGTTCATATCGGCCAAATATCAATTGTGATAATAATCGGTACATCGGCGCATATTTTACAATGTGATTGGTCTACATTGTGCTATAGAGTACACACATTATCGGCACATCAATGTTGATTCTGATTCTCCATTCTCAGCACAATTTCGGCGCAGATTGCCGCATTTTAAAAAATTGTTTCCGTTCACACTATCGGTACATGAATTCTGACAATAATGGGCACATTGCGCCGATTTTAGCTTTAAGAGTATAATGTTGTAATTTTAAATAAACTAAACATACTTGCGTAAAATTTCTATGAATATTTTGCGTTTTTCCACATGAGGCAAGACTTTTCAAAATGTTTACAAATAAAATAGACTGCATAAATCATAATTCTTATCAAGTAATTCCAATTGAAAATACTTTGTATTTTTATTCCACAACTATGACAACACAATTTTTAAAGTTTTTTTTTAACAAAAGTTATGTTCAGTTCATATTATTTATGACAAAGTTTTGTTTTTAATGAGTCATAAATCACATCTTTGGCTATGGACAAACACCTTCAAATTTAATGTTGAAGGAATGAATATTGTCATATAATTGAGTTTTTTAAATTATACCAAATAAGTTGCGGTAGTACCACGGTAACAAGTTTTAAAATGTACTAAAAAAAGTACAATTGCACCATGATTTCCATTCCTGATATGGAAAATAGCACATTAAATGAAATGAACACTAAGATCGAAATATTCAATTTAATATAAGAGAGAAAGAGAGAGCACACGATTTGAAAAAATTAAATTAAGTGAATATAAAATAAGATATAAAAATACCCTTCTTTAAAAAAGAAATAAATGTAAATAAGGGAAACAGCAAAAATTTTGGATTTTTATTGCGGCGTATGGAGTTATGAATAAGAAATATGTATGTGCATTTCAAAATTTCTTTAAGAATTTATGACTCAATTTCTTAGTGAACGTTTACAGCATTGAATGCACAGATTTTCCAATCAGCTGATGTGTGAGACATAGAATTATTCGACGACTGCTTTTAATTATTTTTTCAAAGTCTGTCAGCGAACAAATGATTGTGTACAAGCCAGAAGTGACAATTGTGATCTATGTTAACGTGAATACTTCCAATAGCGATCTTAACCTAAATAAGTCTTGCCATCGGGCGAACACAATGTGCCCGCTATTGCTCCTGTTTGTCTTAATCGGTTAACCGATCGAATAATTTATTTAAGCGATTAATAAAAATTACAATAAATTAATGGGTTTCAAATAATAAAATCATAAAAATCATTTATTATATTAAGAATTTACTAAAATACTTCATGACTCGTATGAAAAATAAATTCGCAACACTCATCTTTCGTACCACTAAAATTAGTATTTACTTATTTCGTTAAATCGGTTAAACGACAGAATTAAGCGATGTTTTGTTATTTGAAAATAGTAAATTTTTAACTATTCGATCAGTAATTCGAGCCAAAAATGATCGGTTATTCGATTGACAGTTAATGCATTGACGGTTAATCGATTGAATACCCTGTTTGTGAATTTGACGCAACCAAACGTTGCAAATAACTTAAGATGATAACTTGATCCTGAGTAGAGGAGATATTTTTAAAGAAAAACTCGTTTGGTTATTAAGTTGACAACTTAAAGCTGCGCAAGTGCAAGTGACTTTAGGCTGCCTTTGTAACACATAAACAAAAGGAAATTTTTACTGGCAAGTTTTAGGTTTTTTTTCGTTATCTCTGCTGATTTTTTTTATTTAGTTGCAAGTTGATTTCTTGACTGGTTTAAGCCAATTTAACTGAGTGTTTGTTGGTATGAGCAGTTTTAGCCATTTACGAATGTATTCAGGTCAGATGCGTTGCTTTAAAGAAATTTTCACATATTCGTATATTTGATTTTTGCTGGCGACAACACTTGCAACATAATATTGTTTTCCTTTTTATTTTTTGCAGTATATTACGAGTTGGTGTATTCGCTGGATACTTTTATACACATACATAATTAAACGTACTCGTACATGGATTTTATTATGTGTGGCCAAAGCGACAAGTTAATGCTAGTCATTGCTATTCATTCACTTATTCAACGATTGATTCATGCATCGACCAACGAGCCACCGTCTAGGTGGACCAACGATGATGCTGACTTTTTCAGTGTGCATGTATTGACCATTTGATTTTTCATAATGACCAGTTAACTATTCAAGATGATTATGATGATAATGTTGCCGTCAATGCCGGACGCTTCTTTGGATTTTGTCGACCAACCATTTCGAGGTTGATGTTGCCGATAATCATGATAATGATGATAAAGCGCTTGAAATTGCAAACTGACACTTTCAAGTTTTTATAATGTTTGCGTTTTCTTCTTACGTTTTTTTTTTCTTAAAAATATAGAGATGCTCTTTCTAGTGTTTGTTGCATGTCGAAATGCTAATTATGCAAAAGACATTAATAATCGATTTACAAGTTTATATTGATGTTCAGATAATTTAGTTTGATTTTGTTTTGTAGAAAATTAACTTGTCATTTTATGATGATTTGTTGTTGTTGTTGGTTTTAATAATGATTTTTTGCCTGCGGTGGAAAATGATACCGTAGTACAAGACCAAGTGAGAAAATTAGGAAAACTAGTTTGCAAGCGAATGGGAATATTATTATATTCCATATCACTTAATGCATTTCTACTGGGTTTACTGTTTCGATCCTAACATAAGAATTTAATAAAAGTATTATCAATACTCTAAGAAATGTCAAGGTATACACAGATTTGTAAGAGAAATGAATTGAATGATTTGTTGTTCTATTTCGAACATCGTCACAGCAGGTACATGTACATATGTTTTATTTGATCCAACGAAGATTTCTTGTAGGCAAAAGACATTCGGCCAAAATGTCCTAAATTCGGTACCAAATTTATTTAGAAATAAGTGAACAATACATATCGCACATGTTTAAGAAGAGTGTGTTAACTCCATATTTGAATTTTTTAAATTTTTGCTAAAAATTTCCCATTGTTTCGTTCATTTTTTTAGTAATGAATCGGATGATTTAAAATTTTTTTTCACATACGTTCAATCTATAATTTAAAAGTTTTTTGCTTCTATTGAATATTTGGAAATTTCGAGTTAATACAGCCCTCTACTTTTGACCACAGATTCACACGCCTTCACTGCGTTTGCTCTGGAATTGATTAATTTTTGGCTGTCAAATGATAATGGTCGACTACCATTCTTACTTAGACTGCATTTACATGATACAATATTTTACGAAATTTATTGCATGAGACTTTTTTATTTGCTAAAGTGATTTTTATCTATCTTCCTTATAAATGAAGTTCAATGCAGCTAATTTCATGAAAAATTCCATCGTGTTAATTTAATATAAGTGAATGCTGTGTTGGGCGCTACGAGAGCTGGCGTGTTATCTTGTTCCAAGCATATGTTAGTCAGAAGAAGTTTATGCGTACTGTGAATAATGCAGCTATCAGCTTATGCACAGACTATTATTTATTTAAATTTGTAGCCAATCTTGCAGTGGAATGTCCAGAAAACAAACAAACACGTTTTTAGGTTTTAAGGGTTTTTAGTTTTATTAATGATAAAAAAATGAGTTCTGTTCAATATATAGTATTTTTAGGTTAAAAGTTATACACATACAAGTGTATATGTATATAAACTGTCAACATGACAGGTATGTTTCTTTAATATATTGATAGGGTTCTCATTCAATGTCAACACAGACATATGAGCGAACATACTGCTGCTGGGTGGAATGAATGTTAAGGAATCAGATGCTCTTGGCCACATCTTCCAGGTCTCAAAAGAAGCATTCAACTGCTTTGGTTTTCTAAGACGGTGAAAGAGTTACTTCACACTACCTGATCTCCTTAATATTTATAGCACGAATATCCGACGGAAAATGGAATACAACTCTCATGTATGGGTCGGTGCTTCTAAGTCTGTTTTGAAGTTACTCGACCGCGTGCAGGAGAGGGCGAAGAAGCTCACCGGTGTAGAAGGGTGTGTTTCGCTGTTTTATTGGAGCGTGCTTCCCATACCCGAACTTTTTTTACGTACCACACGTTTTCCACTACGAGCCCATTCATTTGTGGTCGATTCGCCAGTGAATTGTACCACGCATTACAGAGAACATTTTCTTATCGTAGAGTTCGTATATCAAATAAACTCCCAGCAGAGGTCCTTCCCGTCACTGTCAGCATGGGAAGATTCAAATCGAATGTTCACAAACACTACTCCCTCCATCCTCCTTCCCATAACCTATTTTCCCAGTTCCATCATCTCAAAATTCTTTCCCTGTAAACGTACAAGTACTTTCTCAAATCGAAAGATAGAGAACAGATTTAATTGTTTAGAATCAACAGCCAAACCTTCTCTGCCGTTCATGAAAAATCCACCAGTAAAAGCATTATCCATACAATAATTCTGTATTTTACCATAAGCACTGAGCATCGGATGAAGTCATTCGACTACAAAGCCCAACAAATATCCACGGACGCAATAGCGTTAACCGCATCCAGTGCCCGCTTGATCTAATGTGCAGCCTTGTGCGAATTTTCACACCATGGACCATACACTCGTCTAAATTGATCTAAAATACAATATTAAAATTGAATATGAGATCTAAATTTAGAGTCATACTCTATTGAAATAATACACTAAAATATCACACCTAAGTATTCTCTAAAAGAACTTCCAGGTTTTTATAATCTATTGTGTATATGATGTCATATACAAAGAATTGATCTAACATGTTTTCCTACTTTCTTAGTTTGTGTTAATGTTTAATGGGCGTTAATAAATTGTACAAAGTCTTTACACTTTATTACCTCAAATATTTATGGACCAGTGTCATATTTTATGACAGTTTTGTTTATGATATGTGGCAAGTTTAAGCAAACACATTTATTGCCTTCCGCATCAAAACCGTTAGAAAACGGTAAATTGGCTTTAAGCAAACCTTGTAAGAAATGCTATTGCAACAAAATTATATAACATCCATACATACGTGCTTTCATATAATAAACAACACTGTTGCTGTTGTTAGAATTACTTTAAGCGTCTGTAATTTGTTAGGATATAACAGGAAGCTTTATTTAATTATACTGGAGGAGATAACAAAGTCTCAAACAGATTTGCATTCTTTTTAATTTCTTTATAAACCGAAATAGCTTACCAAAGCAACAGTTAAAAATAATAGCCACAACCATTATTGTTTAACAGACCCACCCCACCCCAGCCATTCCATCAATCCATTTGCTCGTGACTCCATGTAGATTTAATGATCAATGTATTTGTACATATTATTACATGTGCAGTTAATGAAATGCTTTTATATGATTCTCTAGACAATTTATTATTAAGTAAATGTCTAGACACTTTTAGCTTAAGAAAAAAATGAAGAAAAAGAACTCTCTTTAGGCAAATAAAAAAAAAGAGATACAATTTTATGCATCTCAGCATTTACAATGCTAATGCATGACTTTTATTATCTTGAAGTTTTTAGTATTCGAGCTTCATTCATTCATTTATAAAGAGGAGTACTTTTACTTTTCAGCATCATTTCAGTTGAAAGATCATATTGTAAGTAGGCAGTGATCACTACACTAGCAGAAGCAGTGATGATAATCGAGTGCTTTTGGCCCTGTTTTCAGAAGGAATCGAAATTAAAAGTTATTTTCGAATACTAAATTCAAAAAGTAAAACGGAATTAATTCGGTAAACAAATAGCTGCTGACTTGAGCCTTGCAATGTTTAATCAAAGATACAAGTAGATTCTAAAACATTCGTAAAAAACAAATGTACTTAAGTATTTAACAAACCAAAAAAAGTTTCTCTTAAATAAATAAGAAAACTTTAAAGAAAAATGGTACTTGAGACAAAAAACGTGAATTAGTAAATGGTAAAATTTTAATATTTAATATTAATTGCAATACATCTGCAATATATCTCGTATTCTTTTTCGGGTCATAAAAATAAATATATGAAATTATATTTAAGCAATCCACATAAACAGTGGCGTATACATGTAGGTTTAAAATTGTTATTGATTTTTCCTTGTTCTTTTGGAATATTGTTTTATTCCAGTACTTTCTGACTAAAAACGTTACGAAGTTTAGCCTAATAAGAATCATTTTGGATTAACAAACAGTTAAGTTCGAAACGGGAAGAATTTGTCTATTCGATATTTTAATATAGCAATTTGATGCTTGTTAGATAAGTAATAAGTAAAACATAAAAACATCAAATTTAAAAAAGTAAAACTTACTTTTATTTCATATCAAATCTTGACTCTAACTTTTGACCACAAAAAATGTTGACCACAAAATGCTTCGAAATGGTAAATGTTGAATTTTACTTCTAAATTAAGAAAGCTTTTTTGGTATCTTCCGTGCTGTTTACTATTTTTTTTTAATTCCAATGAACGAATTCTTTTTTGTTTTTTTACAAACAAAACTGCTTAAGCCTTTGGGAAGAATCACATTTGCGAAACTAAAATAAGAAATGTGTGTAAAGTTAAATTTTAAAATATAACACATCCTAGACACAAACCACCAAGTTTAACAGAGTTCTGTTAGCATGTTAACATGACTCTGTATACATATAAAATCTTATTTAATGCATTAAAAATGAAATTATTTTTGGAAGGAGTCAACGTGGGCGGACAAAATTGAATGGGGCGGTGTTCCTCTGTTATTATTCATATATGGATTTTTTAACAGTTGGAGTTGGAACGAGTTATTTCCAGTTTTTCAAATTGGGATGCTGTAAAGGATGGCCACATTTTTTTCGGGAAGGAGTCAACGTGGGCGGACTCCTGTTAAAAACCCGTTTTCTTTTTTTATACCAAAATTTAGTTTTTCGTGCGTTTTGTAATTTTATGAGGTTGTCAGTGTCAAAAAGTTAGCATCACTGTGAAGAAAATTATTTTGAAATGTTTTGATGGGCATTGCTTTCCGATATTAGGAGCGCATATGGTACTTATGACAAGAGCGTTTATCTATTGACTTTATATTTTAATAGTTTTATTTTTATATTTTTATAAGATAGAAATGAAACTAAATGTTGCAGGTTTATTTTTCGGTTTATTTGCTTATATAAGAAAACAAAAAACCTTAAAAAGAACACAAGTTTAAAAGTAAAAGTAATAGACAATGTACAAGTTCACAGTGAGGAATATAATGACACAGAAATCGGTTTCTGAAATACTAATTACAGTATTTTTATATATAAATAAATATTATTAATTTATATTTATAAAATTATTTCAAGTGCGACCATAGATGATGACCGGACGGAGACAAATGTCGGTGGTTTTTAAAATTATGAACAAAATGATTTGTGATTTCATTTATTTTGTAAATTGCTATATTTTTTTTACTATTATTTTCGATATTTGATTCAATCAGCCCAATTATGAATAAAAATTCCCCGGTAGATGTCTCCCTTTTTCCAAAAAGGGGATGTTCACATATATGTTAACATATTAATTGTTCGCATATTATATGTGTACAGCTCCATTTTGGGAAAAGGGAGAAATCTCCCGGGGAATTTTTTATTCATAATTGGGCTGAATATAAAAAATTTTAAAAGCCGATCATTAAATAAGATATATCTATACGCTTCTGGTGGTCTATTATAGATGGGATCGTAAGTACCTTTTCACTCACACTCAGGCACGCTCACGATAAACAAATTTTACTCCTGCATATATTTTTGGCTCACAATCACGAAAACTCACGCTCACGAAATACTCACGAAAAAAAACTTAAAAATAATTAAAACAATTATTATTATTACTGAATCGTGATGCTGGTCTGATGAAAAAAATTTTCCAATAATACTTTATCAATAAAAAAATAATTATAATTTATCAAAAAAATATCCTATTTAAAAAGCAATGCAATTTAATGCGTTATCGCGCACGATTCACACTAATCACGTGAGCGGTGCCCATCTCTAGTATCAATTGACCGCTTTGATGACCGCAGATCTTTGATAAAAGAACCTTAAAATTAATTTTCAAAATGCTACAAGTTTCGAATATTATATAGTGAATAGAAAACGATGTACAGTAGTTTTCCGATTTAACGAAAATTCGATTTAATGAACATTTAACGAACATCCAATTTTTTGTTTTTACTAAGTAAGAACTTTACATTAGGCATAAAAATTTTATTTAGTACTCGGTTTAACGAACAAATGTAAAACAAAACGATGAACAAAACGAAAATGATGAAGAACTTGAATAAAATGAAATTCTAGAGTCCAAATAAAACACGAAGAAGTCATTAAGCATTTCGAAATCACATCACATCACAGCAACATTAGTAGCATAAATTTAATGCGTTTGAGAAAATGCCATTAGAAAAGATATCCATTTCAGAGTGTGTTTATCCAATTTTAAAATAAATTAGTTTGTACATACATATTTTTAAAGAAATTTTTATTTTAAATTACTATAATTTTAATAAAATATTTAAAAAAAACACTGTACATACATATTTATTAATCATGAATAAAATAATGACGCTATTAATTTTTAATTTAGTACTGGATATAACGAACAATTCGCTTTAACGAAAAGGCATAACAATAATTATGTTCGTTTTATCGGAAAACTACTTTAATTGTAAATTTTCTGTGCGAACAGTTAAGATTAATACATATTTTTTTAGTAAAGTTTTTTTATTTTTCTACATTATTTCTATATCAAATTCTCTTTTTTCTCCTAGACTGTTTAATTTTTATATTAGCTCTTACGTTTAAACTGACGAGATCTTTAATCACAGTATTTTACATACATATGTACACACATACGCACATAAACTTTTTGGTTGGGTAACACAATAGGGCAACAGTCACGAGACCGGGGTGATTCAGGGTAGATTACGAGAGTGACCAATGTTGTATGAAGAATATAAAAAATCAAAGCTAATAATTGGCGATCCTCTGAAAAAAGTTTTAGATTTGTGCGAATAGTTTAACAATTTTTAAACCAAAAAATTAAGGATGGAACAAATTGATCGAAAACCAAATTAAAAAAGATTCCCATCTTTAATTTTTCAACAGAAAATTTAAATTACTTGCCGTTCGACGGCAATGCCTTTAAAATATAATTTATTTTATTTTCTTGCCCCGGTTTTTATCATTTCTTCTATTTTTGCCTTATTGCTTTAACAGCATTCCTAGAAACAATTATATTTAATAAATAAAAACTATAGAAATTAATTCACATATTATATATAAAATTCTTAACATATAAATATTCTCAATTTATATGTTGATATTTTATTCGACCTTAGAATTTATAAATATTTACTCACAATTTTTAAAACAAACAAAAAATAATTAAATTTATTAAATTTGAAAATTAATGGCTGGACCGATTTGAATGAATTTTTTTGTATGCGTTTGGGGTGCGCCTTGGATGGTTAAGATTCACAAATTAGCGGGGTAGATAGCGCTACAGTCGGTATAAAAAACCATTTCTCAACGGACTTAGCAGCAATGTGAATAATGTAAGTAGTCTAATCAAAGGAGTAACATATTTTCCAATGGACCACGTCCACTTCTATGTACAGTTTTTCCCATATATATATAAAATTCCTATTTACCATAATTTAAAACTTGGTAAGAATGCTCTCTTAACCTTGAAAATTAACCAAAATGTTCACTAGAAATAACGTTTGCTGAGTCTCCTAGTAAAATATAAAACCAATAAAATGCAGATAAGGAAATAAATAAATTCTTTATTTATCTTATGTTTATTTTGAGTATTTCGTGATGGTATCTATTTTGTTTTACTCTCACGTGACTGGTGTATGCTAGCGGACATCACAGCGCCCTCCTTCTTCAACATTGTAGCAAAAATCGCTGGCGAAGTGAAATAACTAATAAAAACATGACTATACAGCTTAAAACACATTCAATGCACATTCTATACTTGACATCAGAGGCTCTGCAACACTGATCTAAAAACTAAATAAAAGTTTGTATTAAAAAATTATGTTTTTTCCATAAAATATGATTTTTTTCGGCATATCATGATTTTCTTCTCAAAGCTTCCGGCAATGCTGATCAGAGTTGTACAAATTAAGCTCTCTCACTTTCACCATCTGTCCACTCCCATTATCCCTATCCCATAGAAGGTAAAACACCTACTGGTTGGTAGGCATACTAATTGCCTGATTGTTAATACTCCTTAAGAAAACATCGTAGTATATTGGAAATGCTTTTACTTGTCGGCATTTGCAATCGTGATTGAAAAGTTAATTACTCGCGATCTCATCTCTAATCATTTCCTTTTATTAATTAAGATACATTTTTGAAAATAAACACACGAACCGTTAGTAGTTTGTATGACTTTTTTGTCTTAAAAACAGAAAAAATATTGTTTTGTGTTTAACGTTTATAGGCTTTGCTGCAATAGAGTCATAACTAAAAAAATTCGGTGTTTTAGTTAATATTATAATTCTGATTTTCATATTGTGTTGTGACTAATTTGAATACCTCACACTCGTTTTCTGTAAAAGTATTTTTTATGTTTCGAATTATGGCTTTCTTGCAGCAAACTCTCAATTTGTTTATACATATTTATGTTTAAACTTTTCTTTTATTTTCTGTATTTCGTTAATACCGTCGATTAAAAATTTAATTTTCATTTACTAATCTTATTGTTTAATTTCATGAAGCTTTTGCTTGAACGGTAGTTTAAGTTAGGTACTTTCAAACTTAATTGCAAAAGTTTGACTATATGATTCCTTGCTTTTATGATTAGACAGCAATTAAATGTTAATCGTTTTTTTATATGATCTTTTTATTTGCAGTGGAATTAAAAACATATGATAAATTAAAGAAATCATTTTAATTTTAATTATTAAGTTTATGTTTCCTGTTATGGACTATGGTGCAAGTCACCTTTTATAAAACATATAAAAGAAAGTCAAATTAAAAAGAAAATAAATGATTTATAAGAAAGAAAAAAATTATTACGTAAAAGGTTATAAAACTCATAATTTCATTATGAACAATCTGGGCAATTTTTGGTGCATTTAAAAACATTGTCGCAACTTTAAAAGTAATCTAACACATTTTCTTTGTTCAAATTCCTTATTTCTTCTTTTTTTATATACAGGGTGTCCGCCGGGAAGGTATACTACTTTGTTTTGTCGCCATTTTGGTAAATATTAGTCTTGACAGTTCATTTTTGGCAGTCGTAAAGTAGACACGTGGCAAAGTTACTATGGAAAAATATTCGATAAACCAACATGTTTTAATCGTTAAAACATTTTATCAAAATCAATCATCGATTACTCTGACGATGAGAAAGTTACGTGAAATTTTTGTGAGAAACAACGTGCCAATAAAACGCAGTATCGTGTAGTGAATGATTTCGAAGAAAGAGGGTCTGTAGGTGATAGGCTCAAGCATGGATCACAACGTACTGCAAAATCGGCTGAAAACATTACTGCTGCTCAAGAAAGTGTTCAAAACAATCCATCAACCTCAATTCGACGCCGTTCTCAGGAGCTTGGTCTTCAAAGAACAACTTTGGCCACAATTTTGCATAAGGATTTGCATTTGTTTCCATTTAAGATTCAGTTGACACAAGAGCTTCTTCCACAATACCATTTACGTCGCCGTACATATGCTAATAGGATGTTGCAGCTCGCCCATGACAACCCCGATTTTCATGAAAAAATCATAAAGAGTGACGAGGACATTTTCATTTGAATGAATATGTGAATAAACAGAATAGTCGGTTCTGGGCAATGGAAAACCCTCCAATTATTCATCAGTCACCTTTGCATCCATTAAAATTTACTTTGGACTTTGGACATTGGACTTCTTTGAAAATGAAAACGGCGTAACGGTAACTGTGAATGGGGAGCGATATCGTGATATGATTGAAAAATTTTTAACGCTACAACTGCATGCTTTGGGGTTGATTAACCTGTAGTATCAACAAGACGGTGCCACATAGCATACAGCCAGGATTACAATGGAATTACTGAATTACTTACGAGACCTCTTTCCACAACAAGTTATTTCAAGAAATAGTGCTGTTGATTGACCTCCACGGTCGCCTGATTTGAATGCTCCGGACTTGTTTTTGTGGGGATATCTGAAAAGCAAGGTTTATGCAAACAAACCAGAAACGCTTGGGCAATTCAAACAAAATATTCGTGATGAAATTAATGAAATACCGCGTGAAATGTGTGAGAATGTAATGAAAAATATGCTCAAAAGTGTTCGCATTTGTGAGGCTTACAGAGGCGGACATTTATCTGATATTGTATTCCATACATAATTGCCGACATTAAATAAAACATTTATCAATATAAGATCCATTCTCTTTTATTTAATCAAAAATTATAATCCGCCTTCCCGGCGGACACACTGTATTTCATATAAGGAGCATTTAATTCTTATGTTCCTTATTAAATGTTAAAAATCTAACTAAATCCTTCCAATACTTTTGCACAAAACTTGAATGCTTTCAAAGGAAAACACCAACTGATATGGCGTTAAATGGAAATAACAAATAACATTTTATACCCTTAAGTGAAACTGCATGCGAGGAGCATAATTATGTATATCCAAAGACAGAATGTTAAATTTAAGCTTGTCGGCCGCCAGCTGAATACTTTTTCTGATCTCTCATTCATGTATAGACAACAATGTTGCGTCTTTGTTCGCAAAATAACAATAATAATACCAACAAAAATAAATACGAAGAAGGCAATAGCAACATACAAAACTATTCATAAGATATCATTACATATCTTTTAAATATAAATGAGTACAAAAACATCCATGCAATATAAATATCTCCTCCTTGTGTGTTGTGGCACAGACTCAAACTCATACTCATGCTAACTATACGTCTGCCGCAACACGTTCAATTGCGGTTAATGTACTTTAGTTTATACTACAAAAATGGGATGGATACATTTGAGGGCAGTGCATTATTGTATTGAAGAGTAAAATGTGTTGCATTGTTCGAGTAGTTGGTACTATTATGTACACTTTGAGATTTGTCTATTAATGGGCAGCTGGATTTTTGCTGCCCATTTGATGAAGCTGCCATTTACTAAGCTCTTTGCAGTAGGAAACGCAAGAAAAAAACAATAAAGTTTGTGGGCAGTGCTTGGATGCATAACATAATTTCTTACTATATAGAAAAACCGAATGAAACTACTGCGAAAAATGAAAACGAAATCACGTTTATGCAAAAAAAAATTAACAAAACTTTAAAGAGATCTAAAATTTTGATTGTAAATATAAACAAAAAGATGCATTCAATGTATTTTAAGTAGATATTTAGGCCTATCACTGCTTGGGGAATCTCATTTAAATACACAGTAAGTCTGTGAACAGTTACAAGAAGGTTCTCAGACAACCACTTTTGCATATTCCGTAGACACAGGGCAGCTGTTTTGGCATTCTTATTAATTTATGATCCACTCATCCAAAAGAATTTTCTGTAAAAACAGTATACAAACGTGTATTATGAAATCGTCGCGATAACCAACAAAACACATCGCAATATTTTAATGTTTCAGGTGAATTTGAGTGAAACCTTCAGATAAACTCATAGGTTTGAAGGTTTTATCATAAAGGCTTCCCGAGATATGAAAGTGCATACAGACCCTTCAATATTATGGGTCACTTTCAGTACAGCTAGAGAGGTGAAATTTTTATGCAGGTACTCTAGGTAAGAAAATAATAAGAAAAATCAGAAAACGAGAATTTTTTATCAAGGGCGGACTAGGATGCTCTTTATTTATATGGGGCCACTGTAGCTAGAAAGTTAAAATTTGGTATACAGGTAGTCTTAGTGAATAAGTAATCAGAAAAACCGAAAAACAGGAACTTTTCAGCTAGGGAAACTAGGTTTCTCCTATTAAAATAAAAACTTGAACAAAAGGAGTGAGATGAAAATAAAACCAAGTTCCAATCCAAAAAGTTCGACCGTTAAGAGTAATGAGATCAAAGTGAGGATAGGTGATAGGTACAAAGGATTGGCAATATTTTTCTACCTTTCGAATAGGGGAAAAAATAATGGGAAAAATGTGGTTAACTTAGCAGCTTGCCTAGAAATGAGATGGTATTGTAACTATCAAGAACTTGATCTTCATTTTGGTTTCAGTACTTTTAATGGCCGAAGATTTTGAATAGTAACTTGGCTTTATTAGTAAATTTATGCTTCTTTGCGAATCTTGATTTTACAGGTTGTATTCCAAACACTTTCAAATTGGTAACTAGAAATTTTTATTTTTGAATTGTAGTGCTTCCAAGTGAGAGTTCTCCACAAACTTAAGCTGAACAGTTGCAATAGTGATAGAAAGAAAAATTTTAAATATTCGAAACCGGGAACAGCTCATGTCACAGTTACATATTAATCCTAGATTCTACAGCGGGCAAATGTTAACGATTTCTATGGACTCACCAATTTTGAGCAATAAAACAATAAAGGGTAAAGCAAACGTTGTTAATGACGAGGGACTTATTGATTGACACTTGGTTGACAACTACCAGTCGGTTGGGCCAGAAATCAATTAAAACAAATCCGGTGCAAGAAAGGACCCAGAACAACTTCGGTCTGCCCTACACTCATGTGTATATTCTTCTAAAACTCGTATCTTCTCAAACGCGTTTTCAATACAAATTATTTTTTTTTAGTTTTCTTAAATTTCTTAAAAGGTTTCTTAAAAATCAAAAAGATTTCAGTCTTCTGATGATTTGGCATAAGCACCAATGAAAGGTAGGCATATAGACTAGCTCAATCCACAACAAATAAAATCATTTTGAAATTCAATTGCGAGAGTATCTCGAATAATAAAGTTACTTCATGATTCTTACCAATCGATCGCGATCTTAAATCAACTAAAATTGTATCATAGACTAAGTGATGCGACAAAAAAATATAATAATATTTTATATGCTTATTTCAGTTTTTACATTAACAAATTAAATATACATGCGTAAATTTTAGCATATTTAATTTACATTTTTTTTCACTCACTATAACTGTGACAGCCCGTATTAAAATATCATCTAAAGTATTCACCATTGCATGCCGTTTATTACGAGTATTTACATAGATTTTCGATTTCTTTACAACGAAAATAACATAAATAAATAGAACCGAAGATGTTTATCACTGGCTTTTCAGAGAATTTTAAACATGAAATTTTGCAGTAAATTTATTTAAATAAACTTTCCATTTAGTTCTAGTTTTCTTGTATTTTTTCCTATTACATCTTTAAACTTAGAAAATGAAAAAGAAACAACAGCAAAGTAAAGTTCATTGTCCATGGACCTTTGGTCTCGAGAGATTAGGCTGCTCCTTGTTAATTGTTGTTGAAAAGTTAATGAATTGTCATGTTCATGTCAGTAAACAAGTTGACTGCTCGAAGTAATATGTTGCAAGTAGTAAAAACTAAATAACTCATTATATTAATGTTTTGCGAGACATCTAAACAAAGACATGCATGCATTCATTCATTCATAATATACTTATTCATATAGTGGCTCTATAATTTGTTTTGTTGCTTGTAGTTTCTTTTCTAGACATTGAGAAGGATTCAATAAAACAAAGGATATTGTCATGCCAACTGTCGACATCATGTTTAAGAAGTGAGTATAAATTATAATCAAGTTAATATTTGAAACAAACACATGTTTTTAACAATTATTTTATCTATAATTCTTAATGAAACTAATGTTTAAAAACTGCAACTCATGAGCAAGTTCTATTTTTAAAGTTTTCCTTTTTAAAGTTTTCTTTACTCAAATGATTTTTTTAAATTTCCCCTGCTTTTAAAAAGTTTTAATCTTGATACGCAAGAAAAAGTTTTGCAAAATATCAACGTTGCAGGTGATGGTGTAGCGTTTTCATTGAAATGTTTTCAATATTTCCTTGATGTGCTGACAATTTAGACAATATAAATATAAAAAAGAACTTTGAGTTTTTATGGTATCTTTTCATGTTTGTGAATCATTATAATAGTTTTCCTATGCGCATATTTAAAATGACGCATACTGTTGGGAGTAATTTATGAATTATAGTAAAATATATTTGATTCATGTTTACCGTTTGAATGATTGTCAAATACTTATGTACGTCATATCAAAAAAAGTATCTTATTTATATTCAGATTTTTACAAAGTAGGAAAAACGATGTGTTATAAGGCACACTTTGTAGTTTATGACAATGATAGAAATAGGAAATGTACAGTATATTAAAAAAAAGTTTTTATTTATTGTGGGTTGAGCTAGTCTATATACATACATGCATTTTAAAATCGTTTAAAATGAAATATCGTAGAATATCTAATATAATAAATTTAGTAACGTATATTATTTAGGAAAAAGTTTATGTTGTTTATAACGAAGAAAAATGCCTGCCATTGATAGAATATAGAAAACTTTAAAGGGAATTAAGTTAATTAATTAAAAAATAATTATGCACTTCAAAACACTAGTTACAATTAAAGGTTTTTTGCTAATGTGATCGCTTTTTGTAGTGTTAAAGAAGTTTTCTTTAAGCTTTATTGGTTTGTGATGTCAAATATTTAGTTGCAATAATTTTCTATTCACCGCTATCGTGAATAAGACGTGAAATTTTTGTTCCCATGAAATTTTTATTTTACTCAAATGGAAAAAATGCTATCGCGAATCTATCGTCAACTTTTCTTCCCGCTATCAGTTCTTAGTCATTGTATAAATGGGACTAAGATTGTAAAGCTTGAAAATCTATAAAAATTTAAGATTACTAATGAAGAAATAAATATTTTTGATTATAAATTAAAAGTTGGGGTTTTAAATATTTTAGGTTCGTGCTCTCCCCAAAAACAAATATGTATGTATAATTTCTAATATATAATTGGAAGAAAAATGTTAAAATTGCAAGATATTTTTATTCAGTTCGTCTGCAAAAATTAAGTGAAAAAAGTCAAGGGAAAAGTAAAAAATCCCCCTGAAAAATATTATTCGTAATAACGGAATTTTTTTTCGTACAATAAATGTCCAAAATTAATTGATATTTTGACCCTTTTACCACACGCAAATTTTACTTTGTAAAGTCTTGAGTTTGATCGTGAGTTGGGAAAGAATAATGGGCTTACTCGCAAACAGACTTTCAAAATTGCTTTGGTCTGCGTTCGTCGTTTACACATATTTTAAATGTTTGTATATTTGATTTGCACGTTGATCCAACAAATTAACACAACACTTGTCAAAGTAAACTTTACGTGTGAAGAAGTGAAACAAAGTTTAAAAGAAAATTTAAAAGTCTTTGTCAAAGTAAACTTTGCGTGTAGCGAAGGGGTCTAAGGTTTAGTAAATATTTTCTGAGAGAGCAAAGGTCAGTCAAATTTTTATTTTCTTTTCAATATTTAAGAGTTCTTTGCTCCCTTAAGTAATTGAAAGTAAGATTAATCTATAAGAAAAGTTGTATTAAAAAAGTTGTAATTCTGCAAACTCAATTTTGTTCTTCATGCTACGATCTAAGCCCCAACGTTGAAAATTAAGTAAATTAAAAAAAAAGAAATGAACCGCCCAAGTAAGAACGACTTTAAACTATTTAAAAAAAAAATCAAATAAAAAAACTTATTCTTTCTCTTCTATAGTTTTTACTCAAAGTAACAGACTTATGCATTCCTCAAATAATGGTTAAGCTTTCTGCGGAGGACACTTTCGGTCAGCTTAACTTATTTCAAGTACCGGCTTCACTTACTACAGAGTTTTTGGATAGCAGCACTTTGATCGCAGATCTAAAATTTCAAACGCCGATACACGTATATTTTATATATGGTGCCCTCTACTAGTCTAGCAGTCGTTAGATCCTTGTTCCTTGTAGTGTAATCAATAATTTCCTTAAACATTATTCAGTGGTCAACTATTTGCTACGTCCCTCGCATTTGTTAAAATAAAAGTACATTCACCTTTTTATACATGACTTAAAATGACCCTTGATGAAGTTCGTTGTCGACGAACTATCTATCATTCATGTGTCAGTTAATGTGAACTACTCAGTTATATGAGATTGATAGCAACGGGTTTCGTCGTAAATATTGTAAATTTACGGCAACAATAAGTGCACAGAGATACAAACGGACACCCGCGCTTTTAATTTAAGAATATTTTCTGTAAAGAACGAGTAAATCAGACCCTTCTACTTGACTTTATTTGTTATTTTTATAAATGCAATAAGTATCATTTGTAACAATATGTATTCGTTTTGGACTTGAAGCAGTGCAGTTATCAATTACACAGTGACTTGTATTCATGAACTTTATAATAACAAAAAAATATATATTCCAACGAACGTGCGTGAGGAGACTTTATTCATTTTTCAGAGGTTTTTCGTGAATGTTTTCTGTTCGTAAATACTTTTAAATGAATTATGAGTTATAAACATGCAGCAACCATGTAATGACGATGATTATGATGATAAAATTGTATCAAGGCATATACGTATGTAAGAATGAATATGCATGAGTGGTATGCATTTCTATCATTATAAGAGGTACAAAGAATGGAGCAATAATAAACTACTCTGGGACTAACTCACAGCAGTGAGTTTAAGTACATTTCCGTATTAAAGTGCCATGTATTACATTGTACAAATTACTTGAGTTATTTAAATGTTTTTTTTATTTATTAATAAAATGAATTAGGAAAAGTCACGTTTTTGATATTTTTCGCTTCTGAGATCTATTGTTTTGATTGATATAATAATTCAAAATTAAAATATGAAATGCGATTAGATATGACAAAGATTAAAATCGTTTAAAAAATTAATGCTTTCCAGTGTGAGAAGAAAAATGTTTTTGTATATTATGGGACATGTTCATTAATATAAATATAATTAATATAATATAAACGTATTAAAGAGAAACAGATGTAGAACAATTTAATAAGATCTGCAGCCTCGTGATGCAGCTAATTTTCGATCAAAAATATCTTTAAAAGAAGTCAAACGAAGCATTTATTTGTAAATCAGATGGTTGTTTTCAAGGTATAGTTTATTCTTATTATTGTATTTTTTTATCAATTTATAATTAAACTCAACTTAACTTATTTTGTTATATTATGGATTTAATAGAAATAGCAAATACAGCGCTCGCAATAATCCTGATATATGAACCTCCCTGAATAAGACAAATATTACATAATATGAACAACGAACTACAAACTTCAACTGCATTGTATAGTAATTTTTGAAATACCCGAGTTATTTGCATTTACTACATATTTAAAATATCTTTAGCAAATGAATTAATGTGCGCATTATCTTTTTCGTCTACATTAGTTATCCTTAATTTTTGTAATACGTATATTTCCATTTTCCAATTATTACCAGGTAAGGACGGTTCAAAAAAAAAACATGTACATATGTTTCCTATAGATTGTCATAAAAAACTAGAGTTGTCAATTGTTCGTGTTTTTTATTTGTTCGAATAAAATTTCATGATATTTTTTTTTTCGAATAAACGAATAATTTTGAAATTTTGTTCGAACGAAAAAAGAATAAAAAATTAACGGTTAAAATAGCATTAAAGATCATATCAAGTTTCAATGTTTTTTCTTTGATTTTCTAAATAGTTCAGATCATCATCAATACGGTTAACGATTTTTGTGTTGGTACAATTTCTTACTTTATAGACTTTTTTAGATCAGTTAATAAAACGTTATCAGAAAAGTCATCTTATTCTTCATCGCAGTTGAGGTCATTCCCAATACATATTTTTATTACAAAATAATCCTGAAAACAAAGTATTTGCGTACTTCTTCATTTAGATTCTTGTGGCGTATTGTAAAAAGCTAGTATTGGATGGAAGATTCATAGAATTCAGAAATAATATTAAAGTATTTAATGATTTTATACGTCATTCATTAATTGTTCGAATGTTCGATTATTGGAAAAAAAATTATTCGAATGATTTTTTATTTGAAATTGAAAAATGTTTGTTCGTTCGAACAAAAATGAAAAATATTGTTCGAATTATTCGAATAATTTTTATTCGAACGACAACCTTATAAAAACCACATTTTCATTGTTGTTTTGAAAGACTCCAAATAAACTCCCAGCAAACAAACATGGCAAGTTGCGAACAAATTAATGAAAATAAAATGGGAGTCTGAAGTTAAGTATCTTAGATTCGAAAATAAAATTTAGCAAACAATATGCATATGAAATATATTGTGTTTAGATTTTTTCGCGGGATTTTTCATGCGGGATCCTGGGAAATAAAAAAAAAAATTATTGACAACTTAACGTTTTGAAAAAGTAGCTGCTTCTATTTTGGTATGTGTGCCAAATAGTAAGAAAAATATTCGACAAATTTACGGTTAGAAAACAGCTGCATTTACCACTGTTTAAAAAACTGCAAAAACTTTCATTTCAGTTGATTTGACTTGTGCTTATGCAGTATTATAGTGTGGCCATAAAATGCACTTGTGAGGCAGATTTTTTGACAAGTCTATCCGACTTGCATATAATTATGAAAATTTCCATAAAATGAAAGATTTCATTCTTTTTAAGAAATTAAGTTGCGACGAAAGCAAAATTAAATTAATACTATTTATTTTATAAATCTGCAACTATTTAGGCACACATGTATGTGTTTGCATCTTTTTTCTGTGATAGTGTGGCAAATTCAATGCGATTTTTAAAAGTGGGACAGAATTCTGTCAGATTTTCCAGTGAATGAATCGTACGACTGTGTATGATAGTGTATCACGGGCTTAAGTGTTTCAAACTTTCTAATACAATTTTTGTTAAGGCTTAGCAAATTTAATTTTTATTATTTCATGGAGCGGAATCAAGGGATCCCGGGAAATTTAAAAAAATTTCTCGCTTTCCCACGAAATGAAAAATTGCGGGTGAAAATCTCTAATTGTGTTCTATTGGAAGGATATTAGATCAAACGAATAACCAGATGGAAAGATACGTCTCTCTGATAAATTTTTGTAAAGTCAAAAACAGTGAAAAAATTTACAAAGCTCTTTGAGTCTTTAAATTGAAATGACGGTTTCCAGATTTACACTCTGGTTTAATACAAATCAAACCGCCCACTAAGAAAACCACAAACGATTTGTATACAAAACTACTTTCAAAATATCCGGCTCATAAATGTATAAAATTAATTTTTAGCATAAATACGTAATACTATGTAAAATTGGGCGTAAACTCAGCCTTTACACTGCTCGTCAATAAAATATTTGGAAGTTTATATTATATTACTTTTTTATCGACAGTCTCTTGTCTAAATAATGGCCTTGTTTATACCCGTAGATGAATAATAAATGTTGAAAACATTATTTTAATATTTGAATAAGTGGGTTAAATTCTTATCAAATTACTAAATACTTCTTCAAAAAAATTTTAATTAAAAATATTTGTGTAGATAAGACAATAATTATGAAAAAGATGAGTTTACTTTATCAACTAAATTTAACTTGAAAAAGTATTAACACAAATTTAAACTTAAGATTAATTTTTTCAAGTGTATCATCTAGCAGATTGTTTTACTGCTTACTCTTTTATATGTTTTGTATAACATTTTATCCCACATTCTTTTTATTTGTTTTAAAAATTAAGGTAAAAATCATTTATTGCATTACACAATTTGAAATTTTAAACAAAATAAACAAAAAACCAGTTTTTTATTGTATGGAATAAAGATTGATTATGTTTGATGACGATGTTATTAATAAACCGTGTATTTTTCTTTATTCAATATTATGAATCGATGACTGAAATTACTATTTCATTAATAGTTGTGAAGCTAAAAATTATGAAACGGAATCTTACGGGTCGATTTTTAAATATGAACTCGTATTGTGTTGTGTGTCATTTTGACCCATTCATTTATTTACAAACAAATTTTAATACCTCTAAAATAGCAAATATTATCGGATCAATTGTAGCTAAAGAATTTCACGAAACTTAAGCCTTGACCTCAAATTGACACGGCTTAAAGTTGTCCGATTGATCTAAAATTATTACCACAGAATTTTTAGACTAAACCGCGGTTTCCATAATAAAGGCGATGACTTCATCATAAAATATACAATAGAAAAATCTCTATTTTTTTAGTGAGAAAGAGATGCAGAACAATTTCCACACGAATTTTTTATTCAAGTCAACCGCTTTCGCTTGAGTTTTTATGAAAATCTAATGTTTAATATCGTATGCCAATGCCACCCTAATGTACATAGATACATACATATGTACATAGTACCTACATAAAAATAACTTTTTTAAGCAACAATCACTATATTAAATAACATTTGACATTTAATAACTGTAAATTATACCTATTTTATTACCAAAAAAGCTCAACCGAATCATACGTATATTTTAATGAACTTCTTTAATTTAAATCCATACATATTTATTTTATTTTTTGTTGATTCAATGTAATTTTTTAGAATCACACCAAAAATGTTAAAACAAAATGTAGTAGGATTTTGAAAACTGAAAAAATAACCATAAATAAATAAAACAAAGGCGGATATAATAACAACAACAAAAAATTCACTCAGACAGCCAGCTACTCAGTCAGTCCGTCAGTTAGTAAACAGAGAAAAACTGTCAGATCAGTTCCTCTCTTTCGATTTGTTTTGTTTTTGTTTGAAAATTTTGAATAGGGAAACGATGAATAAACATAAAGACAAATAATTTTTGATTAGATTTTTTATACATATTATTTTAAAATAATTATAATGTATATTTGTAATCGAATTTTTTTTTACATCGACACAACAATTACAACAACAACCTGTGTTTAAGCAATGATCACAGTTGATGAATATGAAATACAACAAAGTGAATATAATATAGACTTGAAAGCAAAATTTAAAATACTACAAAGTGAATTCAAAATATACTAAGTTTATTCTTTAGGGAACCACACCATTTCCCAAAAAAATGTTAAATAGTAGTGTGTACATACATACGGTGATTTGCAAAACAGAAATATCAACAACTCCTACAATATATTTTTCAACAAAGAACCAAATATGTAACATAATTTTTAGCCAACCACAGAAGTAAAAAATAACATTTTTAATTTTCCAGCATTACCTTAAAAAAACCAAAGATAATAACATTTCCCAACGAAAATAAAAAATGTGCAAAACTAATGCAATAGATTTCTTGCTTATTAATTAATACTTGATTATTTTTAAACATTTTTTTAATAATCATACATTTCAAGAAGTAAATCGATTTCTAAGGATTTGAGTGTATTAAAAAAACGTCTTAAAAGTAATTAATAGTAGTTATCTCCATTGGGTCTAATAGAAGTTGAAAATACTAAACAAGCAGAAAATAAAGTTTTCTCTACTTAATTGTATAATATATAGACATCTGTTATTTGCAAATAAGCATAAAGTATTAGTTGACAAAAGTTCCAATGTGGATTATGATAGAAATTGATGTCAAAAGACAAATGTTAAGAAAAAATGCTTTTGCTATTTTAGATAGAGTGAGCACTGTAGTACGTTTCGAGCCTGTCCAATAGAGAAATTTTTTTAAAATTACAGACAGGCTAAAAAACTTATGGTGATCAAGAAAAATATTCAAATTGGATTGGTAACTATAGCTTTTCTATTAATGATTTATTAGGATAGCTCTATTAATTTTATTCATCCTCATCATGTATGTCGAAATTGCGACTGCTATAATTTGTATTAGATTAAAGAAATTATTGTGCATGTTTTTTTTTTAATCTAGGAAAAATTCTCGCTGTCGCAACTTCGACTTCCGATAAACTTAATCAATTCGATTGTGTTTGATTCATACGGAAATGCTCTTTAAATCAAGCGTTTTTTAGATTTTTAAAATATGATATGAATATTTTTAGTTCTTAAAATTAGCAGGCAATAAAAAAATCTAAAAATTTAGATATTATTGGAATTAGTTTTCTCAAATAGACTGTGTAACGAATATAAGAGGTTTTCTTTGCCACCATACCTATATAGAATTTTTTTGGTATCTACTTTTTGCGTTAAATTTTAACGAATTTTTGGAAATATGAAATAAAAATAATGTAAAAATATATCAATGTACATAAATATATAAGAATAAAAATTTTAATGTCGATATATCGACACATGTATGTACATACATACATCGATTGCGATCGATATAGTTTTAAAATATCGAATCGAAATATATTTTCAATTACCCATACCTAACATGTATGCATATTATTGAAATTTAAAGTTTTTTTTAGCATTGATAACACTGTGTTACAAAAAAGAACGAAGTCAAAATACCAGGGATGTGATATTATTTTTCTTGTAGGTGCTGTCGAGTAGACCAAGAATCTGTATTTGAAATTTCCGGGACACCCCCAAAATCTGGAGTTACGGCTAAAAAACCGAGGTTTCGTACCTCTGTAACTTAGTTGAATATTAACCGATTTAAAATTTTAAAAAGTTTGGCGAACACTAATGTACCAATGATTATACTTATGGCTTATGATTATTACATCGTTTTTGTTTAAAATAAAAAAAAAACAAATATCGCATTAAAAGAACACTAAAAACTGAATGTAGGAATTTTTGCAAATATTTTGTAAAAAAAAGTTTAATAAATCAATTAGTTTTAAATGGATTTTAAGAACCAAAATATCAGTTTTTTTCTCACAAAATATACTTTCATATTATGTGTATAAAAAATAGAGTTCGCTTACAAAATACTGCAAAAATATATGACCGAATATGAACAATAGCGAAAAAATTGAACGGAAAATGCCTTTGCGGTTAAATTACTAACATGTTATTTAAAGTAACATTAACATCATATACTTCGTTTTGCAGTCTCTTCTTACTAAATCCGTTCTAAAATTTTAAATCGGTTAGTATTCAACTAAGTTACAGACCTATAAGTGCATAGAGGTACGAAAACCCGGTTTTTTACCCGTAACTCCAGATTTTGGGGGTGTCCTGAAAATTTTATATACAGATTATTGATCTATTCGACAGCACCTACAAGAAAAATAATATCACTTCCCAGGTATTTTTTGTCACACTGTGTAATTAATTAAAGGCAATTCTTTTAGAAATCGTACATCTTTCTCTCAAGCATATAGAAAGAAATGGAGCCAGCAAAATCGGGTAAATATATATTTACATACATATGTATATACATATGTAAATCATATGGATAAAATTCATTTTTTTACAAAAATAGCACTTTTTTAACACATTTACTATGTAACTCGTTTATAAAAAAAATTTTAATTACTGGAAAGAAAATTTTCTTTAGTACAATTCATGTGAAACACAAACAAATTTTATAACTTTATTTATTATTGTGGGACAGACAGTTAATTTTTAGTAAGATTTCTGTAAAATAGTTGTTAAAATGTTTTGAAGTTCTTGCAGTATTTTTTAGAAACAGTGTTGTTGGTATAACACATCCATACACAAATTAAAAATAAATGAAGATAATTTAAGAGAACCCTAACTTTTGATTAAAAAACAACAAATACAAACCTGGTTTAGTAGGTAGCAGAGATTTGGCCAAAAAATCGTTATAGATTTAAAATGTCATGATGTCAATGGGAAATCCGCAAATAAAGATGCTTATTGCTTTTTGTATATGTATATTTTTATGATTTAACTTGCAATAGAATTTTATCACCAATAAATGTAATTTATAACACAATTTATAATTTACTATAATATTTATTGCTATTTTGTTTAACGCACACATACATGCACATTAACACACTATTCCATTCACCCTTGTAAGTCGTTTAACTAAAGTTGAGTTAAGGTTTTGTTACTAAACTCACTATTAAATAAAATAACAAAAAATTTTAGATTTCAAATAGTGGAACGACCACTAATATTACAGATAGTCGATTAGACAGACAGTCAGATGTTTAGTTGCCTGGTCAATCTTTGAATATGTACATACATAGTACGTATTGATGTATGTATGTACATATATATGAAAGTATGTAAAATTAAGAAACACACTGTTGTACTGTTTTTGATTTCTTCTCTTTGTAGATAAGAAAATGGAAATAATTCTTATTTTAATTTTTTATTTAAAGAATTTATTAGAGAAGTAATATCATAAATAATTCATGCACATTTTTTTTTGTACATTAAACAAACCACAAAACACTCTCACTGTACAACAAACAGCAAGTACTAGAAGTTTTTGCGCGTCCAATTATTACGTTTTTACAATTATTATTTCTATTATTTCTTAATGTGAGTGTATAATTTTAGCTAAACTTTTTAAAATAATTTATGTTATTTAACAATTATTTGTTTGTATATTAATTTAGGAAAGCTCCAGCTGTTTTCCTTTATTTGTTTGTAATTTTTCGGAAGAGCCACGATCGAATAATTTAGAAAACACAACCTTACTAAAACAAGTCTAAAATTTAACTAAACAGCGGAGTATTTGTTTACTAATCGCATAATGGTGCAACAAAATAGCAGCATAAAAGGAAAATACAAAAAAACAAGAGCGCCAGAATAACAAAACAGAGAAAAACAGAAATAATAAGTTGCCGGACTGCACAGGGAAGTTTTTTGTTTTACATATTTATCATAAATTTCATTTTGTTAATTTCATATAAATATATGTAACATAAATTATTAATTTACTACAGACTTGAGAAATTAAAACAAAAATACTGAGAGATATTATTATTATTTTAAGTTTTATTCAAAATTTCCAGCTCTTTAGCGTTTCATGTGGATGCTATCTCACAAAGCTGCCAGATGTTGTTGTATTTTTTGGAACACGAATTGTGAAAAATTCCCTTGTTTATAGCTAAATAAACTGTTAAATTTAAAATGATATGTGATTAAAAAATCAAATAAAATTTTTATAAAAGTTAAAAAACAAAACTTTTAAATGAATGTACTCGTATAAAGAACATAAATAGCTTTTGAGCGAAAATTTAAAGATATGTGAGTAAAAATAAATGGCCTTATTCACAAACGATTACTAAAGTTAATGTGTGGATTAGTTTTGGCAAATTCTACTACTTTTCATTACTCAATAATATTCAATACTTTTCATTTGGGTACTCAGTAGTACTCGATACTTTCAATGGATTTTTTTGAATTTGTAACGCATAGTTTTTAACTGAAAATTGAAGTAGTTTCTTCAAAAATTAAAAATAAATCTTCAACTATTATTGGTTTCGTATGTCTTTTATTATTAAATAAAAAATAAATGTAAAGCTAACTTTTAATTAAACGTTAACAACTTAAAAAATAATTTAATTATTCTACAAAAAAAATTATTTAGTTTTGATTTGAGAAAAGAATCTTACACCTAGCTGCCTTTTTATACAGTGATGTATTTTTATACCCTGTTTTAGCCACTCAACTTGCATTAAAATACAACTCTAAAGTATCGAGTAACTACTTTTGAGTATTGAGTAATCAAAAAAAAACGGAAATACCCGATTCTTGGTAGCCACTACTCAATACTTTACCAGCACTAGTGTGGATTAACAACGGGTTTTTCATATAAAAATCTAACATTAAACCTACTATAACTTTATTAATCGTTTGTGAATAAGGCCAAAAGAAAATATTAGACTACTTTTATATTTTTCCATTAATGTGTCTATAGATTTAAAACTTTAAACACGTTTTATGACGAACGAGTTTTTTTGAGATATGACTACCATGTAATAAAGGAGCGATATATATTTTTTTGGTATTTCTTATATACTTTTTTAACATATATCTATTATGTTTAATAACTGTAATTATTTTCACGTAAATTTAAACATGGAATAGCATTGCTTCGATACCTCGTAAATTGGCACAGAAAAATATGATACCTCCAATTACAATTGCTGTGAATACTGCCGCAAGACAATAGTCACAAACACAATTCAGGATTATATATTTCAAAATTGGATTTCGAAAAATAATTTTCGTTTTTACATTGATCAGACATGCTAACTGATTTCATTTTCATGCCTCTTTAGTATACGTGGGTCTAACTCGTTCAGCCGCTCGTTTTAGACAAGGACCTTTGATCAGACACATTTAAATTACATGGGTTTGATCAAAGGTTTTTGTCTAAAACGAGCGACTGAAATAGTTGGACCCAAGTATGTATATATTTCGAAGAACTCCATAAAGTTGCGTATCTGTGCCAATTTCAAAATACATACTGCACAATTTTAATATCTAATTGGTTTTACTTTTTTACGTGATATATGTAAGTATATTTTTAATAAATAACTTTATTTTTATATAAGTAAAATAAAATGGCACCAGTGAAATATGTATTTCTACAACAAACAAACACCTTTTACTGTCATCTTTGTTCTACACACCGACGAATGCAGCCAACGGCATTTGTGGTCTTGTAGTTGTGTAGCTGCAGTTTTCAATGTGTTTCAAATGCTACTAAAGCAAGTCTACACTGTTGGAGAAAAAATGCAAAAGTTATGTACAAAATGTATAGTCTACTTTTAGACTCACCATGTAAAATGTATCATTCACTTTTAACGTCTATTTAAATTTAAATGTTAGTCTATTAATTAAAACACATATTAATTTTGAATTTTTAGGCTGTTTTATTCATATGAAAAATCAAAACAAAAGTTGTTTAACCCCAAAAAATACTATAATTACATTTGTTTATATTTAGCAAAAAATATTCAATTAATTAATAATTAGTTTTCCTTTAAAAATGGTTCAAGTGTAAGATTAGTTATTTATAAAATTTAATAATGAGTTAAAAACAAAAATTTAGAAAAGCTAAATAAAATAAATAAATAATAAATAGATTTTCGTTTTCAAAAGTTTACAAATAAAATAAAATGTTAATTTTTTATTTTTATGTTTATTTATATTTCACAAAGTTTATTTGTATAAAACTTTTAGTTGTGATTGCTGCAATAGTTGCTGCTGTTGTAATTGCTGTTGCACATAATAAGGATTTTGTTTAAATGGCCAAAAATGTGGTGCAGTTGTAGGAGGAGGATGATTTTTCAATTTTGCATAAAAAAAGCTGGTTGGTTTTAATTGCCAACATTAAAAAAATAAAAAATAAATTTGTTAAATTTTATTAGCTTGATAGTTTTTTGTTTTTTTTTTGTAACTTCAATTTTATGTTTGTATGTTGTGTGCAAAATAACAAGACATTTTTTAGACTTTTTATTTCTTAAATGTGTTTTTGATTTATTTTTGTTAATATGTCGGTATTTTTTATTTTTATTTTGGTTAAAACTATGTGCAGTTTCAAAAATGCTTTTGCTTTTTGTTAATAACTATAAAATTATTAAAGTGTATATCAAGACCAGTCTTAGAAAAATGTTTTTTTAAATCATCATTCTTAATTTTTTTTAATTAACATATTTTTAATATGGCAATTGATTTTTATGTTTAATTAGTGTAATTATGATTAAACTAACTAGAACTTTTTTAAAGGGTATTCAATAGTAATAATTAATTTAATTTTTTTATAACTACCTGTAGTATCAAAATTTATTAGTAATTTTCGGACTCAGCAAGTGTATAACCCATTGATAGCATGTCCCAGCCATATCTGCCAAAGGTCTTTCCAGATAAAAACAAAGAAAAAGTATCTATCTGCCTTTAGCCACTTGATTTTAGGCAAATAAAAATTCTTAAGACACTTGCGCTCCAATTAAACATTTTTCCTCTAGAATTTCAAAAATTTTGCAAAATTTATCTTCGCAATATAATATTGCTTACAAGCTTTGAAAGGAAAAATTTACCATAAGTATGTTTATAATTTTTTCGTTTTCTATAAAGCCATTAAAAGTTTTTATATCATGATTGATTTTGAATTCAGTTCTTCCAACGTTTACAATTACCGAAACAGTATTCTTCTGAAAACAATCTTGCACGGTAACAAAGGTTTCTTCTACTATTTATTTTTAAGAAATTTATCTGTATTCTACTGAATACCCTTATTATTATATAAAAAAAATATAATAATATCAATTACATTATTAAGGTTTTTATTTTTGCTATTTGATTTCTTTATGACAAACAACGTTACTGAAGATTCATTCATTGTGTATGTAAAAATTCTATAATACTTTAACGTTAAGTTTAAGAATTCGGTGGAAAGTAATGTTTTATGGGCGAACGCGAGCGGAGCCTGTTAAATCGAAACTGAAACTAAACATACAATAAATGCACAATTACAAATTGCTTGAATTGAAAATATTGGTGGAACTCAGTGTTTTGTGGAAATGGTATTCCGAAAGTGCAAGAGCAAAATATATTGCAAAATGTACTTTCTTATACATAAAACCTTAAATAAATAAATCTTCAGTGACGTAAAATTTATTTTGTTTTTAACAATTTTTTAGGTATTATGAAAAAAATACATGCTTTTAGTTCTAAGCATGTTAGTAAAATTACAAAAAAAGAAAGTTTAAGTTTACATACAATTTCAAATGATTATTTGTTAGTACTAACTATTTTTTAATTAATACTAACTAAATATTTTTTTAGTAATTAATTAAACAAATCACACATTCATCAAACACTTAATAAATTTAAGTAAAAAATTAGGTTAAAGAATATAACATACATTATTATCAAAATACATTTATTAATATTTTTCTTGTTTATTTTAACTCCTTGTCCTGTTGTTTAACTTACCCTTCATTGAATTTACGCCGACGTGCCACAGCACTGTTTTTAATAATTTCTGATATTTCTCGACCACCCGAACTTTCACCCTCCGAGGCTGATGCTATGTCGGGTTCGAATTTCATAGGATCTCTTAGTTGAGTTGATGGTTTCCCCAAATTCGAGAGATTGCGCACTAGGCTCACAGCATCATCGTGTTGAGCTGTTAGCGACGACGAAGTGGCATTCGCGGTTGTAGACGATTTACTAAGATTTGAAACGGTTGCATGTTTAGAGCTTTTAAGACGATTTTTCAATTCATTACTCAAATCCATGGGCATAAAACCGACACAGCCCGATTTGGATTTTAAAATACCGCGTGGCGAGTCGTTCGTTGCAAGAGTTTGTTTGGAGGATGATGACGCTGCAGAGAATAGGAAGAATAAGTTTTGTAATTAGAATGGATTTTAATAATTTATTTTAAATAGTTTTCTTTTCAATTAATATTTATACGTAATTAGTCGAACCGGCTTAAATATTATCAAAAGTGAGCACAAGGAGCAGAAAATCGTGTTATATTAAATTTTTAATTATTCCAAACTTATTACTCGTTTGATTTTTCCAGCGCCATTGACTACTGAGATCAAGCCTTTCCATTCATATTTAATTGGTTTTTATATTTTTTGTAGCTGAATTTCTTATTATTCATACAATTATCACAAAGGAAACATGGAATTGAAGGCCGACGTTGTTTTTAATAATTTATACGTTTTTGAATTCATTTAAACTCCAAACATAAATTTTCAATCTAAGAGTTCAAAGAAATTACGTATATATATTGTGTTTAATTTTTACGTACCTTTTTTTAAATTTTATTTAAAAAATCTCATGCTCAACTTTAGTAAGGATTAAAAAAAGAATTAAACGTATTTTTTTTATATTAGTAAACGTATTTTGTTGGAATGAGAATTTAGTTTCATTTAATATTTTTAAATTAAGCATGCAAAATTATAAACGTGCTTGCCGAAAAATTCTAAATATATGAACGTATATATAAAAGACTTGAAGCCAGTTTAAGTTTTTAAGAGAGACATTTTGAAGTACATGAAGTACAACATATTTTTAAGTGATTTAAATTGGAGATCTTTTAATATCTATGGGAGTCCCTCTTCTTGGATAGATTAACTACAGGCTGGCCCAGAACATCCATTAAATCTATTGAGCGAAAATTATAAGAGTGTGCTAAACGGTCAGGCTTTGAGGATCGCAAGCGCGATTCCTTGGTATTTCTGAAGACAAGCTAAACAGACTTTGCAGGTTGTGGTTAAATTTTAAAATTAAAAAAGAAAATAAAATGTATTTATTCGAAAATTCGACAGAAACACACAAATTTATTAACCCTTCGTTGCATGGCATTGCATACATATATGCAATGTTAACTTTTCGTTCATCTGACAAATATTCTGTTTGTATTTTACATTTTTATATTTATTTTCGGAATAGTACTATAAAAGCCATCCACGATATTGATAACTTAAATTATTATGAAATTCGAGACGGGTTTGATATCTTTTTTCAAAGAATTTCAAAACTTTTTGTTATAACTCAAATGTATTTTCCCAAAAAATAAGTATAAATGTGATCAAAATATTATTTTAATAATAAAAACTCAAAATTTTATTTTAAAAATAAAAAGGAGTATTCAATATAAGGTTTAATGTTTACAAATTTGCTGCATGAAAATGCATATATGCAATGTTTCTTAACATATTTTAAAACCATCGGAATCGAACCAAATTTTATTTTTGTCATCAAAACTTAACTTGTCATCAAGCATAACATTCAAAAAAATTTGTATCCTTAAGGAAATTAAATCATGCAACGAAGGGTTTAATAAATAATGTTTACATTTAAGTCTGCCCCAACTGAATAGATGACAATTGATGATGCTGTGCGAAGGAGCACAGGAATTCTTTAAAACTCACATAGATCACAAATAGAAATTTATTAAATAAGGCTTGTTAATTAGAATAATTTTTATTAAGAAATTAATAATTAAATCTGACTGCACTAAAACAAACCGGAACAATACATGTATATACTCTTTTCGAAGGCCGCAACATCTCTAGCTCAGCCAGCTCCTAATTCCTTAAAACTTTCATCACCTAATATGATGATGCATTTAAATTAAATAAACAATTTATTTAAAACACTTCGAAATTCAAAAATTTTCAATATTTTACGCAAAATTTTATTTTAACTAATTAAATATAATATATTTTAAATATAATTTTTAAATAACACATAAGAGTTTTTCTGATTTACTAATTTTATACTTCTGTTAAGGAATAAAAATTCAGCACGTGGGCAACATTTAAAAATGTCTAATAACTTTTTTTAAACGTGTTTTTAAAATAAAATTAATATTTAACTTTTTTATAATAAGAATAATATTAATAAATAAAGTAATTAATACATGTAAGTTTTTTTATAAACAAGAGGGTTTTTTTATAACGTTAAAAGATTTAATAATTAATAATTACAAAAATATACATTAATAATCAAGGAAATGAAAATCTTAGTTGGTAAAAATTTTATTTATTTGGAAATAAAAAGAATTTTAAAGCAAATTAAAGAAAGAAATGGAAGTACACAGCTTAATTATTTGGGAGACAGAGGCTTAATTTTATAAGAAACATAATTATTTAAAATTTCCTTTAGCGATGTCATAGAAAAAAGTAACAGATATTTTATTGATTAATTGATGATGATATTTTTTTCTGTTTTTGTTAAATGTTCCGGGAAAATCGTTTTATTTATTATCGTTTATGTTTTATTCGTTTATTAATATTATTTTAGGTAATTTTTTCGTTCTTTTTATCTGTTCAGCATTGTATTTTATTCTTAAAAACAAGTGGAATTGTTGTTAATTTATTTCTTTTTTTTTTAACGATATGGTTGATTCCTAAGACCTTTTTTTAATTTTCATTAAACAGGGTTTTGGCGTGATTTCTTGTTTCTCAATTAGGCGATATTTAATAAATACACTTTCTGATGCAAACATTTTATCAATTGTAATATGGAATTAAAAACAGCTGTAAAACAAATTGACAATAATTTTCTTTTTTAATTTGTTTGTCTAGGGAACTCAAACTATGTATCATTTACCGCATGCGCCTTTTAAACACTATCGTACCGAAATTGACAAAATTCGTACCTTTTTTAGCGCATTGGGCTTTAAGGGACATCATTTTTATATTATTTTTTCTTAAAACTCTTTATATGGAAAGAAATATCGTTACCTTAGCGACAAAACTCTATATATTTATTTTATTGAAATTAAAACGTTGTGGAACTAATAATTATTATTACATCTTACAACAGATTTGTTGCATATACATATGCTAGTTTATCGACTGCAAAAAAAATTAATAAAACAAAAACTTAAAATGCGTCATATTCTGCACAATGGCAATCAAGTGGTTAACACAACTTCTCATAACTAAAATGTAATTAAACTTCACAAAAATGATACAAATTATTTATTCTAGGTATAGCTTAACTTAAAGTATTTCATTTTTAAAGACGGTCAAATATGAATACATTGACTTGTCTTGTCCAGATGTTTGCTTTTAAATTCGTTTTTATTAAAATTGTTCAATACTATTTCTTACATTATATTTACATATAATAAATTGAATTGCTTTAAAATGTCTCTTGCATTTATTATTAACAGCACCTGATAAATTTATAACACAACTTATTTCAAATAGATTAAATATCTCACCAAAATATTTTAAAAATATTTTATAAGACATTCATTAAGAAAATCCTGCAGCCTCAAGCTTTTAATATCAATTTTCTTGCATAGAATGGAACATTTAATTAAGTTTGATGTTTGGTGATGTATAAAATTTTTTATCAAAGTTTAAGTCTTCTAAAAATTTTCTGAATAAAAGATTTAGGTTTTAAAATAACACAACTTAATGAATTAAGAAATTTATTTTTTGAAAAATAAAGTTTTGGAAATAAAAAAGAAAATAAAAAAAAATTCATGGAAAGAAAAAGCTTTGTCAAAAATAAATAAAATTTTAGGAAATTGTAAGTAATATGATTTCAGACCGAAAAACAAACAAACGAAAATAATTTAAAATAAAAAAACTGTGCTTTACTTGGGGAAGTGCGATTAATCAATTAATTAAAAATAATTAATAGATTAATAAAGAGTTAAAAAAATCTAATTTTGATAATTAAAATGAATTACATGACAAAACTCGGTCGGTTTGAATTATTAGAAATACATATTGAATTAATTTTGTGGTTAAAGTTCAAAACATGACGAAAATTATGAATATATCTAATAAATATACTAACTGCTTGATCGACGATATCGAAAGAAAATTTCTTTCGTACAATTACATTTAAAATAAAAACAAATTTGAAAATTTTAATATCGATTTTAATTTTTAATTAATGAAAATTTGTAAAGTTTTTAGGAAAAATTGACTTCATCACATGTGTAATTTATTAATTAATTTAATAATGAAAACAATTGAAGCTAATTTTAATTTTTTTTAATATTTTGATTGAAAGATTTGAGAAATAACTTTGTTTTGCAAACTTCAATTACGAAATCCATTTTCATTTACTAAAAATTTTGTAGAGACTGTTAGAAACCACTGTTTTTGATCAGACGAATAATTTACTCAATTGCTAAAATAGTTGAAATCACTTATTTTATTACAAAATATTTGAGACATTATCTTTTCTGTGTTTTCAATAATTTAAAATGGAAACATCTAATGGAAACTTTGATTAATAAACTATTTTAATTTATTCTCAATAATCAAATTTAGAATCTATCGCTTATTTGCGAATTCGAATATTTTTTTTTTGAGAAACTCGATTGATCAGGATGTTTGAATAAGCAACATAAAAAATTATTCATATTTCAACACAATATCCTTCAGAAAATTATAAAAAGTTTTAAGCTAAATTCCTTTTCTTCTTTAAAAGAAAAGCTTTAGATAAATTTTGAGAGAAAACACAAATATTTAAATAAAATTAATAAAGAAAATTCAATTCAATTACAAGTAGTTTGAAACGATATAATATGCAATTTCAAAGGCTTTTTAGAAATTCCTTTGATGCTACTTGTTTTTCGCACCTCCTATCAGTAAATAAAAGAAGTTGCAATATAATAAGTTTCATGAAAAAGAACGCAAAGATGTGTTTTTGTTTTCAATATGCGAGTACATGTATAATTGTTTTCCAGTCTTAGTTATTTTAAAACAACCATGCAACAAATTGTACGAATTACACAATGTGTAGAAATAAAAAATTTTAAAAATGTGCCCCAGATGGTGTACGAATTTAAACTCACGTACAGATCTATTTCCTTCTTATATTTTCAGGCTACAAATTTAGTTTCAAAGTACTCACAATTGAAAAATATGTGAAAGTGTAAAAGAATTATAAAAATTATTTCAATCCAATGTGGTTATTATTAGTCTAAAGTTCGTAACAGCTTAATAGGGAATAAATGGGTATGAGACAATATTCAAAAGAAACAAGGGAAACATTAACATTCACCCTTCAATGCCATACCAAAGAAAAATGGGGCTTGTCTACTCGCTCTAGAGAACAATTTTGTGCTACTGACAGTCTATTTCTGTTCTCTAACGTCTAGAAAATGACAACATGAGGTTGCCAATAGTTGTCAGTTATTTTCGACAACGGGTAGACAAGCTCAGTTTTTTTGTATTGTATTGACGCGAAGTTTATATCGACAACTGGAATAAGGGTGATTAATTAATTTCTGCCGATGCTACAAAACAGAAAGAACATCACTTTTCGGGGGACGCTACACCCCTATCATCGGTGTTCAAATATATTTTTGTTTTAAAAATCTTTTTTTTAACTAAGAAAAAAAATTACGAAAGGTTTTCGTCATTTTGGTAAAATGATAAAATTGTTCGCAATATGTATATTCTACAAAAGTTTTTTTTCATTAAATGTTGCATGGATTATTTTCAGTGTATGGATATTAAATCCATGTTCTACAGCAGTCTTTTAAATAGAGTTAAAAAATACCCTGCTGGGATTCGGAAAACATTTTATGAGAAAAAGAGGGTTTCAGTTTATTGAATATTGAAGAAGAAATCAAAAGAACACAATTAACCGTATACTATTTTGAAGTTTGCCAAATTTCACTGATTTTATATTTTCGTACAATGGCACTTAACGGATATTTTTAAACGTGTTCAGCAGAATTTTAAAATTTAAAACAGTTTCTCAAATCATGAATGAAGTTGTTGTTGAGTTTTTTCATATATTAGAATATTTAAAACAAAAATAAAGTCTTAAAATTATAAAATTGAACTTAAAATTAATATTAAGATCATTATCTTTTATATTTGTTTTTATAAATCACAACTGAAAATATTGAAAGAATTAATTACGCGTCATGTTGCAAAATTCGTGTTAAATAAATTTTAAAAATATTGAAAATAAAACACAAGGTGCAGAATGGAATTCAAAGCAAAAATTAAAACAAATTCAAATAAAAATTTCAAAATTTAAATTTATAAATTAAGCTCAAATTCGCATTTTAAAAATTATAAAAATTAATAGTTTTAAGTATATCGAAAACCGAATTCCGAGATTGAATGGGTTTGTGAGAAGACATGTTCTTTTAAAATATTTTGTCATAATTACTTTATAAGTTCAAACAGTTTTGTTTTTTTTTAATTTGAAAAATATGTTTCAATTAAAATAAATCTTATGTATTTTGAAATATTTAAAAGTAGTTTTGTATAAAAACATGAAAATTTTTAAATTGTTTAAATTTGAGCTTTACAAAATAATATCTTCGAAAATTTTATTTGAGATCATGCTCTTCGAAAACTAAAATTTAACTTTCTCTCACTTTGCAAGACCTTGTTTTTTGCAGAAACATTTTTGGACTTTTATTTTAAAGTTTTATTTTGAAATGAAAAGTAAAAAATAAATTATATAAAAGGCAAGAAACCAACCAGTAAATACACAATTTTTTATGATAGAAAAAACAGAAATAATATATAAAATATATAAAACAAAAAATATCGTAACTAAAAACAAGAAATTAATTTTATACTCTTAAAGACATTTTCGACATTTCGAAGAAGACATTAACAAAAGGCTTAACTTAATAAATAAAAATGCAAAAGTTAAAATAGACATCACACACATTTCCCTTCAATGCATTTATATCACACTACAGTCGAAAATATGTTTTCGAATTCTTTCGAAGAATGCTTCCACAACGGATCGCTGAGCAACAGATTGTCGAATTCTTTTGGTTCCAACTTAAGCTCGTCATCGGTAATAATTATATCTTCGAAATTTCTCACTTCTTTTATCACGGAAGACATACGCTTAATGCCTCTAGTGGAAGACTGCCACAGACGAACATTTCGATTAATGGCTATAATTTGTGATTTCTCCGTTTGTTGGTGTCCAAAGCGCTCCTGTACTGACGACGTTGGTGGAAGTTTTTTGAACACTGATTGATTATTGTTTTTAGTAGAATGCATAGCTGTTGCTACACCGAAATATTTCGCATATCTGTCATCCACCTGCGGTGAGGAATGAGGGCCATTTAGAGAAACCGATCTGGGTGTTAGTTGTCGTGTTACCCCACTTGCCGTGCTGTTATTAAATGACTGTGTTGTATTTGCCTTGCGGGTAAATTTTCGACGTATTTCTATCACTGGTGTACTTTGCTCTTTAGGGGAAGTATCTACATTCTCTTTGCCAGAATCTGTGCTAAAATCCTCAGTATGATGATGGCCATTAGTTTGCAAGGAAGTATTTTGATTTTTTCTCTGATTTAGGCTGCCACCATTACAAAGGCTGTTAGCAGTTGTTGATGTATCCATGGAAGAATGGTGGTCCGCACTGTTTTCCAGCGATGTTAAGGCCGTCATCGAATTTAATGTTTTATTGTTGTAATCAAATTTTAGGTTTTTTGTTGTATTGGCTTGCAATTGTTTCGGCTGCTTTTGCTTGCAATTCTGAATGAACGGGGATTTGATTTTACCAATTTTTTTGGGCGGACCTGAATTTTCATTTTCTCCATTGCTATCTGTAGAAGAGGCCTCGTTGCTTATAGAAGACTCTTTGGAATTGTTGTTATTACGATCGTTATTGAGAAAAGTTGAGGGGAGCAAAAGTTTTCCAATAGTCTTGAGTTTTACACGTTTCATAGTAGGCGTTAAGGTAGAAGTGGGCGTTGCTACAGTTTCCGCAACATGGACTGGCATGGGTAGCGAATATCTGGTGGCCTGTAGAAACGGTGAAGTTTTGACTATGTCAGCTTTAATGGCAAATCGAGAATCTGTTAAATCTTGACCATCTTCAGTTGCCAATGTAGACGCAGAGTTATCTTTCCTCAATGTTGTTGGTAATTCCATGAATAATGGTAGGGCACACTCTGTGGGTGTTGGTGTGACGCTGGCACTGCTTAAACTTGTACTGCTGCGCGGCGTTGTGGCCATGTAATAGTGGTAGGAACTGATGCTCGAACAGCGCTCTATGGAATTAAATGGTGGGCTACGGGTAAAAGAACAGGAGTTACGTTTACTAGCTTCACTTAAACTGCTGAAAAATCTTAAGCGTTCCGATAATGGTAATGATGAAGGCTCTAAAAGAGACATTGATGAGAGAGAGAGAGAGAGAAATACCATTGCGTGTCTTTAATTAAGTGTCACTTTTTACTTAAAATACAAATATGAAGACTTACGTGTTTTCATTTTAGTCACTTTTTTTTCTAAATCTTACAAAATATGTTATTGTTCGTCGTTTGTTTGTTTGTTTTGTTTTGTGAAATTTTCTTTGATCAACTTTAATTTTTAATCTTTCAGATTTAACAACTAAACTTCAAATAATCTTGAGATTTAGAATTTTTCATTGCTCGATGCACTTGCTAAACTGCGGAATATAATTTTAGTTTTTTTTATTGTTGCACAAGGAAGTCAGGCTAATCGTTCTTGCTTTGATTTGTTGTTTTTGAATGACTTTGAACTGTTTCGCTTGTGTGGTGATAATTTTTAAATATTTTTTTTTCAACAAAATAAATTGTAAATGATAAAAATCTTATTGTATCGTATGTATTTTTTTAATGTGGCTGGATTGTAAAATAACTATTGAAAATATTACAGTTTTTTTCTTATTAATAATGCATATGGAAAGAGTTTAATAAGTAAAAGAAATTTTATTAGCGATAAGAAATAATTAGAAAAATATATTTTTTTAGCCTAAATATAAATAAATTTTCCGTATTTAATATATTAAATAATATTAAGCAAGTTGATGAGCCGAATTTGCAGTACTGGGCGTTTTGAGCCAGTTTATAGAGCCTAACGTTGTCTACACTGAGAATGTAAATGTGGTTGTGTGGAGTCGTGAACGAAGGCAACCACTTGTATCTGCTGCGAGCAACCACGCACTTCGTAGACCTTTTTTCTATTTAGATTTCATTGAGTTTGTTATACATACTGGGTAACCTCGTTCAAGGCAATACTCGATTTTTGAAACTCACAAATTGGTTACATTGAAGACGCAATTAACGCCACTTTTATAAAAAAGAAGTCTTAAGTGGCGTACACATTATCGAACTTGAGTGACCGTCAAAAATTCATCAGTTTTGAATGATAGTGTTGACTGTTCAAACTATCGATCATGCTCGACACTCAAACCGTCATTCAAGAAAAAAAAAATTACACACATAAACATGGAAAATACGAAAATTTAATGCGAATTATTGCTAACAAAAATTTTTTATAATGAATTATTTTAATTTTATCTCATTATCAAAGAACTTTTTGTATTATTTTGTCTTCACATCTCACATACGAGTAAGCTTGCATTTCATAAAAGAAATATATAAATTGCTTAAAAAAATTATTTTCCGCTTCCTAGTTTATGGTACAAAAGTATCTCTTGACTGATACTTCTTGGTACACACAAACTATCAGTCACAAACCAATTTGGCCGCCGACTGTCACTCAACCGCAAAAATTTCTGTGGTTGACTGTTGACTGACGAAATTTGTGTTCACACTGTCGATCAAGCCAAAATTTAAGCAAAACTGTCACTCATGTTCGATGGTGTGTACCCCACTTTAGTTATCGCAACTTTGCCGACAAAATATTTGCTTTTACATGAATTTCTTTTTTAGTTTGAAATGTAAATCATATATGAAACTGTTTAAGTACATTTAGAGTTGTGTTCACTTTAGTGCAATTCAAAGAATTTAAAAAAATATAAAAGTGCCGATTTTGATTCTAAGCTTCAGAGAAGAGTCGATTTAAAAAATTGTTGTTCTCTTTTTCATATCCAAAAGAATAATAAGCGAATGACATTGAAAACTTGTGGTTTGAAAGTAAGAATTTCGATATTAAAAAACCCCTATATTCTCAAATACCGTAGGCTGGAATAGGTTAGGTTGCACGGGCTGCCAGTCTCTAACAACTGGCCTACTTGGATCCCCGTATGCCTTTGTGATGCCTGACACGGATGTGATGAGATTTTATGAAAGTTCTTTGACTCCCTGTTCTCCCAGAAACTCGACTCACGAACAAACGAATTTCTTCCTTTTTTCCCAACGTCTGCAAGTTCGGGATATATCGAGTTTCCCAAGCATATTACCCTAATTCTAGATAGAGATGGACATCGAGAGAGGTGTTTAACAGTTACTTGTTTCTCTTCATTTTGACAACTCGTGCAGAAGTCAGTGTATGAGCCTCATATTATACAGATGTGACGCAGAAGCGACAAAGAGAAATTAAAAAATTATTTACATTTGAGAAATGTGTAATATTTTGTGTTAAATAAAATAAAAGACCAACATAAAACTGCACTTTACATTTATCAATGATTTCTTAGTTCAGTACAAATTACAAAAACTTAAATTTCCTTTAATATACATATTTATAAGCATTTTTCATGTACAACTGCTTTATTTTTATTTTATTCTCAGCGCCCGTCGATAAAACTGATTTGGACCATTTTCAACTGTCAAATTCGAAATGTCTGTTATTAGTTTGTGGTGTGAGCACAAATAAGACAGTGCATCGTTGTGACCGACAGGTACGAAGCTATTTTGACTATTTTGCGATTACGTCTGTGCTTTTAAAAACAACGTTCATTAAGTGGTTCGAGAGATAAAGGTTCATTGTGACGCCTTAAAAAAAGAATTCATATATCCAGAGTGGAAAAAGTAGTGGAAGGTAGGAAAAGAAAAAGAGAGAACATCCCTGCTAAGCAAAAACACTGTCCTACGTGCGCCCTTCACCCGTCTCTTGTTGCGCACCCAGGTCATTCCCATTACGAAACCTATAAGATTCCCGAGGCCACAACCCGAGATCCCCTAATTCGCCTACGAATCTAATACCTTGCCACCTCAGCCTGCTGTTCTGTAACCTGGGACAGTGACACAGAATGTGTTCCACTGTCTCCAGCTCCTTATGGTCCCCACAAAACCCGGCCACAGCGCACACGACAGATATCACTGTCGAGAAAGTATTTTTATGTATTTTTTGCTCAATGCTTGATATTAACACTAAGTTCCAGACACTAGCTGCAAGATCGGCCCTTTCCCGTATATTTTTTTTTTAACTATTTATTTACACAATTTTGTTAAATTCAGTCATATAATTGTTATAGCACTTTAATCGTTAAGCGATGACATTTGATAAGTGTTAAGTGTGTTTTTGAAACCTGCAACTGTGTTGAATTTCTTTTATTTTACAATGAAGAGAATCTGTAGAAAATAAATAAAATTTTTAAAAGATTTAACGTAGCAATATGATCTCAAATCGAACAGAATAATTAGGTTGGTCTTCAACCTCAATCTGTCTCTGCGAAAAACCAGGGCGCACAAAGAAAGAACACTATGGGCCGCACTACTAAGGGCTCACCCATAAAATAATTAACTTTAAATGAAGCTTTTTCGGAAACAAATATCGGAAATTGGAGCAAAAATCTAAAAAATCGTAAAAAAATAATAAAAACTTCTTCAGATACATAAGAAAAACTTGATCGAGTGTGGATCTGTTGATACATTTAAATATTATTATCAACGTTCGCAGCTTTTCTCACGCGTTATCCCCAATTTTTTAATTCTTCATTAACGGAAATTCCCTTCAAATTGCATTTCTTTATAACAATACAGTTCAAAAGTTAATTTAAAAATAATTTTCATGTTTCCACTTTAGAATTGTTCAATTGAAATTTGTTTAAAATATCTTTGAAGTTTGAATTTAAATGATAAAATGTTGGCAAAACTCCCACTAATTTAGTACATTTTCTTCAATGCTGATATATAAAAAAAAGTTCGCTGTGAATACAAAAGTGATGAAGAACTATAGGATTTAGAAGAAATGTTTTATTGCAAAAAAAAATTCCAAAGATCCAAAAGATCCACAACAGAAAATTTTCGTACCTAAACAAGAAAAAAATCTCCAAGTTAGGGCAAATCCTCGGCGTTTTGAAAACTTACATCTGAGTCTTATTTCACGGGGACTTAAAGTTACCACTTTTTTACATTGTCTTTCAATTTTTACAATTTCGGTACAAGGTGTGTTCAGCAGATTAATGTAAAAGACTACGAGGAACATTTTTTTGAAACATTTTAATCCGCTAACTCTTCGCTGTATGGGCTTTTTTAGTCCCTTTTTTGAAAATGGTAAGAAAAACTTCGCTTAAACTAAAATTTAGCGGCTGAAATGTTCTTTAATTATATTAAAAGTTTTCGCAGGTACCAAATCTCAAGAATTCAAGTTCAACTAAAATATATGTAAGAATATCTATATTATTTTTTAGATCCCTTTTGCAGCCGTAATACTGAACCGACTTCGGAAAGATTTATATGATTTAAACGGGGTTTCACGAGTAAATAGATGTGCATAATCTTAATTTTATTTAAATCGGTTTAATATTTTGGGAGTTATAAGCGTTTAAAGTTGCTTCTAACACATGCACACTTTATATTACACTTGCATGTATCAGGATCAAGTGTGCTTGTCCAATGTTTTTGTACTTTATCGTAAAAGCTTAATATTTAACTACTAGAATTCGGCCGATACTCTAGTCCGTATAAATATGAAACTAAAACTTAAATACTTTTTAAGTTCAGACTTATTTCTGACTTAAACGTTAAGCTTTATGAACAATATTTTTGTAGGACATTTTAAGAGTCCTTATTTATCCTTTTGTAAAATGGAGAAAAAAACTCATACAGCAAAGAGTTAGGGGGTTAAAATGAAATAATAACAAGATTTCTTATGGCGATTCACAATAAAAATGTACAAAAATAAGACTTAGGTGTGAACTTTCAAAACGACGACACACGTACACAACGCTACCTGAATCAGTAGTTAGTTATTTAAAAAAAAAATGTTTGGCTTTGCTGCACAGTGTTATTAGCTCGAGCTTTCAAGTTCTTATAAGTTTTAATTTAATCCATTGTATTTCAAAAGTGTAATATCATGCAGATACATATCTATATCATATGCCGAAATGAAGGCTGTTGTAACATTCTCGAACTTCAATTATATGGAACGGAATCCAAAGGAAGACATTAAAGGATAAGAATATCTTAATAGTTTCTTTCTTAAAAGTATGTGCCCCCAGTTTGCAGTTTATTTCTCAGGAATGGCAATATTTTTTCACATTTTTAATAAATAACCTTTCGTGCTGATGTTTTTAAAATTCAGTTAAGAAGCATGAATCCACAATAACAAAACCCATTTTTAAAGTTTGAAGTAGAAAATGTTGTTAGAAAAATCGAATTAATGGGTTTAGAACAAAATTGGTGGCATAAGTTGCTCCTTATTTGTGGCCTTGAATTAACAAGATTTTATAAAATATCAAACGTATTCCTCTCTGTTTTATGTTATACCACGACAGACAATATTCTATTAAAATTTCGATCTTCTACTAAATTTTTAAGTTTAAATCAAAATTTAATTTAATTTTGCATAAAATGTTGATTATTTCATTTATTAACGTTTTCTAATCCCCTTAAACATGCAAATGATTATTTTTTTTAGTAAACACAAATAAAAATAAGTAATTTGTATGAATTTCGCAATTTATGTAATAAATTTAAAAAACTTAAATTTCTCTAGTACAAAAATTAAAAAAAATTATAATCATTAACCATCATCATTCATCATACATTTATGGAAAATGTTTATTGTTTTATTTCATTTTTCTACTCTTCTCATTTTATTTTTTATTATTTTTTTGATCGGACAGGCCAGAAACAAAAGTAAAAATTGCATAAAATTAAAACAACAAAAAGCGCATGCGCAACATAAATGTAATATTACTTTTTAAAATAAAAATATCAAGAAAAAAAATCAAAATGCATTCCAAAAGATAATTATGAAATAAACAATAGTAAAAAATTAATGTCTATAGGGCGATTTTTATGCTGTTTGATTTTCTGTGAAGTAAGTCGTGATTCAATCAAAAACGATCAGCCAGATTAGGCTGGCAATCCAAGCAAACAATTGCAACCAAGAAAACTTTATTATCAAAGTTAAAAATATAAATCGTGCGTTTTGACTTCTCCATTCTCATGACTGGGAGAAATAGTATATTTTATTGTAAATGTACTGACACTTTTAAATGTGTTATATAAACTGGATTTTTTGAAATTTTCAGCCTTTTGAATCAAACTTTATTTTTATTTATTCTTAATAAAAAGCTGATATAGAAACATACATAGTTCTGATTGACAAATATGTTTGTTCTACTCAATTTTCTTAAAAAGAAAAACAGTATCAGTAAGTTTCCTCTGATGATAACAATTACAAAATTAAAACCAAACTCATAAAAAATCACTCTATAAAATGTAACTGAAATGATACAGAAAAGGAAAACGAAATGAATATGTAATTAATGTTAGTATTAACACAATTTTCAGACGTAATAATTGTATTTACTTGTACGTATTTTGTATTCATATGAATTAACAACTTCATTTATAACGCGTTTTAAAGAAAAATTGTAGGCCAATGAAAAAAAAAATGATTGAAATTTTCCTATTTTATAATAAATGTTTTTTTTTTCGTTAAATTATTTCAGCTTCTTTTAATTATGCTTATTATTATTAGTAGTAACAGTATTTAGTTCATATTGTTGTTATTAAAAAAAATATTAACAAAAATAATATAATAAATTTGCAAAACAAACAAACAACAACGACAACAACATAAACTGCATTCAATGAGCAAAAAAAAAAAACAACTTAAAATAAAAACACATTGCGTCCATGGAAAAATATTAAATAGTTTTCAATTTGTTAACAAATAAAAAAGTTATTAAAGATTTTAGTACAAAACAAAAAATTTTAAAATATATTTGTTTAATGAATTATTTTTTTAAATAAATAAGTCAAAGTAAACTTACCGATTTCATCATCTGGATTAAGTGGCGGATTATTTGGAGTTTTGTGTTCATCTGCATTAACAGCTGGAGAAGGTGATAAACGGCGCGGTACTGGAAATGAAAACAAAACAATTACAAATTTCATTGAAGAAAGCAATGAAAAAAAATGCTTTAAACTGTTTGAGGAAAATATTGAATTAATCTTAATTGATATATTCATATATTAGAGTACATACGAGTATTAAAGAATCGGAAAAAAACTATTGTTGGTCTTAAAAAATTTAACCGGTTTCACATAATTTACATTTTCGGATAATTCGATAGGCCTGTTAACTGGGTTCATCACCAAAAATAGTTTTTACGTTTTTTTTTATAAAAAAAAATATTTTTTTGAACTTTCTAACTAATTAATTTGATTATGTAAAAAAATATATAGATGACTAAAAATTGTTATAAAATAACGATGGTCAAAATACAATTCAATTCATATTTTATTTCGGAACTAATGATGGATTTGTTCTGTCCGAAATATTGACTATCAGGAAATATCACACCTCCGCGGTCCAAAATGGGTCATTCTACTCTTGAACAACGTTGGGAAATATTGTAAGCTTATTGTACTGATTGGATAAAACGTAGCGAGTCCATCCGCTTCAGTCACTTTAATGAAATCGTGTTCCATAAATAATGGAAATACTCGTTATTTCTATTACATCCATAATATAAAAAAATAGTTTAGATTTAGTTCGTTTTATTTAAGTTTGAAAAAGATACTATTATTTGAATCACCATGTACACACATACGTGTATAATTTTTGTAAGTAGCGTACTCTTTCTTCAATGAATTTTAATTTAAATAGTAATGATGTTGAAATAAAATCTGAAAAGAAGCAGTCAAATTTGCTTTGCACCTTTTCAAATCATAAAAAAACATTAAATAACTATTTATTACCCGATGAAGACTAATTGCGCTCGAGCCTCAAGCCCACCAAAAATTCTTAATTTAAAACCAAATATATATGATTAACGTTTAACCGAAGTTTTTGGAACAAACCCGTATTTTAATTTTTTTATATCTATATTTCAATAATAATGTTATAAAAAATGTGAGTACGCAGAAATCAATTATTACCAAATTTCAAACAAACGTTTGTTTGATATGAAATGACAACAGCAACAAAAGTGGTTTATAGCCTGCAAATCTTGTGTTTGTAGAATTCTAATTTATTTTTTGAGAATTTTGATATAGACAAACGATATATATATTTTGAAACTAACTGCAACAAAAGGTTGGTTTGATTTACTATAAAAAAAATTCATAAAAAAAATTTAATTTGTTTCAAAGATTTTCAAAAACTTGCATGTAGCATTTCATTGGTGCTAATGCCAAATCATCAGTAGACCTTAAACCATATTTTAGAAAAGTTTCAAACCTCTTATCTTATACAAAAACTTTTGAAAACCCAATGAGATTTTTTTTTAAATTACGTAATTTTTAGGTCTTTTTAGAAGATTTTACGGCTTTTTCAGAACTTTGCCACTATTTGCGGAAATTCGCATTTTTTGCAAAGTGTGTGACTTTTTCTATATTTTATTGTTTCATCGGCTTTTAAATGATATTAAACATTTTAGTTTTCCCAATCATTAGAAGTTATTGCGAATTTTCGTCATATTTGGAGTTTTTATTCCCGAGTTTTTTACATTCCTTGCATTTGCAGCAGATTTTACGGCTTTTCCTAAATCTTGGAAAATTTCGTGTATTTAGGGGTATGATTGCCGCAGAATATTGATCTAAAGCTTAGTCTAGACGATATATTGCATTAGCTTATTTATGGTGAAAAATTTGTAATCGGTGCCAACATATCGTGTAGACACGAAATTTTTTCAACATACGTATGTTGAACCACATATGACGGGCATTTGTTAATGATACCTTGTTGTTTGTTCACGATTATACCATATCGTGTAGACACCATATTTTTATTTTTTAACAAATTTCCAACGTATGCTAACAGATATGTTATTTGGTGAAAAGCATATGCAAGCTTTTCAGCATACGGCCAATTTGATAGCATACAGAATTGATATTTCATTTATCAGTGTTGCCTGATTTGGCAGATTTTCAGTTAGATTTGTCAATTTACGAAATTTTACACCAATGGCACCAATGATTAAAAAAACGGTAGATATTTTGTTTAAACAACATAAATATTACATTATTAAAAAAAAAAAAATATAGTGAAAATTTAAGTTTTATTTATTTTATTTAGTATTGATAGCCAGAACAAAAATGGTAAAAAAGTAACTTCAGATTAGATTAAAAAAAATCAAGAGAATGGTATTAGAAAGCCATGAGTTTCATTCAGTCTTATCTATCGAAAATTAATTGACTGAAGTGTCATTTATATATAATAGTACATACATATATTGTCATAAGTATATACATAGTATTTACAAGGTTAATATTGATTTGATTAAAATAAGATTTTACAAATTCGAAAACTTTATGGCATTTCATCGTTGTTAAGGAAAAAATTTCATGAATTTGCTTCGACTTTCTGTATTTCTATTAATTAAATTCATCATCTTTCTTGTTTTTTTGTCAAATGACATTAAAGTTTAGCTTAATTACCACGTTCACAACTGATGTTTTTTCAAGACTGTAATTATCAGTCGCTATTATTCTTTTTTCTTGCAACTTAATAATTACAAGCTTCTTGCGATATGTGAAGGAAGGGTGGCATATATTTTTCAGGTTATTAACTAATAAATAAACAAACTCGTCAACATGGCAATTACTTCTTTCTTGGCTTTTTAACTGCGTTTTGTAGTTTTTTTTCAGTTGCTTTTAATTATTTTAAACAGAAACACAGACATGTTTGAAATTTATAAATTTACGCTTCGCAAAATTTTTTTCAAGTAAACCTAATCCTGGATTTACAGAAGAGATTAGTTTCCAAAGTCAAATAAATCCAGGACATGGCTGTTGTTTTTAATATTTTAAATTATATCCAAACATATTTTTAACTTCATATTTCAAAATTACATTCCTAAAAAATTTGGAAATACAAAATAAAAAACATAATAATAATAAACAAGTTTTCCACCCTTTGGGAGCAAAATTAGCGAATTTTTGTGCCAAACTTTTCAAAATTACTTTCTCAAAAAAATTTGGAAAATACACACCAAAAAAACACGTAAAGTGAACAAAACCTATGAGCTTTCCAACCTTTCGAGACTAGAATACGCCAATTAAAGGTACAGCTTTAAAAAAGTTGTTCCATTGGGTGAAATTGCTCCCAAAGGTGGGAGATTATCGTTTTCGATCCCAAAACTCTTTTTACAAGTTTTTTTTAGCAAGTATTTCTATAATTTTTGAACAAAGTAATTTTGAAATATAAAAATTTAATTTTCTTCCACAAAAAAAACGAAAGGATTAAGTTAAAAAAAAATTGGATATAATTTAATACATTTTAAACAGAGGACTCACCGACTTTTAACAGTATTTGCACAAAAGTGGCGAGTTCTCAGATCAATTGTAGGTGGTAGATTGGTGGATTTCGAAAAATTCTAACTTTTTAGAGTTGACCGCTTCTTTAGCACATAGTTTCACTAAGTGAGTGTGCCTAAGGTGGAATTTTCCAAAGCTCACTAATGTAAATTTCAGAATTGCATCTATGACGTACTAGTTCCTTTTGCTTACACTTTTCCTGCTACTTAAATAAATTGCATATTAAAAGCCTTTCTCCTTAACGTAATCGATAAATAAGTTCGACTACATTGAAATAAATTATAAGTTTTTTATATGACAAAAAAAATCCTGTTAAAAGTAATGAGCAAATCGAGGGATTGGTGTACTTGTCATTAATTCTTGTAGATCACGGTTGTTGCACAGTGTCATAAAAAAGGTGTTAGCTAGAATTTGCAAAAGTAACCAGAATATACTACAAAAATATAATTTGTCACAATAACTGTTAAAGTGGTGCCGGTAATAATTATGTTGCTCCTAAACTGATGATCCGATTGCAAAAATGATGTACAAAAGTGATAGAGGATGGCTGGCTCAAGGAGCAGGACTTAAAAATATCCTATTAAAAATATCCTAACCTTTATAACGCAAAGATTTGTAAAAGCTCATGTAAAATCAAGTCAGTTATTTTAGTTAGTATCTATTTGTCCTAATCCTGCGGGAACTTTTGTATCCATTGTCCTGAGTGTACACACCCGTCTTATAGTTGGTGAAAATAGAATTTCTATTAGTGGCCGAGCAATTCCGGGTTTGTTTCACATCACAACACGATCGTCGACAGCACATGCAATTGAGCGTAATAAAAATTATTAACATTTTATTTAGTATCATTCTAACTTTTAGCAAAGCTTGGTCATGTCGCCAAATACCAACATTTACAAAGTTTAAAGACTAAATGTACGGTAATTTTTTAAACGTTTGGGTATTGAAGAAACAAAATGTTTAAATATTATTTCATGTCAATTTTACGGTTCATCCGTAAGCTCCAATTTCAGCATACTTTTGCCAGTATTTTGGCCGGTTCTCACCAATGGCAGTTGTAATGTTGTTTTCCAAGGCTGGAAGATCTTGGAGGCCAACTTAAAAAATTACGTAAGTTTTCTATTTTTTTTTGGTTTTCTTTATAAGTATATATTTTGTTTGAGTAATTTTGAGATTACAGCTATTTATAAGCGTTGGCCAAGCGTGAATCTATTCATTATGAAATGGCAAACCGAACTAACCACAAAGCAACTGTCAGCTGTCACATCGGTTGTCAAAGAAACCAGTTCATAGTTTTATCGGGATTGAGAAACACATACACATACACAAATGCACATACTCAAATGTGTACAACTATAATGTATTTAAGAATCTTTTCGTCAAATGCCATTTGTTTCAGAAATCAGTTGTTTATGCGATGTGTATTAGAAATCGTCGTAAAGTAGCTCTGGGCGTGATGTTTACTCACGCGTCATTGGCAATTATTTTTTAAGTGCAACCAGGACACTGTTTAGCGTGTCACGTGTTTATTGTCTACCTCGACTAACTGTATCGCACTACGATTTCTTGTGGAATTTTCCATTAACGCGTGCAACCGTTTTTATCAAATTAATACTGGTGGAGATCATAAAAACTTTAGGAGTGGATCTTAGGAATTCCACTGCATATACGAAGGTAGAGGTCGCTTGGCAATTCGTAAAGGAATCACCTATTCATGGGATACCCTAACAATTTGCCTACTGCTCTGCCATTTTTTATTTTTTTTAAACAAACAAACGTGTATTACAAATTATTAAGAATTAAAAAAGTACCTGCAATGGACGCAAACAGGCATTTTATGGAAAATTTAATAAAAAGTTAAAAAAGCAATGGAGACTATAAGGCAATAGTGACGGTTTTAATTACCACTGCAGCTTAGAAAGAAGTTTCCGAAAAATGCACGATTGATATGTACGCAGAGTTCCAACTTTTTTATATACATACATACGTTTTAATTTTTTTTAATTAACAAAAATAAATAAAAATTCACGCGTTCATGGTAAAACATATTTAAATTGTAGATATTAAATAATATTTTGTAAAAAACCGATGTGCTTGTGGAATACAACTTTTCACTCACGCTCACGATAAAGAACTTTTACGCATGCATTACCTTATATCTTTGGCCCACGTTCATGCACGCTTACGTGAGTAGGAAAACAAGTAAGTCATAATCGCGAAAACTCACGCTCTCGAAATACTTACGAAAAAAGGTATAAAATAATTTAAAAATTAAATGAAAAAATATTACAATAAAATAAAAATATCACAAAACAATCACTCTAAAAATCTAATTACGGACACTTTCTCACGCTCAATTTTTTTCCACTCACATTCATGCACGTTCATGAGGTTAAAAAAAGTACCTCAAGGTAGCATAAGCACATTATAATTATTCCTTTACACACATTGCACATGTGTTTTAATGACGAACCCGTTGTTGCCAAAAACATCGAGAGAGTAGAATATTTTATTCTCTTGATGTACTGTAATATAGAAAGTGTATCAATATATACGAATAGCAACTTTCACTAAACAAGTACATTAAGGTTAGATTTTGAACCTGTCGCCGATTACCTTCATTCTGCCAATTGACTCCCCCCAAAAAATGTAAAAGTTACAGGTTCCATCTATGTAAAGTTTCGGAACTAGAACTGATCGCTGCCAATTGCGAACCGTCCACGTGACTTATTTTGTAACAGGTATTCTTCTATCTAAGAAAATTGTTAAATAAATAGCTTCCTATCAACAAATAAAATGGCTCGGGTATCGCAAGACAATATGAAATTAAACTACTATTTGAAAATCGTTATTTTTATGCGGTTGATTGTTGCCATTCATTGTTGTCAAGTCACTATACTTATCATAGAAATAAAGAAGTCTAATAAGTTTTGGTCTCTATAAATGTTGCTACTCAACTAGGGTGATCGATTATTCGACATTTTCTAGAAACCGGTTTTCGAATAGTTCGAATATTTGAAGTTTTGAAAAACCCGGTTACGGTTTTTAAAATTCAGGAAAAACCGGTCAACCGATTTTTTCTTAAGAAAAGTTTTGTATTTTAGTTGCTTTATAAAAAAAGATTTAACAGTTCATGTAAATTCTATAAAATAATATAAAAATTAAAGGCTAAGCATAAAAATTAGCTTCATATCGTTCATATCACAGAGTTTTTGATTGATTATGGTTCGTCAAACTACATGTTCACGGAAATTTTTAGACTCCTACCATCAAAAACACAACCTTTGTTACAGAAATTCAAACGGGAGTAAAAAGAAGTGCATGCATTTTTATACTCTTGCAAAAAAAGTGTTGAGTGTCTTGTTCAAAAGTAAATAAAATTAAAGAATTGTAAGGAATACTCTATTATTATTGACTTTATTACGTGTTTAGCTTCTCCTTTAAATTAATAAAAGTGTAGTTACTCGGCGAATTCCTTTGTTTCATTTATGAAAGAGTAGTTAATAAAATTCTCGATTTTGGTGAATTTTCCTGTTCAGAGATATTTTATTAAAGTATTCAAACCTTTTAGGCGACGCACTGTGGCTGAAAATCGTTTTTCATTGGCCAAAAGTCAAATTTTTTTTTGTCACCGATTTTTAAAATTTTTACGCCCTTTTGCAGCTAATATATCCAGATTAAGGTAGCCAAAAAATTAGGTTAAACTATTGATAATTGTGAGCGTGGCATGCTGTCAAACTCAACGGTTTTTTGTAATTTCAGAAAAAGGTGTTTTTCTGTTGTTTTTTATCAAAAATAAATGATTACTACTCGCAAGCTATCATCGATAATGGCCTGCGGTCTTTTTTATAATGTTGGTAGGATTATAGTCTTTAGTTTTTGTAAGTGGTCAGAGCTCTAGCGTTTAATATTAAGGGCGTTACGGAATATTTATGAAACTACTATATTTTTCTCAAATTTAAACTTTAGTAGAATAGAACTTCTAGGGAACAAAAGGGAACAAGAAATGTATACCACCCGGAGAAAGGTGAAAGTGTCCTCTTTACCGCTATATATACTTTTGCACCCGTGACGAGCCGTGTGTAGAACACTTTTTTCATTTTAATGAAATTACTCCAAAGTACTCGTATACAATGGTGTATATAATTTTCACTTTTTTGCCTAAAAGTTTATGTTTTTACTTTAGACTACGTAAAACTAAAAAAATTAAATATAATACCTGCGAAAGGGTTTAATGGCTTTGTTTTGATCAGCAAAAAATAAGTCATAAAATTATCACAAATTATCACAAAATTCTACAGTAAACATATGATCTGTTTCTAAATTTACCTGTTATCAAATGTTAGGGTCAACCAAAGTCATAAGCAATTTTATAACAATAATCGGGACATTAAACCACTAAAAATAAAAAAACAACCCAACAACAACAACAAATATTGGCGAGATACTAATTAGTTTTACCTGATATTAAGGTCTGGACAACATGTGCAATTTAAGCAGTACCTGCTATGAAATTAAAGATCAATGTGTGAATAACATGTATCTAAAAATGTATAAAAATACGGATTCGATAAGGGATTACTCAGTAATAAGTTAATCCTTTAAGTGTACAATTAAAACATAACAGACACAAATAAAAATATTCAGAAAAATATGGAGAGCTTCAGTTATAAAGAACTGGCCGAAGAGTATTTTAGAAACAAAAACCAGGAAGATGTTCTTAGCTACGTTAAAATAAAATTAAACTTAACTTCGTGTAGCACCGAAATGCAAGAGCAATTATTTAATTTCGTAAAAGCACTAAAAAAACGCTACAAAGAAGTTAGCTACAGTAAACAAAAGTTTTATATAAAAAGTGCAACCTGGTTAGAAGGCCAACTTACTGTCGCTGCAGAAACAGCAAAGCAAGATAAGGGTGGAAGACCACGCAAATCATTAATGGGCAACTGCAGCGATAGATCTAAGAGGCGGAAACTTAAAGATATTAACGATGCAATTGGTTGTACAAATATAAAAGAATCTTTCCTACATCAATTACGATCACAGAACCAATTAACAAAAGTGGATATCATTGAAAAAGTTGTTAAAGCTAGTCCAGTGAGAACAAAACGGATTCTTAACAGTATACCAACTCCGAGTGATGTAATACAGTACACAAATGAGGAGGCATTAGCATTATTTCTGGATTTGAAATTAACAAAACAGCAATATATTAAGCTCAGACTGCGTGCGATTGAAAAAGGCTCAAATATGTATCCAGCATATCATCACATAACCGCTGCTAAAATGGACTGTTTGCCATCAAAGGACACTATTACAATCACACCAATTTCGGCAGAGGTACAACTACAATCTCTACTTGATCACACAGCCGAACGCTTGCTACAATCAATAACAGGAAATGAGTTAAAGAAATGTGGAAACACAAAGTTAATTCTTTTTTGTAAATGGGGATGTGATGGTTCTTCGGGACAAAAACAATACAAACAAGCTGTATGTGAAAATATATCGGGCTCAGATATGTTCATGGTATCATTTGTACCATTGCGATTGAAAAAGATTTTGGAAGATTCAGAGCCTTCGACTAGTACAACGCAAACAATGGATATTTGGAAAAATGAGACACCATCTTCTACGAAATACTGCAGGCCAATCAAATTTGAATTCAAAAAAGAAACTCATGATGCCATTAACAAAGAAGTTAGTGATATCAAGACCCAAACTGCAACACTACAGCCATTACAATTACAGTTAGATGGCCAGCAAATTGAAGTAAGCTACCAATTAGTGCTAACAATGATAGATGGAAAAGTAGGTCAGGCTTTGACTAACATCAAGGCTGCATCCAGCTGCATTATATGCCAAGCAACATCAATCCAATTAAACCAAATACCGACAAAATCATTAAATAATACCGATGCATATGAATTTGGATTATCACCACTACATGCAAGAATACGACTTATGGAACACATACTAAAAATCAGCTATGATTTGGATTTCGGGTCTTCAGGATCAATAAGAAACAACGAAACCAACAAAGAGTTAAGAAGTGCAAAAAAGAAACATGTTCAAGATGAATATCGCAAATTAGGATTGATTATAGATCAGCCAAAACAAGGGTCAGGCAATACAAATGATGGCAATACCGCAAGAAGATTCTTTTCAGATCCAGAAACAGCATCTGAAATAACAGGAGTGGATTTTAACCTTATTTTCAGATTTAAAATAATCCTAGAAGTACTTGCGTGCAATGAAGAAATTGACTCTAGAAAATTTGGAAATTATGCAAAGGAAACTGCAAAAATATATACAACCAACTACCCATGGAGAAATATGTCTGCAACAGTTCACAAAATCCTTTATCATGGAGAAGATGTCATTAAATATCATTTGGTGCCACTTGGAGATCTATCAGAGGAGGCTCAGGAAAAAAGGAACAAGGATTACAGATTTTATAGAGAGCACAATACTAGAAAAATTTCAAGAAATTCAACAAATGAAGATCTATTTAATATATTATTGGCAACGTCAGATCCGTTTATCTCCAGTATTCGAAATCAATGGAAAGTGGAACATCGGGATTTAGATGAAGAATCCAAAAAACTACTAAAGAACAGAGATATCACAGAACAAAATATGGAATATTTGCAATCAATATTTGAGTCAAATGAATAATAATTATAATTGCCTTTCATTGTTATTTAAGTACGAAAAACATAATATTAGTAAAAAATAATAATAAACAGAACCTACCATTGTTGCAAATGCTATTAAAATTTATTGCATTTTTTATTTTTAAAATGTTTTTAAAATTATCAAATTTGACAGCAAAAAATAATAAATATTTCTGTAGTAATAGTAATATTTTTAGATAATATTATTAACGTGTTTTTTTAAGTGTAACTATTCTTTGAGTGTAAACAAATTTGCAAATTTGTCAGCAAAAAATTTTCAATTTTTCTGTAATAGCAAAATCTCCAGTTGATTTTACTATTTTTTTCAGTGTAAAATTTTTTTTAAGTGTAACATTAAAAAAATTCCATTATTACAAAAAATATTTATAATTATTATTAATTTCCAAATATTCAATTTTTTAATAAATAAAAAAATAATAAACCCATATTTCACTCTAAAAGTAAAAAAATTCAAAAGTTCAACTTTGACCTAGAATTCCTTAAAAAGTCCTTAATCAATTTTAATGAAATTTAAACTGAGTCAAGCTGAACTAAATATCTATCCAATAAAATAAACATTACTTCAATATTTTGATCGGTTCAAAAGTTACAGAATTTTGGCCAATGAAAAACGATTTTCAGCCACTGTGCGACGTGAACAAAACTAAATAATGATTTTCAAATATGAAGTTTGATATCCATTGCACGCAACAAGACCAATTTAATTCGCCTCTGCTACCATCTCATAAGATTATTTCGCCATAGTGAAAAACTTTTACATCGAAAGAAAAATACTTAGATAATAAATAGAAAACGTTCGTCTCAGTTTATATATTGTAAAAAGTAATTTTATTTGAAAAATATACAAACTGAAAAGTATTCGACTGAGCCGGTTTTTTAATTGTAGAAAAACCGTACTATTCGACATGCGAAAAATCAACATTTTGAAGAAACCGACGTTTTTGTAGAAAATCCGGTTTTAAGAACCGGTTGAAAACCCGAGTTGACCATCCTATACATAACTAATTAGATAACAATTTATAACAAGGTTGTAGAACAGGTGACTAACTAAAATAACTGACTTGCTTTTACATGAAATCTCAAAACTTTCTGAGGGGGAAACAATGTCTAACGAAGCTTGCAGTTTTTAACACCTTGAAAAGCATATTTTCAGCGATCGTAACTGTTAGGATTTTCCTTTTAAAAAGTCAATAAAAAATTACAGTTTGACCGATATTTTTCCGGTCAGAAATAGTAGTACGAATTTCACCAATATTTTTGCAGTCAAAAATAGCAGCCAAAAATTCTACCGATATTTTACAGGTCAAAATTAAGTGCCTGTTTTTATAAAATGAAAAGAAAATTGTGAGTGATAATTTATATTGAAAACAAAAACTATTTTTCGTATTTTATTGTTGTTTTCAATATTAATTCTCACTCATAATTTTGTTTTAATTTTATAAAACTTAATCGATATTTCTGCAGTCAAAAATTAAATTCAAAATTCGAGCAATATTTTTAGAGTCTCAAATAAAGACTTATTTTATTCGTTAAAAGTTAAAATTGGAATTGAATTTATTTTGATCGGAAAAAAACTTTTTTTTTTTGACTGGCAAATTAAGAATCAAATTATAACTGCTATTTTTGACTGCAAAAGTCACAAATAAAAATTTGCTACAGCAGGCAACCGACTACAATCTGTCAAAAATAGAATACATATGTTTATATGAAATTGATTATTTTCACGACTGCACGACTGCAGGTTGTTGTCCATGTTACTTTTGTCGTGTAGTCAAATTAAAGTAATTTATATTTTTGTTGGCTACGAAACAAAAAAAAAAAGAGTTGACAATACGAGTATAACAAAATATGTAAAGCAAAACAAAATATGTAGGAAAACAAATTTGTTTAATATCATTTCAAAGTCGATGAAACAATAAAAAATAGAAAAAGTCATCCTCCACATTGCAAAAAATGCGAAATCCGAGAAAAGTTGCAAGGTTTTGAAAAAGCCGTAAAATCTTCTAAAAAATACCTAAAAATGAAAGGAATGTGAATGCATATCATATTCTTATAGTTTTTACCTCCTTTCAGGAAGCTTTGCGCCTGTGTCAAAATTTTCCAACTTTTCGTTTTTTTTAGCTATTTTTGCGATATAAGTGATTTTTTGTCATTTTATTGCTGCATTGAATTGTACTTTTTGAAAAAACGTAACTTTAAAAACGCAAAAAAGCTGGGACACCTCTGAAATATAAATGAATCGGCTGCTTACTGTATAGTTGTCGTTTTCAAGATAATTAAGTAGATGTCAAGAAGGCGACATTTGTAGCCAGCAACATTTGTAGTCATGTAGCCATGTAGCCTGCTGTCGTGAATGTGTTTACAGATTCACATTGCAGGCATCAAATATCGAAGAGAAAAATTCTTTCCGTTGAACTTTTTTTGAATTTCGGAAATAACTGTTATTTTCGATCCCGTAAATTGTAATAAATTTTTTTTATACAGATGAAAGTCAGACAGTATTAGATTTTTGTTGAAGAGGCGCATATACATACTTGAATAAACTTACTTTGCCTCCACGAATATTTTCGAATTATTTTTATGTTTTAAAACAAAGAATTCTTTTTAAACTAAAAAATATACACACACATATATATATAGTATATCGACCCCTTAGCGCTAAACTATCACAAGCAACAAAACACAAATTTTTCAAGAACGTTACCAAACGTTTAATTTAAACAATAAAATAAATTTCGAATATATCATCATATAAAACGTCACACCATGTGACTAAACTTTTTCCGATTTTACAGGAGAGGGAAGAAGCTTTCTTTCTTCAAAACTTGCATAAAATTAACAGATTCATCTACACATGGTACACAATATTCAATAAAAAGCTATTTTGAAGTTTATGTTACATGGTTTTACGTTTAATATGATGATATGCCACTTACGGTAATTTGGCGTCAAAGGTTTTAATAAACTTACCCCTTTTCGGTGATGTAAGATCTTCCCGATTCAGAGCCACGCCATTACCCGTCTTCTCTTGCAATTGCTGGAACATGTTGGCTCTTGCTCTCACACTATTTGTGCGCACAACGCCAGACGACGCTGCCGAGGTTTCGGAGGAATCTTTATTTAAGGGTGTTTTCGCCTCTTGATTTTCAGGCATATCAACATCTTGTTCAAGACTAGACATTTCGAATATGCGGTCACTATTAGTAGTATTGCACAATAAACTCGAATCGCCCGAAAACGAAAATGTTGAATTGACGGTGTCTTGCGAAATAAGCAAACTAGAACGGGCGTGCGATTTACGCGGCAAAGGAACTGGTGCACCGGCCTTAAACGTTGACGACGATTGAGGTGGTGTAATAATTGAACTTGAAAGCGGTTGGGTAAACGAACGCGTCAAAGTAAATGCTGACGGAGTAGCGTTAGACGATTGATTGCCGTGCGAAGATATATGAGCAAAGCCAAGACCTTCTAATGATGCAGCCGGTTTGAAAGCAGAAGCACTGGGTAAAGTGTCGTTTGTAGAGGAAGACACGTTGTTTTTAAAGCTATAAAAAGTAATAAATTGTAATTTTTTGTTGGTATCTTTTTTTATAATTTAATGTGTTAAACAATTTCGTTTTAACAACGTTTTTTATTTAGCTGGCTCATATACATAGAATTTGAACGAGGAGGTCAAAACAATTTTTTTATATACACACAGCCAAACATATGTTTATATGTATCTTCACTTAATTTTTTGTTTATTTAAAATTTTCTTTTTAATTTATATTCTTTTAACACTTGCCAAAAATATTATGTTTTTTTTATATTCTTTTTAGATACATTGACACATTTTCAAGTCTCTGGAAAATTATTGTACATTTACAGTCACACTAGATTTTGCGCAATTATTTTAGAAATTTTTTCTATAATGGGGTTTTTACTCTTTTGGTATATTATTTTTTGAAATTTCTATTTAGATGTTTTTTTTTTCATAAACGATATTTTTAGATTTGATTTTATTTGCTCTACTGAAAAGGACATAAAAAATCTATTTATTTTCTATAATATTTTTTATACTTTATTTAAAAAAATTTTTGCTTTTTTGACTTTTTGTTTTCACACACTGAACACGGCTAAAAGATTTGTAAACACTCGGTAAATAACACAATGTTTTTAAATTATTCAAAAAATTAATAAGAAAATGAATTAGACGAATACGATATTTTAAAGTCAAACACAGTTAAAGACCGGCCAACACATCAGCGTTACAGATTTTGTTAGAATTTTACAAAAATGTTAGAATTTTTTTTAAGCTGAAGCTTTACCAAAAATTTATGTATATTTTTAATTAAAAAATTTGCTGTTAAGAGTGTATGAATTACGAGTTCTAATTTATTGAATTTTGAGAAGAACTTTCTTAATTGTATGCAGAATAAAACTTGATAGAATTAAAAAAATCAACAAAATATTTTTGACTGAATATTTTATTGTTTTGAGAGTTTTGAAAGGTTGGGAAATGTTTTTGCGATCTCTTAAGAAACTTTGTTAGAAAATAAAGCTGAGTACACACGAGACAATCATTAAAGCAACTAAAGAACTTTGCCTTGAGTGTAGCTTTGTTGCTCATTGAATTCATGTTGCCGTAACAGTTGCCTCATATATGAATTTATTTTAATATTTTGCATCGGTTGCAGCAACGCACAATGAAGCTGACCGCAAAAATAATGCCAACAAAACTGATGTTTATAAAATTAATAGAGGAGAACTTAAGCTTTTAGAAAATTTTAAATTTAAAGTTCTCGTGATGGGCTTTTCAAAGGTTCATTTTTGGAGCGCATGACCATTTTCAATAAAGTATAGATTCGTAATAGCTCTATTAAATATAAACGAATAAGCCGAAATACAACGGATATTTTCGAAGCTGTTGGTATAAATGTATTTCATTTGATAGGTCGTTTGATTATGGAACTCCCCTCGTATGTCAATAAATATTTAGTGGCTAAAGCAAATTTGTATATTTATAAAAACAAAATGTTAATGCTATAAACCGCACTTCTTTAGATTAAAATTTATAACTTTGCCCATTTGGTTTTCGTTTAAAAACTTTTAAGTTGAAAAAAAATATGAAAATATATTGATAACTTTATATTTCGACGTTTAATTATATTTATTTATTTATAATTTTATCAATTTTTTCTCGTTTAAAAATTCATCAAAACACAACAACACTGCGTAAAATATTTCACACAGAAGCCAACAATAAAATAAATACATTATTTTATTACTTTTATTTTATCACATAACATACGAACATTAACGCAACTTGATTTATTTCATAGCAAATGTTTTAAACAAACACCGAAAAAAGCGTGAAAATTCAAATGACGACCGTTAACAACTGAAAATGCAAAAATTTAATTTACGTTTACTAACTTGAGAAATAAAAAAATAATAATAATTATAGTGTTTGTTTCGAAATCGTTTTCAAATTTAAATCAAAACTTAAAACACAGAAAGTCTCTCACAAAGAGTTTAGAGGCAGTGATGGCATCTGTGACACAATTGTGCAATTTTTGGGACTATTGCATGTTGTATGGCACCGTATGTTAGTTGTATAAAAGTATAACTTTAAGCGCAGAGAACTACGCTTAAGCAATATTTGATTTGTTTAAAATTTGCACAGTGTGCTATTCAGGCAGACCAGGGCACAATATTTCTTACAAGTTCGAAATATCCAATTGAACATACCGTAGTACTTTTATTATTAAAAATACGATTTCTGGATATTTTACAATTGAAATATCCCAAGGATGGTGATTCTTAGGTCTATAATACTCTATACCCTGACTTTTTTATAGCACATGCCGTTAACAAGAAGAACGTATATGCATATTGACCTTTGACCTTGGTCTTTTGATATTATATTTTTAGTAGTGTATGAATTAAGTATCATCCAATCGATTAATTGTTGTTCGATTAATTATTTATTATTCAAAAAATTTCGAATAACGAATATGTATTAATAATCCCTTAATCGATTGAAATTCATTTCTGAGTGAACTCTCGTTTACTACGTTCAGATCTGTCCGGTAGACGACTTCTTTTTGTTACACAAACTTACAAACTTAAATTGTTACTCAAGAAAAATAAGGAAATTTAACTAATTCATGACGTAAAAAATCACTAATCGGACAAGAAAATACTGATACTGTGAGAAATGAAATATACAGTGTGAGGCAAAAGTCGGGAAGGGATTTGAAAAATTAATAAATTTTCAAATTTAATTTTCTTAAAATTTTTTTTGGGACTTATAAAATAAATCTGGAAGATTAATTATGGAAGGTTACAACATTGTCCAGCGAACCAAAATCATAGAACTTTATTTTGAACATCATCGAGAACAAAATGAATTCATTCATTATCTGATAATGAGCGATGAAGCACGTTTCCAAATGGGTTTGTAAACAAGCAGAACTTCAGAATATGGCGTACTGAGAAAGTACTGAGTTACATCAACTTAAATGTACAGTATAGTGCGCAATTTCGTCCCAAATAATTATTGGACCATTCTTTTTCGAAGATAACGCTGGCAATGGTATAACTGTATATGCGAGCGATAAATAAATATGCTCGAAAATGTTTTAAGGCCAGCTCTTTCTGACGTGGTGGTTTCACCGAAATAGGGCACACACTGCTCAAGCTACTATGCAGGAGAATATTCGAGCCGAAATAAGAGCGTTGCAGTCAGATACTCTGAATCGTGTCATGGAAACTACTATCAAAAGAGCTCAACTGTGCGATGCTGAAAATGGTAGTCACTTGCGTGACTTAATATTTTACACTTAAATTCAAAAAATCTCCATATATTATATTTTATTATTTATTTTCCCAAATAATAATATTTTCAAACACGTATAGTTCGAAGGCTGAAGCAAAAGTGTTCGCAAGCAAATTGCAAAATTGCGGATGTTTTGAACTGAATCTGATCAAATTCTCTTCCAAATTGTCATCGAGTATAATTAGGAAGAATAAAAGTCCTAAATAAAAACAATCTTTGACGTGAGCTAAACAAAACCGTACATAAAGTATTAAAAACTTAAGAAAATCGAATACAAACTTTAATAGTATCATATATTATGAATATATGTATGAAGTAAATATTAATAAAGTGTCTTTTACTTTTTTTCAAGTAAACTAAAGAATAATTTTAAAACAAATAAGACTTTTTTACTTACTTTATATATCATTCGCAAATATGAACAATCGTGCATGTATGAACACGCTTGCTTTTAATTAGTTTATATTATCGCGAGTTTACTGTATTAGAAATACTCGAGTAATTAAAAAAACGTAATCGATTAATCGAGCAACACTAAAATGCCCAAATCGATTAATCGCTTACTCAAAAGAGGCCCGAATTTTTAGCTCTAAGCCAATTAATTCAAACTTATCATTATTTTCTGTGAAAATGTTAGCTTTTTGAGAACATATGCATAATGTTTACAGCATACAATATTATAAATAATTTTTGGTATTACTTAAGTCATTTCGGCATGTTGTCGACACAAACCTGGTGCAAGAAAAAACACACACACCAAAATCTCATCACTGTTCACTAATGTAGAGAGCCAAGTGAAAAATAGCTGCGCGCGCTTTTCCAACTTTTACATCCACTCTCTGTTGTTGTGAAATGCTCTCGATTCAGTTAAATAATTTCATTTCTGAAGAATAAAAGTACGATTTGTTTTCTAAACGTACACAAACGAATGATCGTTTTCTTTTGGTTTTTCCTCTTTGCTTTTCTATGTCTCCTCTGTTTTGACCAAATTTAACTACAGTATTTTTAAACACCAATTTTTTGTATGTGTATGTGTGTGTGTTGGGTTGGAAAATTTCAAAATAATTTTTAACAAATGGAACAGATTGAAAGTGAATCTAACCATAAAATAAAAGAAATGTGAAACAGGAACAAAACGAAGGGAAAATTTAATGGGAATACATACTACACATACATATATGTATACGTACATAAGTACATACATACATATCGTTAGCTAAAATGCAAAAAAGCGCACCTATCAAAAAATTCAAAATCGGCTTTTCGATCGATTATTATAAATGCCATTAAACTACATGTCTTGACAAAATTTTACAATTCTTCAATGAAAAATTACGCTTTTTTTAACAAAAAAAAAAAAAAAAACAAATGGACGTAACGTATGCAAAACGACCTAATTACACATTTTTTCCTAACAAAATGTAATGAAATGGTTTTCTTTGAAAATTGTTTGAAGAATTGCATAAACGACTTTTCAATGCATGTTTTTCTGACGTTGGTAAGTAGAATATCATTTCCATATCAAGAAACGTTGGCTTAAACGACTTGAATATCAAAATACGCCTTTTTATGTTTCAGAAAAACCGAAGTCAAAAAGGCGTATTTAACACAACTCTTCAAATAATTAAAAATAAATATATTTTTTTTTGGTTTAAAAATAATTTTGTCCGTAGGTTTATAGTGAAATTATAAAAAATTAAATTTTTTTAGTTACGCCCTTTTGCATTTAAGCTAACGATATGTATGTATGTATATATTAGAAATAATCAGCCAGTTTGATCAAGAAAACAAAATCTAGGAAAATTTGTTATTTGAAATGGAAATATTCTTAAGATCTTGATTTGTGACAGTTGTTTTTTCCCAAACTTGCAGCAATTTTTATTCACTACAACAAATCCATTAAGCGGGCCTTAAAGCTGCAATAAAAAATGTTGCATACAGAATTTTAAAATCGCCAAAGCAAAAGCGATATACATATGTACATACTTAAGTTCGTCGAATTTTGCGAAGAAGGCAACAATAATGATAATTGCGCAGTCATTTAAGTTTCTTAAACTTAATTAAATTGAAACAAGAAAACAAGTTCAATTTACACACAACTTAATGCAAAATTTAAATAATATTCTTCTAAAAATATACTAGATTTTTTAAGTTTGACAATGTTGCAGCATATATTTTTACATATTATTTTTGAAGTTACCAAATTTTCTACATTTTCTCGATCTAATAAACACTTCTGATCATTCTTAAAAAGGGAAATATATAGTGCTGAGATAATGAGAAGGATAATGCCGTTTCAACAATTCTGAATCTTTTAAACGATTGTCAAATTTTCAGCGACACAATTGATAAAGTCAATCTTCTGGGTTAATAATTTTCAAGCAATTATCGCTTGGCGGAAAGCAAGCAGGCACTACCCGTAATCACGATTAATCGCACTGTTTAACCATAATCGAAGGACGGTTACCCTCTTTCAAGACAAAGTTTATAAAAAAACATCAGCGTCAATGTATTTTCTTTAGCCTAAGGAACAGCAAGCTTAAAGCTGGATTGACCCATAAGGTCTCTCTCTCGAAGAGAGAGAGAGAGAGAGATATGATTTTGTTTGAATTGGCAGCTTGCCACATTATAGTGTATCAAAAACGGTTTTACATAAATTTTTTTTTTTTATAAAAGTCCTTGAAAATAATATTGTTTTTAATTCATTAGCTAACAACAGAAGAACTTGTCTTTTACACAATTTTAATTTTTATTTATATATTTTATACGGTAGCCTTGATATTCCGGAACATTTTTATTCAAATCGGTGAATCATGTTGTTTAAAACTCTCAGTCAACAAAATATTGCCCGGAAAAAGGACTACCTAGTGCGCTTAGTAATGACACAAATAAAGAAAATATTGTATCGACGAGCAAAACTTAAGATATAAAATAGAATGGAATAGTAAAAATATTTTCTACAGCGTAAAAGTACAAATTCAGAAACAAAGAAATTATATTCCACCATAGAGCTAAACAAAAAATAACAAAATGTGTGCATATCGCTACCTAAAATGCAAAACCATGTAGCTAGAAAAATGTTAGAAATAGCTTTTTGGACTTAAATATCGATACCTCTTTTACGTGATAGATAAATGAAACAGTTTTCTATTAAACACAAAATCAAATTTTATTTTCAGTTATGTTCTTTTTGATGTTTCAAATGTTTTTAGCAAAAGAAATTAGTTTTCTTTTTTTTTGTTTTTCAATATTTTCTAAATAAATGTCGTATTGTAAGAAATAATATAAATATATGTAAAATTGTGTCAATAATTAATTTTTTAGTTTGCTTATCAAATCTGTATTGTGTATAAAACTTAGACGTGTGCATAAAACGAAAAACTGAACAAGTTCGACACAAGTGTAATATAATTCATCGCCAACCATTTGAAATGAGTAACTTTGTACTGGGAAATCCAAGACCTTTTTATTACTTCAATATTTTCGTAATTTTCATGACTTAATTTTCAGTTTCAGTTGAAACTAACTTTTTAAGCTTCAACTAAGCAGATAAGTCGAAAATAAAAGGACTATGAATAACTTTAGCAGCAACTACAGATAGATTAGACTTAAGTTGGAACTAAAAGTGACTATGAAAATGCGCCAATAAAACTTGATTTTTATTAAGAAAGAATTTCGCGAAAAAATTACATTCAATTTGCTTTAGACGTAGTCTAATTACTCAATTTTGAAATGAATTCAGTATATTTATGTATGTGAGTTTTATCGGATTCGGTTCTTTTACCACAAAATTATAATATTGTTGAATATTCAAGATAAAAAACAACAATTATAAAATTGTTAATACATTTTAGGAAATTTACACTGAAAAGAACGCAAGGCACCATTTTGTATCAGACCGAACTACATATATTTTTATTAATTACCGCCAATAATAAATAGAATCAGTTAAATCGGAATTTGGTAATCTTACGAAATTTTTTTAAAATTGCTTTAAATCAAAAATTTAAAACAGCAAAATTTGAAAATTTAGAGCTTACCAGAATTTTCTTTCTGAATCGTGATTGATAGTAATCGCGATTATGAAACTAATCGATTATATGGAAATCCTAATCAGTTTAAAGGCGTTCGTTTTTTCAACTGTACCATTTTTGTTTCTGAGACTAAATTATGCAGACTCTGCGAAACGCAAGAAGAAACGTCGGAGCACATTCTCTGTGGCTGTCCGGCGGTGGTGGCACGCAGAATGAAGTTCCTTGGAGACATATTTATAACTCCAAGAGAAATATGCAATATCTTACCGTGTAGGGTAATAGGCTTCATTCGTGTCCTTAATCTACTTTAGTGAACAATCGGGCTGCACAAAAGATCCTTTGGGTCGCGGTGCTTATGGCCTCTACATAATAATAATAATCAGCAGTACTATGCTATTGAATTTTCAACATCTTGGATGCTTGGAGATTGATGTAAAGGCAATTTAAATTTATTGTGAAATTGTTTAAATAAAACGTTGTTTATGAGACTCCACAACTGCCATAAATTAATTCTTAACAGCCACAACTATTTAAATCGGTTCACATTTAAAGGAATCATTTAATTTTTAATATTTTATATATATTGGCTGATTATAAAGTTCACAAAATTAAATTTTCACTTTGCTTCAAATAATATTCTAAACTATAAAAGTCATTTTTTTACAGATTAATCCTAATTAATTTTATTACCGCTTTCTAAAATACTCTGAATACATGTTGCAATTAATGGGTTTTTCTCTTCTATCCAATCCGATTCTTTGGACTTTGCTGCCTTTTCCTTCTTGCTGCATGCAACCTTTTATTTAAGCGACCTCCCCCAACAAACTAAGTAAACCAACTAAAATAGAAGCTACGAAATAACAACAAAAAATGCCAATCTATACATATAATGATTGTATGTTTAATGTGTTGTTAGCATGATTGCTAATATGTTTGGTTGGTAGAAAATTCAACTACGAAATGCTAACAAAAATGTAAGCTGAAATTCAAAATCACCCAAATGCCCCAAATATATACAATAAGAGTAATAACAAATGAAATGGATAAATAAACTACATTTCGTTAAACAATACAAGGTAATTTTGTCTTTGTTGCTTAAATTTTTGTTTTGTCGACGCTTTTCGACTATTGAAAACAAGTGCATCAAATACTGGTATTTATTTGTGCCACTACCCCAATAAACGCTAATTAGGCGTTATTGAACTAAAGAAAAACTCAAAATAATATAAAAAAAGAAAGAAATAAGAATAATAATAAGTCTACATACATATATGTTATTTATACAGGGTGATTTTAAAAAGAAGTGTTGTTATTTTATATAGAACGTCAGATATACGAGTACAATTCTGAGCTTAAAAATAACATGACACGTGAACAAGAATAAGACGCAGAACCGATGGAAGGAAAAGAGTAACAAAACAAGTTATGCGTACGATTTGTATGAAATTCCTTTGTATGCCATTCACAAAGCCGTATGAAACCGAGAGGTCCGATTTCCAAAAACTCGATTGAAGTCACCTCGTCGGTAGACAACCAAACTGTGGACGTGACGTATACGTTCATATAGTTCAATACAGATCAACAATGATTTGTAGATATTGCAATTGACGTTGATGGACTGATTACCAACAACGTTTTAGAAGATCCCAAAATATGCACAAAACAGTGCCAATGTCATATGGCGAACATCGAGTGGATTGGCGTCGTTTATACATACTCGTATATAACCCGAACATAACCGTTTAGTATTTTCTTCTACAATGTCGATTTTCTTCCAAAACGATCTCTACCCCAGTCGACGAACAACCTGTATTGTTAAAGATCAGACTGAAGTTACGAAAAAAAATTCGACAGGATCAAATCAGCGAACGTCTGTTCTTATATTCGGTGTGAAATCAACTACCTCAGTCGATCTGGCGTACATTTGAACATCGGCCCTGTCGAATTTCGACGCCAAATGTTGCAGAGGCAACTTTGAAGGGCTACTGCGTCGGCTTTAACATGAACGCAGCATTTGTGCAAACGAAAACTCATTGCTTTAAAAGGGTTCTTCATTTAGATTCAATCATTAATCCACGGTAAATTTCATGATTAATTTTAACTTTTTTAAACACTTTCTAACTGGTATATGCTGGATTTTTATTTGATAATTTATATAAATAAGACTTTATTATGAAATTCACATGAGCCCCAAATTCCCGACAGTTTTCATTCCCAGAAATCGGGAAAAATTTTGTTTCATTACCGTATACCCAGAAATAGCCAACAATAATAAATGTTTTATTAAAAAAAAATCCAAAAAATAATGTATTAACTAACGCAGAATTTATTTATTTAGTATAACAATTACATCAGCTAAAATTATTTAATTCAGAAAAAGCCGATTAATAAGGGATTTGAGTCTTTGAATTCAAGGCCCACGTATAAAATTTTTGCATATGTTGTTTAACAGCGGACTGGCTTAAATTGAATTTATTAATCGGTCTTGTTTGCAAATATATATATTTATCAACATCAATTCAAATTAATAAGCCCGACAAAATATCCCTAGAATCGCTTTATTTTCTAAGATTTTCTCCCAACGCTTCCCTGAAAGGAAACCCTAGTTGTTATGTTCTGCTGTGTGGGTTAGAATGAATTAACTGTTGCCTTTCTTCTAGAAATATGGTCTCACGTTCAATTATTTCTGCATAAAATGTTACGAACTTTAGTCTAACATCAACTACTTTCTCAAGAACATTATATTTTCTTAAACAATAAGACGGCATTTAGACGTTGACTTTTCCACATGTTTGTGCAGTCTTGAGTTTTTAGTTTGTAGGTAATCGGGGTAGAGAAGCAAACGGGGTAGAAACAATTTCATGCTGGTTTTTGCCATTATTTTTACTACAAGTTAATTTTTTGCACATTATTTTTTGATGTGATTGTAATATAATTTGTATTTTTTTTAATGTGAAAATAAGGAACATTTTTCAAAAAGACATTAACGAAAAACTTAACGTTGTAGCTTCAAAAGCGAAATTCAGGAAGGCTTGTTTGAAAACTCAGCGTCTAAATGGTGTCTTAGTTAAAATCTAATTTCGCTATTATATGGTTGAAATAACACTATATATAACTGTACCCTGTATGCTCAAAAAGAAAATAAATTTATGCTTGTTCAATAGGCTTTGTGAAGAGAACCTTTTGTAGATCATATTCCAATAACTGCCTTGAGCGTTAAGGGTCATAACGTTTACAAAGCCTTTTTAATAATACATTGTCACAGAACAAATATCAAACTACATAAGTACATACATACGAGTAATAAAGAACAACTTTAACATTTTTGCTTAAATATCAAAGCAAAACACAGAAGAATATAAAAAATAGCAACTACAGAAATACATACTGAAATAAACTCATTCAACTTAATTAAATATTGTAATACAACTTATTTATAAGTTTATTATTTAAATAAACTTAAAAAAAAGTATCACCACATCAAAGGGGAGTTATGACATGGGAAATGTATGCAATAGACCCCAGAGTACAAATATTTTTTTTAATTTTTAATAGAAATAACATGTATGAACAAATGAGTTGTGTTCCAGTTAGTGAATCTAAACAATTCATTTCTATTAATAATGCTTGTTTTTATATTTAATTTTTTTATATGTTTAATATTTTGTATTGAATCATAAATGGTTTCACTCCTATATTTAAAATAATTACTTTATTCTTTACAAGTAGATTTTACTATTTATAAATTAATAGTTTTGCAAAGTTTTATACGCATATGAGTTTATTAAAATTTAATTTAATGTATTTAATTTCCGCTTTGTGGGGTTAAGTATGCTAATTTTTACCAAATTTTAATATCAAAAAAGTATGTAAGTATGTACATACATACATAGTTAAAATTCAAAAAAAAGTGGGAATTTATCTGCTTGTACTATACATATCGTTACCTTAATTTAGAAACGACGTATTTAACTTCAAAAGGATATACAGAAGGAGAAAACATCTCAATAGAAAAAGTTTAGAAGACTCTTTTCTGCACTTCTTATACAGTGCACTCGCGATAACGTGAACTAATTAAAACCGGCGATGTTCACGTTTGTGAACTGTTCGCCATTTCTACTCGAGAATTAAGAAGCAAAAGTAGTATGTACATTAGGAGTATAACTTATTCCCATTTTTTGCAAATATCGAAAGTCGAATAGTCCATTGAAAACTATTAAAAAAATTATATTAATTTTTCGCGGTTTTCAAAAAACGTCACCCACAAAACGCGATAAAGCTGGAAATTTTTTTTTTATTTTTTTTGTACTTATAAATTTAGCCAAAAACAGTTTTTTATGAAATTATTCATGTCCTTTGATAATTAAGAAACATTTTAAGTTTTTTTTATTTATTAATAAAATATTAACAATTTTCTTAATAAATTTTTTTCTTTAGGGATTTTAGAAAATCGCTTTTGTGGGTGGGGTTTTTATTTTCAAACGACCAAAAAATTGTTTTCGTAAATAACACAATATTCGCTATCTCGTAGTGCTAGGGCTAAAATTTGGTTATGTTGTGTTTTTAACAAGATTCAACATTTATTAAACTTTCTTTAATAAAAATATTTACTTGTTCATTGAAATTATTGCAACGTCGTCGTAACTAGAATAAAAACTTGTTTTGTAGAAAACGAGTTTAAAGCTTTAAATTTACACACATCTTAACGGAAACGTTAAATAGTAAAGAGAAAGGGGCCTAAGGGTAAAAAAAATAAATTTTCACTTTTTTTTATGTGGACAACATCTGAGCATCGAATGAGACCGATCCCATGCCCCAGAAGTGTTCCCTCCCAGAGATATGCGCGTTTTATGAAATTGAAGTACACCAAAGATACACGTATTTAAATCTTTAAAATGGCTCTCCCGAGCAAAACCGGTTTTTACCATTAGGTCCCATTCTATTTTGCGCGTCACATATACTCTTGTCTCAAGAGTTCGTTACATAATATTTTTTATAAATTTTTTACACAAGATAAATTACGATATGACCATTATTTCATATTGTTCTTCATGTCCTGCAAAAAATACATACAAATACACATCTTGAGAGAAGGATATTTTTATCCTCGGTTTCTGAAGGACCAGTTTCTTGGAGTTTCATGACGATGTTGAAATAAATGAGCGATATCATCTTACTCATCGATATCATCTTACTCAGCGATATCATTATTTATATTGCAAAAAACACTAGTTTTTCTGTTTTAGTTTTTTAGCTGGGAATTTTGAACGTCCGTTATTTTTTTTTTGTTTTTGCTTTTCCGAAACTTGACTTGCAACATAGCTTTTTCCTGTAGCATTTATTGTCAGCAAATTATAACGCTTTATTAAATATTTTTACTACCTAATTTTTTTTTACAGATAAGTAACACTCAGGCAATTAGTATGCCTACCAACCAGTAGGTGTGTTACCTTCCCTGGGAAAGGGATAGTGAGAGAGGACAGATGGTGAAAGAGAGAAAGCTTAATTTTTACAACTCTGATATTGCGCGCTGTGTTAGTTTTTAGATCAGTGTTGCAGCGCCTCTGATGACAAGTAGGCGCTTTTGCTACTTCGCCGGCGATTTTGCTACAATACCGACGAAGGGGGGCGCTGTGATGTCCGCTAGCATACATCCGTTACAATTGCTGCCAGTACTGTTCAGTGACCAGTGCTCCGACAACAACAAATACAATGACGTACTAATGCACATCTGAAAAATGCTGGAGGTTATGGCTTGTCTGAAGCTGGGCTCGAACCCACGTTCTTAGACATTACTTGCTTTGTAGTCAACGCGCTAACTACTTCATCCAACAGCGGCAATTCTCCTGGCAGGGACTTCCATAAAAGAGTCATCATCAGCTTCTAGTTAAATTTTCTAAAGATCTTGATTCCATTCTTCAACAATTTAACATTATAGAAGAAATAAGAACTAACTTAAATTACATATTTAGTTTGCTCTGAAATTATCTAGGTAGCTCTGGAGCTCTCATAAAATTTATTTTCCCTGGCTCTGAAGAGTTATTATTGATGCACTTTAGCCTTTTTTATTTTTAATAGCACACAATGCTGACTTCGCAGCACCATATTGTCTTGTTAGGCAAGTTAAACTTGTTGCCAATTGAAGAGCATTTAAAAATTTGACTTTTTCTTCTATTTTTTTTAGTAAAATTAAATTAGCCAATCCATTTGCTATCAAAAATATATAAGGAAGCATTTGGCATGCGTACACTAAATGCTTAAAAATAGTATTCCTGCACTTATAAAACTTAAGTTATTCTTAACTCAACCATTTTGCATCTTCATCTTTTAAGGTAGTCAATATTAAAATTAATGGTTCACATTAAAGGATGTTCACGTTACCGCGATGGCACTGTACTTGTAAAACTATATAAAGTAATGCTAAAAAATATAGCGCTCTTATGAATTTTTTTATTTCCACTAAAATATTTAAAAAATTTAAACAGAAAAAAATATTTATACTATTTAATGAATATTATCCAATTTTATTAACTTGTAAGAAAAAAATCATCTCATGTTGGGTTAGGTTGCACAGTCCGCCGATTGCAAGCAACCGGCCCACTTGGGTCCAGGAAAATAGGTGCCTTTGTGATGCCCGCGCTGTTAAAATTTCACCCAAATTCATCAATTAGTTTATTTGTTGTAGTCGTTTGAAATAATCAACTGTTGTGTTTCTTGAAAAATGGAAAAAAGTGAATTTCGTGCAGTTATTAAACACTATTATTATTTGAAAGGGAAAACGGCGAAAGCGAAAAAAGAAAAGCTCGATAAACATTACGGTGAGTCTTCTCCGTCAGATTACATGGTAAAATATTGGATTGCTGAATTTAAACGCGACCGAACAAGCACTGCAACAATACCATCAACAGGAAGGCCAAAAGAGGTGGTTACTGAAGAAAATATCACGAAAATCCTCGATATCGTTATGAATGATCGCCGAGTCATGTTACGTGAGATAGTTGAAATGGTAAACATGTCATATGAACGTGTGTTCAACATTTTGCATGAACATTTGCATATGAAAAAGCTATCGGGAAGAGTTCGACAGACCACTTCTCAGCGGTATTTGGACATGATAAAGCGTAATCATGTTGATTTTTGGCGTCGATTAATAACTGTTGATGAAACGTGGGTCCACCACTACACACCTGAAACCTAAAATCAATCGAAACAATGGGGGGAAGCTGGTGGATGTGCTCCGAAGAAGGCGAAGACAGTGAAATCGGCTGGCAAGGTTATGGCCACGTCCATTATTGGGTCAATTGATTGATGCAATCAAGAAAAAACGACCACATTTAAAGAAGAAAAAAGTGATCTTTCTACAAGACAATGAACCGGTTCATACAGCATTAGATACGATGATAAAATTACGTGAAATACACTTCGAATTGGTTGATCATCCACCTTATAGTCCAGATTTAGCTCAAAACAGGTGTTTCTATCGTAGCCGCCTGTCTTCTTACAAGGAAAGTCAATAAGGTTTAGGAAAAAACTTAAGTTTTTTTCAACATAGTTCTCATTAATCTCGCTACACTTCTTCCCAGCCATTTCCTTAAAATTTTAAAACGACGCCCACATTTCCGACATCATATTTTAACATTAACGCCGAGAAATCACTTTTTAAATAAAGCTAATTTTAAACAAATGTCTGTTTTATTTAGTGGCGTTTTCTTTTCTAAAAAAGTGCAAAATTTTTTCCCCTTTTTATTGTACTTTTGCAATATAATGAATGAATTTTTGAAATAGTGAGTTTATTAGAAGTTATTGCGAGGCAAAATTTTTGGCTTAAGAAAATAGTATTTTTTTTATAAAAAGTGAACGAAATGTTAAATTTTTTCAAGAAAAGAACACGGCATAAATTTAAGGTTCTATGCTGCTAATAATACCTTTTATTTCACTAAAAATAAATTTTGATTCTTCACAAAACTTATTTCAAATTTCTTACGTGAAACTTCTTACATATAATGAAAAGAGAAACAAAAACAGATTATTTTTTATGTATTAAATAAAACTCATCCAACAACATTTTGCCCAAAGAAAATTTAATTGGAGACAAACGCAAAACAGCCATAGAACATTATTAAGAAGTACAAGAAATACATATCGCCAACGAAAACGCAAAGCACCAAAAGTCCAGAATTTAGTGGCGTAACTGTCGAAGGTTTTTTTTTGTAAAACGTGAGTGCTAAAACCAAGAATATGTCGCAATTATTGGGTCAATAAACCCTTGCCCTACATATGAGACATTTGTTATTTGATTTAAATATATCAAACGGTGTACCGATATTGTATGTCAATATTTTTCAGTTGCTCTTTTCTATCTGGAATTCCGAACGAAAATGGAATACAACTCTCATGTATCGGACGGTGATTTAAAGTTTGTTTTGAAATTACTCCACTGCGTGCAGGATAAGCCGAAGAAGCTCATTGGTAACAGCAGGGAACCCAACTCTATTGATTCACTGAAACTTCGTGCAATGTTGGGTGACTTTTGCTGTGTCATCGTTACTACATGCAATGGAATGTCCTCTAATGAAATCAGGAAGCTTGTTCAAGAAACCCGAAAATTTTGCGTACCCCAGGTTTTTCATTAGGAGCCCACCCATTTGTAGTCGATTGGCCATTGAATCGTACCATGCAGAGTTCGTACGTGGAATAAAATCCCCGCGGATGCTTTTCCCCTCACTTTCAGTGTGGAAAGATGCAAATCGAATGTCTCTTTTCGCCTTCCCATAACCCATTTTCGTAGTTCCAGCAGTAGGAGTCATAACCTGAGTACTGAAAACATTTGAGTTAGAGCAAGTTGACTTTGAAATGACGATATTTATCGCTTCTAGTCCCTTTGCTTTAAAAATATTTAAATTCTAAATATTAGAAAATATCTCAGCTATTTTTTATGCATAAGAGCGCTTAACTCTAATATGTGATTATGTGATATTTTTGTTACATTAATTTTAATTTTAAATTTTCGAACGTGAACGAGAACAGACTATTTATAAATAGATGCATTTGAATATTTATTTGTTTCATCAAATTGAAATGTTTTGTAGACTTAGAATGCATTTTAGAGATTGTTTTTTTATAAGATTTTTTTTCGTTTTCTAGATTTGTTTGTTGCCTTTTTGGCGCATATTAAAGTTTTAACAATTTGTGGAAACGCAGCGCAGAAAATAAACAAAGTAAAAAATGCATACATATGCATATGTATATACTTACTTACATACATATACAAATTTGGCTTAAAGCCAAAAGTGTGAAAAAGTTGTCTTGTCAAATATTTGTATGGATAATTTGTGTGTGTGTTTTTTTTAGAGAGAACAACTATTTTGTTGTTGGTTAAAAGTTATTTATAAAGAAGAGCTTCTGGTAGATAATGTATTTATACAGGGATGTAACCGATACCGATATATCGGCGATACTTCAGGTTTTCTGATATATCGATATCGGCAAAATTTTACTGTCGATACGACGATACTTCTTAAATATTTTTTTAGAGTTTTTACGAACAAACATTGTTATTTTGTTGTAATTTTAGAAAGCATTCAAATATCAATTTTAAATATTAATAATCTCATATGTGCTATTCATGGAATCCAAGCAATCGACTTGAGTAGAAAATATGTATGGAAACCACTCGAATAACTGAGTGGTTTTAATACAAATTGTTCACTCAATTCGATTGCTTGGGTTCTATGAACAGCACATAACACTATAATTGTGTATAATAAAAGTATTATTCTACATGAGTTTTATTAATTTCAAATTAAGTTAAAATGCGTAACGATATCGGTGTCGCCGATAATTCTTTTTGATTATCGGTATCAGCAAAAAGGCGTATCGTTACGTCCCTAATTTACACACACACTCACACACATTCATCTGTATATTTAAAGAATTAATGACACCGATGTGATGTGCATCTGTTCGATTTATTGAACACTTATGTGCTGTTCACAGAAGTCAAGCAATCGACTTGGGAAAACATACAAATTGTTCACTCAATTGGATTGTTTGGATTCTATGAGCACAGTAATTTCTAAAACTTCTTTTTTTTAACTAGAATGTTTTCGCAAAACTTTTTTCAGTAAATTATTCGTAAATTAGTATCCAAACCTGTGATAAAAGCAAAAAAGGTAAATTAGAAGAAAAAATTCAATAGTCCTTGGTTTCGATTCGATCTTCGCTGGCTATCGAACATCGAGTATCGAATGTTAAATTCGTATTATAAGCTGATTGCACTATCGAAAATTTCGCTGTACAACGAATTTTCAATTGAATAGAATTTTGCTTTCGATGCTGTATGCCAGTTTCTAAAACTTATAAAAATATAAGTATTTGTAAATTTTTTTTTCTTTTACAAATACCAGTTGTAAAATATTTTATTTTAATTTCATGCAGGTCTAAGGTTGCAAGTACAAAACAAGAATCGGAAAAGCTCGTACGGAAATCAAACAGGATTTAAACCATCAGACGAATCTTCGATCCAAAATTCCATTCCGTTGTGAAATACACAATAGCACTATTTTTGTCGAATGTGCATGAAAAATACAAATGAAAATTCGTTCGTTCAGTTAATTCGACCACAATCGATAATCGAAAGTTACACATAATAGGCACTTATAACTCGACTGACGACAAACGAATCGATTCTACAGAATAAGGCAGTTGATAAAATGAACAAGCCAGAAACTTATTCTGTCTCTATTTACTTTAAATGGTGGAGAAAGTTTCAATATTGACAGGATTCACTAAATCAAAAGCAAACTGTTTTGCTATCATATTTCTTGGAGTTTGATTATTTTTCAGATCAGAAAGTTGTAGTAAGCTCCTACATGATGGACACTATAGAGCAATGCTCAATGACTTCTGTATTACTCACCTAAATCACCTTGAAGCTACAGTTTTATGAAGACGTTGAAACATGTCCAACACCGCGCTCTTTAATCAATTACAATTTATTTGTGTTAAGTGTTTCATATTGCTGTCACAGGTTCTTTCTGGAATAACTTCGACTCAAGTTGGAAAATAATTTGAGGTACGAAGATATATGCTTCTTTGCAGTAGTGAATTATAGAGATTTCTTAAGATTAATTTGTTAAATTGAGGGTTTTTCATAAAAAACAAAACAAACAAATCAATAGAGCTATTTCATATCTTTCCAGAATTATTGAAAAAATATTAAGATTCTTTGTTTCAATTAGTTCAACAATTTGGGTGATTCTATGTGAGCCAACGTCAATTCTAAACGAAAACAAGCATTAAGAAATAAAAACAATACTTACAAATTCTTTTCATTGCTGGTCACTGGTTGAGTTTTAAATCTGTCCTTATAGAGATCACGTTTTAAGACACTTGGTTTTAATATTTTCACACCTTCAGCCGTATTAGTTGTGCTTATCGAATCCTTTTGTAGTGGTGATTCCCACGATGTACTCCCAGGTGATGTGTCCAAAGTTGTTGTCGTTATATTTTCACTAGGTGATGATCGTATGCCACATTGATTAGCCAGGAACTTTTCAACAGATTTTATACGTTCAGCAACTGAAATATTTGAGCCTGCTGTAGAGTTAGTCAGCGAAGACACCAATTCACTGGGCAGGTCTTGTGAGGTAGCAATTGCATTAAGAGCAGCAGCTAAATCAATCACAGGTGCTTGATCATGACGCTCGAGTGATCGTGTACGACTTTTAAGTAGAAAGGGTGATAATTTTTCACACTGCTCGGCCTCCTGGTACGTACTGCCACCATCAGGTTCCCCCAGAGATCGTCGTTTGGAAGGAGAATAAGTTTTAAGTATAGGCTTTACATGGGGTTCTTGCTGTCCTTCGCTGTCGGAGTAGGGACCAAACTCAAATTCTTCTCTACTCGATTTACGAGAAGTCTTTAGAATTGGTTTGATTTCATATTCGTCCGAGTCTCCAGAAGATTTCTTCTTTAATATGGGTTTCGGCGTTTTTACCGAGTCATCACCCGTAGAAGAATCTAGTTTTAATATTGGTTTAATATCGTATTCTTCATTATTCGGGGTATAGTTGAACTCATCGTTACGAAAACTTTCTCCAGTTTCAACAGCCGCTGAGAGTTCGGCTGCTGCTAAAATCACAGCTTGAGAGATCGATACATGTTTAGGAGCATGGTCTCCTCCATCAGAGGGCGTTGATGTCGAGTCTTTTTTCTTCAGTATACTATGAGGTTGCTGAGGTTCTCTAGTCGCAGAAGGACAGCCATCACTTTTAGAGCTGTCATAGCTGCTTTGCTTTAGAATGCCATGATGACCAGATCCGTGAGCAGAAGAACTGCCATTAGCTACTTCTTCGAGAGAATTTCGACGAGCTGATTTGATCAAAATACTCCGTTCATCTGGAGAATGAGAGCGTGAATAATAGCGCGATTCATCTAAAGATGAACGTTTTTTGAGTATACCAGCTCGTTTTTGTTTCGAGGGAGTATCCATGACACTGGACGAAAAGGTGACAGGTGAGGCATTGCTAGAAGCCGAACTGGACTCTCCAGTCGAAAGATGATCTTTTTTCTTTAGAATGGACACGATATGATTTGGTGTGGCGGAAGCATTAACGGCTTGTGTTAACACACTAGGATGGCAATCTGTGCTTTTGCGCCTTAATATAGGTGACAGTTTGACTGGTTCATAAGTTGCTGTTTCTCTCTCTATACTTTTAGACTTGAGCATGCGCAGAGAACGCAACATGCCACCTTTTAAATGCTGCGCTTCACCGTTAGAAGTTTCAATGTGTTCTAAAGGATCTGGTTCATAGTAAATACATTCTTCCTGAAAAAACGTTGCATGTTTAACAGGAGATGGCTTGCGTTGCTGCTCACCATTCGTGCAGGGTATGTTAAGGGATTCCGCTTCTTTTTCTCTTTCTTGGCTGGCCCTCAAACGATTCATCGTTTGGCTTAGGTCCGCGATAGCATTACCTGGATTTGGTGAACTATCACTGACATTTTCAACAATTTTCATAATTTCTTCTAAGCCAGTGCGAGTACGCTCATTAAGTTTACGATTTACCTCAGAAGAACGCTCCTTACGCATTTCAGTTATGGCCTCTGTATCACAACGCTTATTCGTTTTAAATATTGGTATCGAAGACTTAGGGGACGGACTGTCCTTTTGATTTTTCGGGCTGGCTGTCTGAGCTCTGCGACGATCTGAGGACGTCGCCAAATCTAGACCTCTTCTCGCCATTTCCATATGATACGACAAATCATTACGTATAGCTGGTTTGGGTGGAGATGGTACAAGTGTCTTATGTGGTGATATAAGGGCCTTTAACGATGCATCATCATTGGGCACTAGAGGTCGTGACATGCCCAATTCACGGCGACGTCTTCTGCGCATGGCATTTTCATCTGAAATTGAAAAAACAACTATATTTAATAAAATCATCTAAGCTTTAAGAGTTAATTTTAAAAAAGTAGTTGTATGTAAGTAAATAAATAAAAATTATAATTTTGTAACTCATTACAAACATGCTTTAAAATTGTCTTTAAAATCACATTGAAAATAAACATATTTTACACAAATGTTTTGGGTTAGTACTAAAAAATGCTGATCTTTTGTATTCTTTAAAGTAAATGATTGCAAATGTAAATGTTTCATATTAGATTTTATATAAACTTTTTTAATTTGTAAGCTGCACATTTTAAAGTGGCTATAAAGCTTTTCTTTTGGCTTGTGTCTTATAACTAAATTTATTATTTTATAATTATGCAAACTTTTTCGTTGGGAAAAATAAAAAATATGTTTCTGATTTCTTTTTAAATTTGTTAGCAGATTCGTCAATTGCATTTTTATGCTTAAGTAATCATGAGCACTCAACCAAAACCAAAACTAATTTAAAATTTAATTTTTTTTTTAAGTGGAAACTTATGAAACACCCACTAAATACTTGATGATTGGATATATTGTCTATTCATAAGACTTTAATGTTGATATGTCATGCTAATTATGGAAAATGCAAAAAATAGCCGAATTCAATGCTACAGATGTTTAAAAATGAGATGGTAATGATGAAGTAGTTATGAAAATGGATTGTTACAAGATTCTTTGTTTCAATATTTATATGTATAAGTGTTTTGAAATATTAATTTTGAGCATTTAAAAAGCTGTTTAGCACTTGTTTTATCAAAATTCAAATATATGTATGCAAGTCTCTTTTTCAAAAAACGAACAATTTACGTCCTTATACATAAAAGATATTTTTGATTTATAAAAGGTTTGTAAAACAGAAGGACATAAAAAAAGTTGTTTTATAATCGTAAACTTTTTATGAACTCAAAATATTTTTTATAAATAAGGCACTTAAAATTTAACCAGCAATCTAGTAGTTAATCTAAACTAAGATTGCTCTCAATACCCGCAAGCTCGGGCGGTAAATAAATTATTCGAATTGAAAGAAAATGCTTTCAAATTACAATACGAACAGAACTTTTTTTTCGAAAGTTCAAGTCATATTTTTAGGTTTGCAAATACATATTTTCAATATTGTAATTTTAAAACTACAATTTATAATATTTTAACACACGAATCAGACAATTATGTTCGGGAGGAAACAGATGGATGTCTAGTATCTTCGAGTTTTGCGATGTGTATTATTAAATACTTGAGGAAGATCCAAACTCGATCGAGAGAATCCATCACGCAATTATTTACTCAGATGGGAGTTTCTATCAAAACCGCAATGTAATATTGCCTAATGCACTATTGGCTTTTAGTATGGAAACACAAATTACGATTGAAAAAAAAATTTAATAAGTGGACTTACGCAAACAGAATGTGACTCAAGCCATTCCCTTATAGAAAGAAAAATTAAAAATAAGCATATAAATTTGCCGTCGCAATTTGTACAATAAAGGAGGCACGAAAAGTTCCAAGCTCACCACTTGCACAACAACTACATATTTTCTAAATTTAAAAAAAACATGCCTAAGCGATACTCTTCGTTTCGTCCTGGTACAAATATTACTTAAGATAAAAATTCTACAAATGTATGTACTAAAACTATATTTCCAATTTTAGGCAGACGTATTGGTGATCTTACTGTAAATATACTACGAGCCTTGGCGTATGACCTATCAGGATCAATATATTACAAAACAAACATAACTGACAATTACGAATTTCTGCCACATAGATCAAAGTCGGCGATTAAAGATATCCCCAATGATTCACTTTATAAGGAGAAAATTGCAATTACAAAAAAGAAATGGGACCACCTACAGGATTTAAAAAATTTTTACCCGCAGATTGCCATCTGTTTTATGATAACTTGTCTTATAAGAACTAAATTTTTACAGTTCACTTCTGATTTAATCCTCTTAATTTCATGAATTATTTCCTCTTATTATTTAATCCTGAATTAATATAATAATATGCTCATTATCTACTCAGTTTAAAGAAGCATTAACTTAATTTTTTTGTTCAAAAATATCAATGAGCAAATGGCCTATATGAAATAACTTCATTAAAATAAAAAAAATTAATTTTAATGAGAAATAAAATGTGTTGTATCTTTTTTCCTTCTGCTGTGAAATAACAAAAAATCGAGTTACGCCTTTTTTATTAAGCCATTGATATGTACATAAGTATATGGATCAAAAATCAACTTTCTGCAAAATTCCAAAAAACTACAGAAGTCCGAGAAGCCTGCCAGTGTCGTCCGAACATTGAATTTCAGAAATTAAAATGGTACGCAAAAAATACTTTCACCAAGAATTCGTGACGTTTGCCCATGTTCCTCTAGGCATATGAATCTGGTTACTACTCGATATAGAGAATAGTTCGGTCATAAAGTGGGCACCATGGGCGGGAGGAGTTCAAAATAAAGAAACCATATTTCACATGAAAGGAAGAAGTTCAGGAATCTTTTTGGAATCTTATCTAAATTAACTTCAACTTGAGTTTTTGCAATTTAAGATTACAGCATTAGACATCGAACAAGAGAATGAGAATCTGAGTCCAAAAATATCTGTCGACTCATGAATCGTTATCTAATGCGATGTTAGATCTCTGAACGAACTAAGTTAATGCAGTGTATTTAATAAAGTTTTCCAAACACGATTTTCAATGTAAGCAGACTGTTCAATAGCGAATGGCATTATACCAAACTAAAAAACTCGATCGCATTAATGCATTAGACTCCAGGTTGCACAGGCTGTCAGTTAATCCACCTTATTCCGTAACAATTTGTCAACGACACATGTAAGTAACACCAAAAAATAATCCCTTGTGCACTCGCTGTCGGCAACTATTTACTACTATTAACAGCCAATTACTGTTCTCTAAGCTTAGAAAATAGCAAGAGAATATTAAAAGTAGTCAACTCTTGTCGACAACGAGTCGAAAGGAGCTTCTTTTTTGGTGTTGCCTTTAAGGGAATTATAAAAACACCAAACTTTTGTTATATTTGATCTGTTTGCATCAGCTGAAAGAAGGATGTCTAGATGCTATTTACACCTCTCCATTCAATTTAATTCTAAGCCATCACGATGTCCGGATAAACGAGTTTATACTTTTATGACCTTATTCACAAACAACTTGTAAAGTTAATGAGTGCATTAAAACCGGGTTTCTCACATAAAAATCTATCATTAAACTTAACTTTACTAATCGTTTGTGAATAAGGCCATTAATATCGGATCGCCCTAATAAGCCAGTCGTTTATCAGAAAGTTCAGTGCAATGAGAGAGGTGATGTTCAATAGTCTACTACCGTGCACTCGAGGAATCCCTTCTGAAATGGCAAATGGATATCGAACAGGTAACCTCGTTTTATAGATTAGTCTCTGCGGACGCAAATAGTCTCTGCTGAATTTGGGTTTTACAGTACTTCAAGGAGACGCCAAACAATTGATCTGTAATCCAATCGGGTTCCGGTCACATTGTTCTCGCATTGAATCTATAGGAATACAATAACTAAAGTGGGGACTTGCACTTTTGGATTCTGTGGTTATCAACCGGTTACTTTAACATGAGCTCCCTAAGTTTAAAATAGAATATAGAAATCAAATAATTTTGGCAGCTTTCTCGCAAGAAGTGCCGAAATAGTCCGGCTTAAAATATGCATTTACGAAATTTATTCTTTAAATTAAAAAGTTATTTTCGCATATAAAGATAAACACCAATTAACTTACCACCGTCTGGAGTTGCCTCTTCATTCAAGGAACGATTTAAATTCGATTTACGTTTCGAAGACTTATCGCGTTCCTCATGGAGTTTAGGCGATCTATTTGACTATATAAAAAAAACGAATTAATTATTCAAATTTCTTAGAAAATTAAAAAAAATTACTTACAGTTCTACTTTTATGGACGGGACTCAATTCCAAAATTTTCTCATTATTTTGACCGCCATTATTCAATGATGCTTTTGATGTATCCGAATCGGTATACATGGTGGAACAACGTGGTCTTATAACCGCATTACCGTCATTGTTCTCCAAAGGGCTTATGGGCAAATCATTAATTTCCAAGAAATCAACATCGTTAACATCACCGTTATCGATATGTTGCGTTGCTGTTTGAGAACACGGGTTCGATTTTGTTTTCACTTTGGAAGATGCAGTAATTTTAACTGTATATTCTGTGCTGCTATTTTGAAATTTCTGCTTGGGGGACTTAGGAGAACTGGCATTCGAACGTAAACTATTCGATCGCGACGCGGTGCATTGAGTTTCACTAAGATTTTGTTTCATAGATACCGAAACTGAGGGCACCAGTTTCCTGCTGCCACGATGTGTTGGCGAACTATTGGCGGAGGATATTTGGAGATTATGCTCTGCTTCAGAGCTGCTAGCGGTTAGTTTTGGATTTTCCGAACAGTTGCTGGGAGGAGAAGCGCGTCGGTTGTATTGTATGTAATGTTGGGGTTTAGGTGATGTGGGAGAGGTATAACGTAGTTGCTGTAGTTTTTCTTCGTCCTTTTTCTTGTCTATTTTGTAGGGAATAAGCAAAAGGGAGGGAAGTAAGTTATAAAGTAATTACTTTAGGAAATATATTACAATAACACAAAACTTAGAAACATACACATATGTATTTAGAAATAATAAAGACAGAGGTAAAGAGTTAAGGATAGGAGAAGCTAAAGTATAAGTAAAATAGATAATTAGAGTTTTAGAAACAATACTCCTACATTTTGTTAATGATTTAAGAGGGTTAGAGATCAGTTTATATGTAAGTACATACGAGGACATACACAGTTGTTATTTGTTATAGGTTTTATATTAGAGCCCTGCACAAATACATGTCAACACGTTTTTAAGGCATTTTATTTCTGCGTGAGTTCCAAAACGTCATTTGCAATGCAACTGAACAAAATCATGCATTTCTTAACGCCACCATGCAAACTTTTACAATGTCACACATCCCTAAATATATAATAAAAGTTATCGATACCAAACTAAAGCAAATTGTGTATCACTAATTTTGTTACTGCTTTTTTTACAAAGTAAACAACACAGTTGGTTACTTTGTTTCGAAACAGTAGCAAAACCGCATCACTGCAATATGTTTTGACGTTTTGGAACTTAACCTCTCCTTAAATATTTTCACTACAATAATGGCGAGACTTAGAAATACTGGGAACAATGTAGCTATTAATATTTTTTTTGAAAGAGATTAATTTAAGCTTATACAGAGTAGTCTAAATACATATATCTTTTTATATTATATCTATGTTATTATGGCGCTGATAGTTTTTCTTTAATATCATACCTCCGCGGATGCATATGAGTCGCTTTACGCTTCAAAAGCAGTGCACGGAAGTAGTAAAGGGTTAAATAAAAGTAAATAGCCGCACAACAAATGTCTTTAAGAGACTCTTAAGTATAGTGGTTTTATACGCGATGACAAAATAAACTTGCTTTGTCATCGATGACACTTTTCAACGGACAACAACAAAAAATTTGATGCAAGTTTTCTACTTAAAAATATAGTTTTTATTTTTACATCCAAAACACTTTTTATTTGTTTACGTTGAATTGAATAAGATATGATCTGGCCCAAAGACTGGCTCTGCAATACCTAATATATAATACTTTCAAGCTATGCAAAACATCAGATTCAGAGAGGAAGTGTGCCATTGTTACATCATCCTCCACGCAGAAACGACACAAAGGTTGCTTCTTCATAAATAATAGTTTAGACTGAAATGACCAGAGGGGAAAACAGTAACCAGTTGCAGATTAACTCTGTTGAAATATATGATAGTTACAGCAACCGTTAACCAATTGATGCCACAAAAAGGCTCAAGCCCTAAAAGGCAAGTAGTAGCAGCCCATCTGGCTAATTAATCTGCTACCTCTTTTCCAGTAAATAGAAACCTTGTCACCTATTAATAGCTGTTATAGTGAGCCCTCTAAATCAAGCTTGGATCTCAATCAGTGATCTGAAAAGAGGTTCCATGACCTTTTTATCTCTTAAATTCTCACATGTACATTATCTTATAGGGTAACGAAAACAAATAAAATAATTCAGTCTCGCCCGCAAAGCATACAGAGGTGACAGAAAGGGAGAACTATATATATTTTATTTGCGATTCACTCTGTACGCACAAACGACGAAAGAGAAATGAAAAAAATTAATTGTATTCTCTCTGGTTTTATTTTTCGCGTACCGCACGTTTGAAGAGTATGTAATATTTTGTGCTAAATAACACTAAAGACCAACGTAGGCACAACCGCACTACACATTTATCAATGACAATTACAATTTAAAAAATCTCAACTTTCTTGAATATATAAGCATTTTTCGTATACAATTTTATAATTTTTGTTTTGTTTACATCCCTTTATTCGTATCGTTTTATATTTTATAGTTGTCTCTTTCTTCACTGACCAGCGATTTAGCTGATTTGGACCACTTTAAACTGTCAAATTCTTCATGTCTATTATTAGTCGGTGGTCTGGCATTAGTAGTCAATAGAGCTGTAAATGAATCATTCCTTTGCAATTCGTTCCCAATTCAAATGAATTTGGAGAAGGAACTGCAATTCGTTTCCAATTGAAATGAATTTGTCGAAGTGAATTACAGTTCAATTACAATTCATTTGAATTGAATTGTTTTTGAATTCATTCAAATCATTTCTGATTTAATTCATTTGAATTGCAATTCTAATTCATTTGAATGAATTCAAAATCAATTCAATTCAAACGAATTCGAAATGAATTCCAATTCACTTTAACAAATTCATTTGAATTGGAAACGAAATGCAATTCATTTTACAAACTCATTTGAATTGAAAACGAATTGCAACTCATTCTACAAACTCATTTGAATTGGAAACGAATTTAAATTCATTTCTGCCTAATTCGTTTGAATCTATTTAAATTTCATTCAAATCTTTCTTGTTGTGAAAATAATTAATTCAAAATTTAGCTAATTCGTGACGAAATGAAATCAAAAATAAATGATTCAATTAAGAAGGTTGTTTTATCGCTTGTTGCTTGATGTTCACTAAAGCAAACTTGAATGAAATGTGTGATTATAAAATTTTGTTAGTTTAAAATTATTGAACTACTTTCATGATATGCGATGAAGTTCATACATGTTAGGGATTCAAAAGCATGAGAATTACATAAAAATTTCTTTCAGGAAGTTCTGAAAGTTCTAGCCTTGATCTTGATTCCTACGAAATGAGTGATGTAAGAGCTGCTTGACTAACGGAGATACGTTACACTAATTTTGCCGGGTTATTTTATTGAAAAATTAAAAAAAAAATTTTTACTTAGTTATTGGTGGTATAAATAAGTAAGTCTCCATCGTTTGAAATGAAACATACAGTTTTTAAAAGTTTCTTTTAGTATCGCAATACAATCACTTCTTCCCTGGTGTATTGTGAGTTTCTCAACTTGAACAAAACCATTCCGGGGGATGTGCACAAATGAAAAATATGCCGATTATCAATTAATTGTTGCAATCGATGGAGCATCCTCTTTAAAGGCAGTATTACGTTCTATCATAATAAATACGCAACTTTTGAGAAAATAATTCTTTTAAGCAACTGGCTCCAAAACGGACCAACAAATAGACAGACACGCGGGCATTAATCTGAAACAAAAATATTAAAACAACAGAAGTAATCTGGAAGTATTTCCTTCCAAATAAAACAAACAATTTCGCAAGCATTAAAAAAACAAACAAATTGATAATCTTCTTTTTTGAAAGTCGTTTAAAAATGACATCCAACATTTTTGACTAATTTTAGCTTTTTTGTGAGCATAAGCAGAGATGTTAACTCCAAAACATTTGACGAAATTTCGAACATACTCGTACATAGTTTAGAATTTAAGCAAAATATTTGTTGCAAAACTTTAATTTTATAAAATTCTTTGTATTTTAATTTAAAATTTTGATTAAGATCGATGATTCGAAGTTAATTTCGATATTTCGAAATATGTAAAAATTATACTTGAAAGTTCGAAAATAGTTTTAAAAATCACTTCAAAAAATAAAAATATATATAAATAATTCTATAGAATCCTATTATATTATTATTAATTCCATTAACTTCATTTTGATTTTAAGTGTTTCATCTAAAACTCTGCCGGTATAAGGGAAAAAAGTATGAAATATGGACGGGCATATTTTGCACATAATGTTTTTTTTTTAATTGAATTTAAATTAAAAATAGATATTAAAAAAAAACGCTGCGAATTAATGGCAAAGTGTTTTCACAACCCTAAATAAACGTGGTTAGAGATTATTAGTTATTTAAATAGAAATTAAAAATAAATTTTAACCCGGTTATTTTAATTTTAATATTAAAATTAAAGAAGCGAGCTTTCTGTTTCACGAAAATAATTAACACCAGTTTTGAATTTTTTTCCAACAAAATATAATAAATTCGTGTTAAAATATAATTGGTTAAATTGTTAATTGGTTGCATATTAATTTGGTAAAACAATTTTAACAGAATTTCTGCAAAATTATTTCTGAGTATTTGATTTTTAAACAGTTAGTTTGGAACTTTTCTTCAACTAAACAAATCTAATGATTAAATTTTCTAAGAAACCCCCAAAATTAGTAATTTTTTTATAAAAGCAATTTATTAGGTAACAACTACACTGTACACAAATTTTGTTGAATTGCATATATATTAAAAAAAACAAATTTAAGATGGTCTTGGAAGGGTGGGAGTTTTATACAAAACAAATTAATTTTAACAAAATTTCTGTATAATAAATATATTTTTTTATATATTTTAAATATTTTTTTTAGCAGTGTATTAAGAGCACTCACCCAGTGCAGCGGCACGTAAACGTGTGGTTTTCGTGGTACGCACTAAATGCACTGACGAGGAACACGTCGAAGAAAAATTTGGCGATAGCGGTGATATAGTTAAACCCCCCAAAACTGGGCTGGCCGGTGATAATTTCACAAGATGTTGAGATTGTGGTTGCGGCTGCGCTATAGTCATCAATTGCTGTGAGGGTGATGACAATGATGCGGTTGATAATAATGGTGCATTTGTAGTGATTATAAGCGGTGATAAAGGGCATTTACGATTTTTTGATGGTGATAGAATTGCAGAAGTAGAGGAACAAATTGCAGCAGAATTTTGTTTACGTTGCTTAAGAACTGATGAAGCAGTGGGCGTGGCATAATTATTATTACAATTATTGTGATTAGTGTTAATATTATTCAAATTGAAGTTATTATTATTGAAATTATTTGAATTTATAAAATTGATTTTATTAGAAAGTTTTAGTTGTTGCAAAGGAGCATGTTGTTGCACATGTTGATGATGAGGATGTTCCATTAATTTGTGATGCAAGCCAGACATTGTTGTGCATGTAGAAGAAGAGGCTAAAGATAATTTTAATTTCTTTTTAAAAATATTTTTAGGTTTTCTCTTCTTTCTTAAGGGATAAAGAGAAATTTAGGCATTAAATAATATCAACTTATTGTGCGATGTATTCAAAAGTAACATTTCGAGATTCTATACAAGAAGTTGAAGTCTCAATGTAATTTTCACCATTATTTAAAGTACTACATATAATTCAAAATGTGTAGTTATTTTAGCTTTGAATATGCAATTTATTAATAATGATGTTTGCAATTTTTTATGATCTCAAATCCGTATCAAAACTAAAAACTGAAGCAGAAAGTTATTAAAAACAGCAACGAAAATATTCAATAATTTTTGAAATGATGTTTTTTCAATATTTATAATATATATATAAGAAAAATATTGTTTAAAAATATCAAATCAAAATAAATAATGAGAAAACTCAAAGATAATGTCTGTCATTATCACACAGCCCGAATGAAGGCAATAAACACTTGACAATAAAGATATTAATTGCATTTATTATCTTGAATTTTATTTAATATGATTCAGTATCAATAACACTGTGCGACAGTCAAAATCGGGATGGGATGAAATCAACGGGAAATGTTATACCGGGAAAAAAGAAGTTATACGTGTCCCGGCGTTTCGCTGGGTCACGTCTAGGAATCGAGATATATCGATTTGAAGTTAGTAACTGTCACCTTTCGTAGTCTTTTTTTTACATAACTCGAGAACCACTAGTCTGATTTTGCTGAAACAAATTAAAAAAAAATTGGGAATTACAATTCCTTTAATCTGTTCATACAACGTTTCGCTACATAAGCAACAGTTTCGGAGTTATAAATAAATGTATGAAGAAAAAAAGTATTTTTTGCCTAAAAAATTGAATTTTTTTATTTTTAATTCATAAGAAATCCAAAACGGTAAAAAAAGTGTCTAGACCTATTACTTTCACGTAAAGTCACATAACCTATGAACAAAATGAGACATAAATCATGAAAATCGATGAACGTGTTTCGCTTTTATTCACAATTAAGTGAAGGTATCTCATTTTGACAAGAATATTGATTTCATGTTTCAATGAATTTGGATAATATTTATTATATATTATTTATTATAATTATTAACACGTAAAATTAAAAATTATTACAGGTAATTATTAGGTTATTACATAGATACATAGGTTATAAAAATCGATGAACGCAAAACTTATTTTCGTTTGTTTGCGCCCTTTACTTTCTTGCGTGGTGGTTCGACCACTTGTTCAGAGTCTGTATCGGATGAGGATCTGTCTTCATCTGAAAAAAATCAATCGTTTTTAATCAGTCAGTTAACTTCATTTTTGTGACTTACCCTCGGAGGAAACTTCCATTTTATATTCTTCTTCTTCTGGAGTTGGTTTATAGGTGAAATCCGATTGATCCATTGTTTCAATAGAACAAGAAGTTTCTCTGTCAGGACTTGGAAGCAATGGAATTGGTATTTCATCCGAATGCGGTAGAGGTATTTGATAAGACCATTGTAGCACGTTCTACAAATTTTGTCTGGGACCCACGAAACACCGCGAATTATTTCGCAATCAAAATAAAGTTTAAAAGGGCGCTCCACTTGCTCAGTTGAAAAAGCTCTTTTGCCACAAACGTAACAAAATAAATTGATATTTTCTGGACAATTTTCACTCATTTCGGTTTTATACTTCTATTACTTTCAATATTTTACTGCGAGGTACTTATGAATTCGCGCATCTTTTAAGGGTGGCTATATACCTGATTTGTGTGCGTTTTAAATTGTTCGAAATGTTCTAAAACATGACCACTCATAAATGTGGGTGCAATTTCTGTAAATAAATCATGCAGGTAGCCAACGGAAAAAACCCAAATAATTAAAAAAGTGCACTTTCCTTCTTTCCTTTTAATTGTCCACGCACATTTATGACCATTTTCTAGTTTGTTACCCCTACCATAAAAATCAAATAACCTTTTGTTTATTACTTACCTTCACTTAATTGTGAATAAAAGCGAAACGCGTTCATCGATTTTCATGATTTATGTCTCATTTTGTTCATAGGTTATGTGACTTTACGTGAAAGTAATAGGTCTAGACACTTTTTTACCGTTTTGGATTTCTTATGAATTAAAAATAAAAAATTCAATTTTTTAGGCAAAAAAATACTTTTTTTCTTCATACATTTATTTATAACTCCGAAACTGTTGCTTATGTAGCAGCAGCGAAACGCCGGGACACGTATAACTTCTTTTTTACCGGTATAACATTTCCCGTTGGTTTCATCCCATCCCGATTTTGACTGTCGCATTTTGTCGCATAGTGTAATTAGAAACCTTTTCATTTCAAGTGCATGTTAAAAATCATATGATTTATTTTAATAATTTTTTTATCATTTTCATAAAGATTCCACTAAGGCAACAAATAGATAAACGTAAGGCCTTGAATTGTGAACACGCTAAGCGACGAGGCTTTTGTAATAATTTTAAAATATGGTTCAGCATGAGTTTTATATTCAAGAGTTCAACCCTTAAAAAGTAGATGGTAAAAAGTTCGAAAGGACGCTTGACTAGGCCTTCTATCTGCTTTAATATCTACTTTACATATAGAATAGAAGCAGATTTCTGAAAAATGTAAAGGTGTTAAAGATGGCTGTTAAATATGTATAAAACCCCTTGCAGACACGGAACTTTCTATAACTTATTTGCCTTGTTCCACAATAATGCAGTGCATGTGTAGGGGTCATCTCCTGGCGCCGTTCAGAAAGTTCAACCCAAAAGCGATTTGGATATCAATGATCGGAGTTGCGTCAATTATTGCAAGCAGTGTTTTTTAAGCTGCTAACCTGCGTCATATGCAAATTTATGCAAATTATATCAAAAATGCTTATTTTGGGAACAATTTAAAAAATAAGCAAATGCATATTTTTCATGTAAAAATCATGAAAAACTTGCCCTGATGTGAACATGATGCCGCCGCTAACAACTTTTCCGAGAAAGAGCGACTAAATTCTATGTTAAACAAGGTAAAATTCGATGTTGGCCACACATCTGCTGCAGTTGTAAACTGTTGAAGTGAGGAGGGTGACGAGCAAAAAGTCAAGTCATTTAATAGAATTGACGTTTAACAATGCCTTAGCTAAGAGTATGCATCTAACAGCGTGTTCGAAATTGTTGCAAGCTTTTATGCCTCAACATCAATTGTAAGTCCACACTAATGTGCATGACCAGGAAACAGAAAATAAATATTTGTGTTTACACTGTTTTTTAGAAAATTTGTTCATAGCTTTAAGACAGATCGTTTCATAGCTGCTGAATTGAAGCGTAATCCTACTATGGCTTCACGCTTACGAACCGCTTTTATTGGAAAGTGAAGTAACAAGTAGTTCCGAAACCTTACAAAAACTATTGCAAGTGATAATGATACAATGCAGGTATTAAGAATATATCGTTGTAAAAGAATGTATTACTTAAGACATGAATTTTATAGGAGAACAACTTGAAAATAGAATTTGCAAGTTCAGAAGATCATCCCAAGTCTGGCAAAACTATAAAAGGTTTGTATGTTTTAAGAAGCTAACGAGGCATTCATACATTAAAAATGCATTTAAATTTAGCTCTTTTAGTTGTGGTACTTATTGGCATTTACATAAGCTTATTCTCTTATTCTCGATGAAATTGATTAAGCAGGCGCCAAGCGTACTATCATCAACCAGATTTTTTTATCTAAAATGGATGGTTTCCATCAAAATGCTGGAGTTATAGTTTTGGGTGCCACCAATAGACGTGATGATTTAGATCAGGCTCTTTTGAGACCCGGCCGTTTCGATGTTGAAGTGTGTTCTGTTATCCTTATGCGTTTTAGATAAGAAGTTTAAAACTGTTTAAGAATATGGTTCAAAGTCTACTGATGTTTTGGCATTATCACCAATGAGATGCATGTATATAGACTACCTAAAAACCCTTTGAAAAAAGATATCGAGGCAATCTCGATAATTAAATTTACAAAATAATTTTTAATATATTATTTTTTCAAATGTTTTTGGCAAAGTACCATGATTTTAGAAAAACAAAATGCTTATGGTTTTTGTAGGGTCGTACTTGTTGTAGTATGAAGTTCACCTGTATGAATTCGCCTTGAATTAATTAAACAGAAATTTTTTTTTAATATTAAGAAAACATTTATCAACTTGAATTTTTTTAATATTTTCAACCAAGGCATATCCACAACAGGTAGTCTCATCCGACTTCGCCTTAAAAATTAGAACAGATTTGTCAAAAACAGTTGACAAATTTGTAAGAAGAAAAATATTTGGAATAATGTAAAAGAATAACGTACAAAATCAAAATAAAATAAAATTGTGCTAAATAAAAATAAAAGTGAATAGAATTTGTGCTTTAATAGGAGAAGTATTAAATGAATTTTAATCTTGGAATCAATACGTTTTGTGCATAAGTGTTTTCAAAGGCCTCCAAAGTTTCTACAAATACTTTTTTTGACGAAGAAGATGAACAATAAAAGATACAGTGCCACATGAAGGCATTTTCTGTTTTTGTTTTAAATTATTTTTACCGTGCACAAGAGTTAAATAATTATTTCACATATTATCACTTTTATCACTATTATCAACTTTAAATTTGAAATAAGACTTTAACCAGTCTTTTTACTTTCCTTATCCAATTATAATTGGAAATTTAAGTTTTAAATGAAAACCGTAACGAGTTATTATTATTTTTTTTCAAACAAAACAAAATAAGAAAATAGAATAAACAAATTTTGATCTCTCGAGGTCACCTGTTGTGAATTCGCCTTGATTTTCAACTTAATGTTTATAAAGGGTGTGCTAAAATAAACGGAAGATTGAAGTTGGAGGGGAACCCTAAAATAAACAATTTGACAGCTGACAATTCAAAAAAATTTATCAATTCAAAAAAACTCAAACAAACTTTGAAAACTCGAACAAAAATTTAGCTGGGACAGCAAAAAAAAAAAAACATTGAAAATCAATTTTATTTCAACAAAAAGTTTTTTTGGAAATTTTTTTTTCGGTAATAATTTTTTCTGACAGATTTAAATACTGCTAGAAACATACAAACAAAATTAATTACACATACATATATATCCATAAACATTCATCGTTGGCTAAAATCAAAAATCAGGTAACTAACAAAAAAGGAGAAATTGGGTTTTTGATTGATTATAATGCATATTATAAACATCCATGCCCCCACAAATTTTTACTCTCGTATAATAAAAATTATACGTTTTATAAACAAAAACCGAAAGTACGTAACTACAAGTGCAATTATTATATAAAGCAAAAGCACGTAACTACATACTTGTTTCTTGGAAATAGTCACTAATACATACTTATTACTTATAAGGAGCTTCCGCAAAGAATCGGTATAAAATTAAGAGCTTTTGAACCCTTGAAATTACATTTAAAAAGAATAAAAATTTCAAGCAAGAAATGGCAACATCTTCAGGATCTTAAGCCATTTCTTCCACCGGATGGATTGTCATTCTTTTTACAATGAAATTCCATTTGAGAAGTAGTTTATAGGCTTTTTCATTTTCACAATTTCGCAAAAAATAAATAAATAAATAAAAGTAATATACTGAATTAAACAGTAAAACTTTTTTAATTGTTCTACATTTTACGAATGCAAAACAAACTAACTTAAGATAAACTGTTTAAACAACTTTGGATCTTAAACAATTTTCATTGCAGTTACGTGTTTTTGTTGAATAAAATATGAGTTCATAAGCAACAAATTATAATTTTTATTCCAGAAATTAATAAATCGTTCTATATTTAGTAAATCTGCGACATTTGATTACCAAAATTGTATTTATTTATCAACATATAACATATTTTGTTTCTTCTGAAAAATAATAAAAGTGTTAGTTACGCGGTTTTGGAGTTCTGCTAGAAAAATGTAATACTGAACTAATCCCAGCAGGCATGTCGATGATAATTTTCTACCAAAGACTTTTTTTACCACTTCTGATGACTAAAAACTGAATAATCAGTTGGTGGATCAAAAACCGACCCGTAAATGACTCATAATTATGCTAAGAAAGTGATTTATTAAAATTCCAATAACAAAATATACAACAAACGCGAATAGAGCACGCTGATAATTGAAATTCCATTAGAATCATATTTCGCGCAGTTGGACTATGAATAAATGACTGCGATTGAGCTTTAAGTAGTTTAAAAGCAAATGTATAATATTGCTGCGGTAGACAAGTGGGTAGTGTGTTAACCCATCAGTCTTTAAGATGCTCAGTTCAATTCCCATATAAGACTTTGGTCTGTTTCAGCATTCTCATTCAAATTAAGTTATAATGTAACTTGAATTACAATTAATTACAATTAATATTAAATAAATAAATATACAAATAAATCAAGAAATAAATAAAAAATTATGTACATTAAGCAATTAATTGTTTTAGTTTTTGTAATACAAACTTTTAGTCGAAACTGATCAGAAAAGCGATTCATAAATTTCTTCTCAAGCGGAGCCGACAGTTTTCTCCAAACAAAAGTATCATTTATAATCAGAAAACTAAGCGCATTTATGATAATTTTATTCGCGCAGACAAAAAATTCACAAATATGATTTAAAATGCAAAATAGCACCTTAATATAAATATTAAAAATAACAAATGCAGACATTTTGCTTTATTTAGAAAAAATAAATAAAATTAAATAAACACTTTTATTGTTTTATTAAAAAAAGATAAAAAGGTAGAGGAGGGACAGCCAAACTCAGAGGCAACTTGAGTTTTAATCAAAATGCTGTCTTGTTTTAAATTTCTGTTTGTTTTTTAATGATCGTCAGTTCGCGACATAAGAGTCAGTATATATCTATCTATTGATTTATTTATTTATTTGTTTAATTTTATTTTTGTTAAATTTACATAAATGACACATTACGTAGTTGGTTGGTTTGTGGTTGCTGTTATTGCCGCTACAAGGAGGAAAACACTGCTTCCCAGACAAACTTACATATATTGCATATTTAGGCAGACTATCAGCCAGACGTCAAGACATCAAGTAGCGGGGTTAATAATATATTCAAAACACTTGACTGACAAGCAGACAGTAATACAGACAGAGATACACATATTCATACATATAACAAATAGGGAAAAGCGAAATATTGGTTGGGTTTATGATTATTATGTGATTTAATGTATCAACGTACCAACCAGTATTAAAGATGAATAAACGAATAAAAAATTAGCTGGAAGCCATAAAAAACTCATATTTTGTAAGAAATTTATTTTATTTTTAAACAACAGCAAAAATACCAAAAGCAATAAGAAAAAGCCAATACCAAATGACATAATTTATGAAAAAAAAATATATATAAATACATATATACATATGTATGTATATATAAATAATAACTAAAAATGTGTGAACATTTTTGTTTGCCTAAGATAACGGAGAAATATTAGACGTAATTAGTTTTTTTAATGAATCCACTTGATAATTTTACGTTAACATAAATTCATATTGCTATTTTTGAAATACAGGCAGACCTCGCTTAACACATCCTTCTTTGAACAGGGTCTCCGTTCAAATTTTGTGACAAGTTCTTGGTTAACATGGTAAAAAATCTCGGGTTAACACGGTTTCTATAAACAGTTTTTCATTCGTGTATGTACTTTTTTAATCTTGACCCATTTTTTGAACGGCGAACTGCATTTAAGAGAGAGTAAGAATAAACTTAAAGATGCAACTTTTTTATGGTTTCATGTATGTACATTAGACCGTCTCACTTTCCAATTTTTTACGAAATTCCTTCATGAACATCGATTTTCTCAATCTACTCTAAAAACCAAGAATTTTTGTGAATAAAATAACACTTAAATATTGATGAACGGGAAGTGGTCTCTCAAAACGTTTTTTTAGGAAAAATTCCCTTTTTTCCAAAAAAAAAAATTAAAAATCTTGCTTTAGTAATTTTCCTCTAACTCGAGCAATTCTTAACGGATTTGAACCTAATTACATGCATTAGAAAGCTTATTAAATTTCTTAAACGTTTTTTAAAGCAACATTACCATTTTATTCGGTGGTTTTTTATTCATAGCATTACAAATTCAGATTTTCAAATACAAACTTATAATTGTTTTCCCATTTTTGCTTACCTTTTCATATATAAAAATTTAACGAGGCAAAATTTTTATATTCTGTAGATGGATGCAGTACTGTAGGAAATTTTACGATAAAGATTTTGGTGTATATAACAGTAGCATTCTGTTAAGAATAAGTGCAGTTTTAGCGAAATGCCGAAATGACTAAATTTGTTTATTTGTAAATTTGCTTCAATTTCATAAATATGTACATTAATATAAATTAAGAAGAGATTGATGTTGGTTTTTTATTTTTTCAAATTTGCCAAAATTGTACTTTTGCTGGAGTTTGGATGCGTTTTGTTAAAATGCTAGCTAATAGCAAAATAAATTTTTCTGTGGCGGAGGCTGCTTTGGAAATACTATCATCTTCCGGTAGCTGCTGAAAGAAAAAGCCAAACAGCTTCACTGAAAATTATGAAAATGGACATTCAATAGCAACGATGGATGGCTTCAAAAATTTAAACAAAGATACGGATTTCAAATTTTAAAGATTAGTGGAGAATAGCTTTCAGCACAATCTCACCTGGTAGATCCATTTAAAATGAAGTTTAAAGCAAAAAAGGACACGGCTGAATCTGAAATGATCGACCCAACATACATACATAACAGTATTGAAGAAAACAATGAAAGTGGCAATAAGCAGGTTGGTCGAACAAAGGAAAACAGAGATACAAATGTTTGAAATATCGATTATAATTCAATGAATTGAATTAAAAGCGAATGCTTAAGATCTCCTTAAGTTTCAAATAAATTATATTATACAGTATGACCTCGGTTACTGCAACCATCGATGAGCGGAACTCCTCGATTATTGCAACAACTAAAATATTTACATTATAGACTCAGTGTATGCAACTTGGGAAAAATTTGTGACTCAGTAAACGCAACTTTTAAATTTTGCCGTTGTTTGTTTTTTCCTTAACTATTTTTTACCGTTTTTTCTCAGAATATACAAATACATACTATGTGTATGTATGTATGTATGTTGCACGTGCATTTCTAAATTGTATTTAGTCTAGAACTGATTGTCTTTGCGAAGAGTTCTTCTCTTGAAATATAAAGATGCCAGTGATTAATAAAAGAGTTAAGTTAAGAGAGAGTTACTCATATTTTAGACATAAGAATGTGTATTTTTTATTCATTTTTTTGTTTAATTAAATTACATATGTTTGTATGTAATGTTTTGTGTTTTATATTATTATTAAATTTTCTTCAAAAATTATCATTTTAGAAGTAAATTGATAACAGTGTTTGTATATGCGTTACTCGGTCAATGCAACAACCGCGGTTCTTGCAACTGCCTTGGTTTTTATTAGTTGCAGTAACCGAGGTCATACTGTATTTAATAATGCATGAAGTTTCAATTATCTGTCGGGTTTGATGTTACACAAATTAGGACAAATTCGATATAGGTAGTGAACAAGCTTGGTTTTTCTTAGTTCACATTACCGCGAGTTCACTGTACATATACCTATGTATATGTACACTAAAAACTAGAATCGAATAAAAAATTATGTATAAAGCTAAAATTGTTTTTTTTACAGTAGAATTTAACCTTTCTTGTGTCATTTAATACGATATTTTAGTTGAACGTAAGTCCCGTGTTAAACGACGTCTACCTGTAATCCGAAACCTGGTTTTCCGAAAATGTCGGGTTTTTAAAACCCAAAAAACAACAAAGTTTGTTTAAACCTTTCCTCTTTTAACATCATAAATTTCAAGATTTATTCAATACTAATCAGCACTGGAGTGAACTTTTTAAAGAAAAAAATATACACCTACAATTTCAGTAAAAAATATTTTGTGTGTAGTTTTGCGACGCTTTTAAACTTGTTTATTTTTTGCAAAGAAAAAAGTTCAGTGACTTTTAATACTTAAAAATCATTTTCAGTAGAAATGAATAAAAATAAAATTTCAAATAAGAAAAAGGCACTATTTAAATTTAATGGAATGCTTAAGAAAACCATGAATACATACTTACTACATACATACATATATACATATGTACATGCATACTATTTATACTGATAAAAATGCATGATTTAATATTTTTACTTTAAATCGAAAAAATTAATTTAATTATTGAATAAAAGTCAACAAAATCATGAAAAATCAGTAATCAGAAAAAGAAAGCGATAAGAATATCCAATAAAATCAGAATTAAATGAGAGATAGAACAAAAATACATATGTATGTATGTACATACATATGTAACTGCGACACATGTACATAAATGTATAAAGAACAAAAAATCAAAAACGTGCGCCAATATTTAATAAAACAACAACAGCAACAAGTGAATGTAAAAACAAGAGTAAAGAAACAAAGATTGAATCATTTGTATAAAAAAAATAAATAAATAGAAAAAAATGTATTGAAAAATTAACAACAAAAATAATAACGTGCATTAACAACAACAAAAATTACAACTTGTGGTGAGAGAAAAAGAAACAATAAAACAACAAATACCCATTTTACCTGTAGTACTCGAGCAGAAAGTGTCAGGGACAGCAGCAGCTGTAACCGCTGCTGTTGCAGCAATGGTTGATGTTGCTTCGCTCGTTAGTGGAATTTTTATTTTTAGTTCTTTAATGTTTGTCGTTGTTTTTGTTGTTGCTGTCGCAGTCGTAGTCGTCTTTGACTTTTTACCCGAGTTATTGGTCATTTCTTCTTGTGGTTCTTTATTTTCACCGTTCGTTTTAATCGAATGACCGTTACTTTCAACTGTTGTAGTTGCTGTTGCTGTTGACGTCGTCGTTTCAGAGTTCGTAGATGGTTTCAAATCTAATTGCAGTTTTTGATTTAGGACTGGGTTGTTTGTCACGGACGGTGAGGATCTGGAGTCATTTGTTTGCTGCTGCTGCTGCTGTTGTTGTTGTTGTATACGTTGTGAACGAGTTATATATCTGCAAGGAAAATTAAAATATAATTAATAATTTTTGTTAAATTTATATCATTCTGATGAAAGTTGAGCCTAACTATGAGGTCTACTATTTATTTTGTAAGTCTAATAGAAGAAAAGCATTAATAACTATCGCTTAACAGCGTTTTCAGTTTCGGAAATTTTTTCGAAGATACAAATTTCGTGTTGGTGATCTGGCGATAACATATTTCTCCTGAACCTCATATTTCTCTTTATTTGCACTTGTGTTCACAATGAATTTTTTGGTATATCGGGTTTGACAAATACGAATAAATTAGTCGAAGTATTGCAAAAATTCATAATTTTAAATTGAATCTTTACGATTAATTGAAAGGAATTGCAATTGAACAATTCTGAACTGGATATATGTAAACTCTTTTAAAAATAATTATTATAAAGAAAAGCAAAATTTACGGTGATGAAAAATCTGTGGACAATAGATAATAGTTATTCTTTGAACAATATTTTCTCGGCCAAAAAGATATAATTTGATTTTAACTTCTTCCATCGGAAAATAAATCTTCAATTTTACTTTTTAGTTTTTGATTGAAAAAATATGTAAAATTTTATTTTCTATTTTTAACCGAAAAAATATCCGCCAAAAATAACTTTCAAGTATGAAACAATAAAAAAAGCAATCCAGAGAATATATGTAATAAAAACAATATAACAGAATTTTTAAAATAAATTTATCAAAAAAAAAATCCAAAACGTAAATAAATCTTCTTCGGTTTAAAGAGTTTCTTTCTGAAATTTGATTTCCATTACATACATGTACCTACATATATATATTGAATGTTTTTTTACATAAAAATAAAAATCTTTTAAGACTATTATGCCTTAGCTAAAAAGCATTATTTGTGCAAATAAGGCATGATTTTTACGAGCTTTCGGATTTAATTTAAAAAATAATTAAAGAAATGTATGAAATCTTTATTTGAGTCGATAGAACGATCGATATAATTCAATGTTTAATTCATGTAAGTGTTCACCGCAGCTACGCCTCAAATGGTTCATACGCTGGGTTCAATTTCGGCATTCTCTCTGCAACATATCGGCCGGTATATCCCGAACAATTCTATAATATTGGCTTCTAGTGCCTCAGCGGGCTTGTCCCTACAGCCATGGGCCTCAGTGTAAACGTATACGTGTTGATGGTTAATGTCCAATAATGTAAATTTGGAGCGAAATTTAGTCACACGATTCCGAATAGCCGCCTCACAAGGCTCAAACTGACCATAAATGGAAGAAGTGCACGATGCACCTTCTTAACCGTGCATAAATTCAATAATATGTAAGCGTTGTTCGCTTGTAACTTGATTCATGGTTAAATTATAGACCGAACTGAACATATTTAACAGTAACATGTTAGACGAAAACAGCTGAGCTGCCAAAAACAGTTTTGCCAAAAAGGAAGTTGCTAAAAACTTCACCCTCTATGTGGAATAAGCAAGCAAATTATTTCTGTTTGATTTTTTGAATTGAAATTTCGTAAATCATTGTCATTAGCCGCGTTCATAAGAAGTAAATGTTGCGCAACCGCAGAGTTGAGTACTTCCGCTCCACACAAGAGTTGAGTATTTGCTGCCATTTTTTCTATCACGAATTTTTTCGGTACATTTAGTCAACATGATGTGTTTAGCCTCCGCAGCTGATCAAGAGATTTATGCGCTTGTATATTCTAATGCAACGCCGCTTTGTTAGGTGGCGGCTGCAAATTAATTTATCGTTAAAAATGCGATTAAGTAACGAAAATAACAAATAAAATTAAAATACTAATTTCATAAAAAATACGTAAATTTATTATAATGTCTATTTATTTTAATTATATATTTAGTTCAATGTAAGGAATAAAGACTTTCTGAACAGAGTGGCCGCCACTAGCGTTGAAATATAAATACTATCGGCGCAAGTTCATCATTTTATTGCAGTGTTTTGTTGTGCATTTATGTGTTTGCAGATTTTAAAATTAAAATGGAAAATTCCAGGGCTGCTGACGTTTGCATTGGAGATCGCATTTATAATATATATATTTCTTTTGCAGCACTTCTGTTTCTGTTCATTTTCCAGTTATTCAGCAAGCCGAATCCAAGACGTGACTGTTGGGCTCAATATTTGTTGGGCGCCCATTTTCTATATCTGCTGGGAACCACAAAGTTGCCTTAAACAAAAGTTTTTTTCCAACTTAACTTTTTTTTAAATATCTTAAATTTAAGAGATTTAATTTGTTCTATACATATCGCTCTTCAGAAAACGGGGTTAAAGTTTTTAATTTACATACACATCAATGGAAAAATAAAGAAGTATCCTGCCCTCCCTAAAAAGGTGAGTAAACAAGAATTTATTATACAAGATAAATAACGATACAAGAAATATTTCTGCATTCTTAACTTAAAAATCACGTTTTTTGAGATATGACTACGTTGCAATAAACAAGCGATATGTATATTTGTGAATTACATACAACTCGATTGTTTGAGTGTAGTTTTAATAATCAATCTTTATTAATATTCAAATCTTAAAATCTACTTATGCAAGGTTTGCATAAAAACTTAAAAATAATTTTTATGAAAGTGTCGCATAACAACGACAACAAATGAGTTGCGCATGCAGTGGCAGACGCTAAATCAGCATTAAGTGCATGCGCTACTCATCTACTATGGTATGTTATGTATGTCACTGGATTCGTGTATGTTACTCCTCCCCTCTTTATAAATTTCAATGTCCTCATTGATCTTTTTTTTCATACATTTGTTTTTTATAAGATCTAAGAACTTAATTTTTTGTAGTATTATTATTACCAAGAATATTAAAATAATAAAAATGAATGCAAAAATAATATAATTTGTTTCTTTTACTGCATAGTTCTTGTGATAATTATTTTTCAACTCTATTTTAGTTATATAGTCTTTGTTATTTTTAATTAAATTTTCAGAGTTTTAACATGTGGGACAATGCTTGATTGTGGATTACTTAATTTGCTTTCAACTTCAAAAGATCCAATTTTAAGTTTACAATTGCTTAATGTTAATAAATTATTTCCATTAATGGATATATTTAAGTCGTTACAATTTTGGTTAAGGATTGTTTTTTGTATGTTTTTTGTTAAAACCATATTGGGTGGTACAAAAGATATACTTGTTTCTTTATTTGTTTTGAAAGAACAATTTGATAATTGATTATTCAATAAATTTTCTAAACAAGAGTCATATACAGGTGTAATTTTTTTGTTATTTAATTTAAACAGTTTTCCATTTCTCTTTACAAGATCTACATCCAAACTTAATACTAGTTCTTGGTTATCATTATCAGGAATTGGTAATATCTTAAATCTAGGATACATTGTAAAATTTTGTGGTATAGTCAATACAAAATATATAAAATTTTCTTTAATCCACACAGAGGTTTTAATAAATTCAAATTTTCTTGCATTTAATTGATATAGTTTTAATGTCAATAAGTTTAGGATTAACAATGCCTAATTTAGCCAACTGTATTCCCATCTGAATATCCTGAACGTGCTCCAAGTAGGTTTTGACATTATCAAAAAAAGTATCGGCAATAACTTTAGTAACAAGTGCATTCTGAAGGGCATTTGTTGAATTTCTTAGTTCATTTAAAAGTGTACTTCCAGCATTAACGTGTTCAATAATACTATTTGTGCTTATGTCGCCATTATCAATTCTGTTCTTTATTTCAATTATAGATTCTTCTATTGTTTCTCTATCTTCACTATCAAGGGTTCCAAAAAGAAATTTCAGACCACTACCTAATGCATTAAATAAGACCCGTTTGTGCCTCTTTATGAATAGCTGTTTCTCTTGATCAGCCATATTAAGATATTTTGTTATGATGGCAGATTATAAGTATTCGTGATTATTGTACTCATTCCACAATTCATTGAAAGATTTCTCAAGCTCGGTCATATTGATCTCAACAATATGATTACCATAATCAGTGGGGATTGATACCTCTCCCTGGTCAATGACAACTTAGCCAAACCCATCACTAATTTTATCAATTTTAATAGTTTGAGCGACAACTCCGAACGTCAAGTACAACAAGACCATAGCTGTGAAGAACATTCGGGAAAAATCAATTTGAGTGAGATGTTCCAGGATTCTCTCCTGTAGATGCAGTCTCGAATTGATTCCTGCAATCATTGATATTTGTTACTCTATTTCTTTTAAAGTGGCTTTTATATTTTCTAACATTTCTATCCCTAAATTTCACTACAAAATGCTCCCCATCATCCTCTCTCCTTAATACTTCTGCCCTTTTAAAAGAATTTTCTATTTTATTTAGTCTTTTCCTTTTATTCTCTGCATTTATATATTTTACATTAATGGGGTTTTCTATTCTTTTTAAATTTGCATTATTGATTCTAATTTCCTTTTTATTTTGCATATCTATCAATGGTGGAGCTTTATTAAAAAAAAGGTTATATGGCTTTTCTCCGGTACTAGAATGGTTTATTGTGTGGTTGTAGGCAAATATTGTCTGTTCAACGCTCTTATAAGTTTGTTCTTTATCACCTGAAGTATTCAAAATTCGTAGTTTTTCGTTCAGCGTCTTATGAAGTCTTTCTATGTCACCTATGCCAGTTTTACCAGTGGTAACCTCTAATATTACATTTAGCTGTTCACACCATTGCCTAATATTCACATTATTCATACCTTGTCTTGATCGATTTTTAAAATTTTCGGAGGTCCCATAGCGTTAAACACTCTTAACAATGCTCGTTTCGTTTCTACCCAGTTCAAGTTTGAGACTTTTTCAGCCATTGCAAACTTCGAATAAAGGTCTATACATGTCAAATAATTCTCCTTATTCCATTGCCAAAAATCGATAACAAACTTTTCGCGAGTGTCATATACCGGGGGCGTTAACTTAAAAGGCAACCTATGTCTTATATGATCGGATTTGCACAAGTTGCACAATTCGCATGCATTGATGATTTTCGAAATTTCTTTTACATAATTTGGATAATAATATTTTATCGAGAATTCCCTAACAACTTTTTCAATTCCCTGATGCATTCCCTCCAAATGCAAATCCATTACAATAGTTTTAAATTTTGGATATTCTGTAACGTTTTCTAATTCCCTCATCGCCCTCGATAATTCGGTATTACCTGAACGTATTAGGTCTTTATAGACATCCTGAAAACGGAGAAAGTCTACATTATTTGGCATAAAGATTGCCGATTTTTTTCCTAACAAATGCTCTTTAATAATATTTTTAATATCATCATTATTCAAGTTTGTGTAGTATATACTAGTAACTGTATTTGAAAATATCTTCTTTTTAATGATACTGTCCGTGTCATTGCTAAAAAGCCTCAACTGATTTTTAAATGTATTCAATGTCCTCTCAGATATGGGAATATAATTAGCATTATCATCTTCCGCTGAATGAATTGTGGCCATATCAGAATTAACATCTTCATTCATATTACATTCGTCCAGTTTTACTCTAGAAAGAGCATCAGCAACGTAATTTTCCTTGCCAGGAATATGCTTTACATCGAAATCGAATTCATTAAGTTTGATTCTCCACCTCCGGAGTTTGGTGTTTGGTTCTTTGAGGTTATGTAACCATTGGAGGGGCTTATGATCGCTGTTAACCAAAAATTTTCTGCCAAAAAGATATGGACGAAAATATTTGGTTGCCCACACCAAAGCCAAAAGTTCGCGTTCAATGGTCGAATAGTTAAGCTCATGTTCATTGAGCGTTCTGCTTGCAAAGCATATCGGTTTGTCTTGTTGACTCAACACCGCACCCAGAGCCACGTTCGAAGCATCTGTTGTTAGTGTAAAAGTTTTCTCATAATTTATATATGAGAGAATTGGTTCCCTTGTTATTAAAATCTTTATTGTTTCGACTGCTTTTATATATTCTTTATCTTTAAAGTTAATTTTATTTCCCTTTTTTAAACAGGATGTCAAGGGTTTGGTTATACGAGCAAAGTCTCTTATGAATTTTCTGTAAAATCCAGCTAGACCCAAAAATTGTCTTATTTCCCTTTCCGTTTTGGGTATTGGGTATTTAATAATAGCACTTGTATTCCTTGGATTTGGTGTCACACCTTCAGGCGACACCAAGTGACCCAAAAATTCAGCTTCCCTCTTCAAAAACTCGCATTTATCGAGCTGTACTTTTAAGTTGGCATCTGTCAATTTCTTGAACACTATCGAGCGATTCGATGTGCTCCTGTAGAGATGCACTGAACACTATTATGTCGTCGAGATACACAAGTCAATGTTTTCCAACAAGTTCTCCCAGTATCTCATTCATCAACCTTTGAAACGTTGATGGGGCGTTTTTTAGCCCAAAAGGCATCCTCATAAATTCAAAATGATCGTTTGCGGTAGAGAATGCCGTTTTCTTTCTATCAACAGGGTCCATCTCTATCTGATGAAAGCCCTTTGCTAGGTAAATCATTGAGAAGTAAAGGCACCTTCCCAACTTATCTAAAATATCCTCCATGTTAGGAATAGGATATCTGTCGGATATCATAATTTCATTTAATTTACGATAATCTACGACAATACGCCATTTGTTCTTCCCTGACGCATCAGGTTTCTTGGGTACAACCCATATCGGTGAGGAATAGGGAGAAGTGCTATGTCAAATAATGTTTTGCTCGAGCATCTCTCTTATCTGACGATTCACTTCCTCTCTATGGACCTCAGGATATCTATATGATTTGCTATAGATGGGGTCCTCATGGATTGTTTTAATGCAATGTTTTGTTGCATGAGTAAAGGTCAAATTATCACCTTCTTTATAAAATATATTATTGTAGTTACGCAATAACCTAATTAAAGCTGAACGTTCCTCCCGGTTGGTCCATGCGAAATCTAGATTCTTCATTATTTATTTCAATCTCATGATTATTTAATTTCTGCTTCATTAATTCGTAGTCACTACCACTACTGGTATGAAATCCTATTAGATATTCGAAGTCATCTAAAACTATATTATTTCTAGCAACATCAATTTTTGCGTTTAAAGTTCGTAGTGCATCATAACCTAACAATCCCTCATAATTATCCGAAAATTCATACACATAAAACTTTATTAGCTTACCATGGATGAAAGTGTCTTGAGCGGAGTCCAAAACTACTGAGCCTGTTGCTGTTCTTAAAGTAATCGGTTTTGTTTTTTGAACCATTGTTGATAAATTATTTTTCCTAATTATACTAACAGATGATCCTGTATCAATGAGAAAATTAAATGGTTTATTATTGATATAAAACGTTACAACCGGTAATCTTCCGGGGCATGTAAATGAAAATTTGATCCATCCTGTTCCATTGGAACAGGAGCTCCATATCGTCTGATTCTAGATTGGTTTGAATTATTCCAGTTTGTTTTACAAGCAAACTGTTCATTTCCGTTACAATAAGGTTGTTGTGAAAAATTATTGTTATTATATGGTACATGGTCGTCATTATTAATCTGATTGAAATTTGGACGTTGCTGTCCCCAATTATATAATTGAGAAGCATTTGTTGGATATTGAGATGGGAAAGAATTGTGTGGCATTTGCGAAATATGAGTTACAGGCCGAAAGATTTTTCCTTGTGAATAATCACCTTGATTAACGATTCTATTTTTATGAAATTTCTTTTCCGTAAATTGAAAATAGTACAAACCGCTTTCCCTCAAAATTTTAAGAGCTGATTTAAAATCTGATAAGTTGTTCGCATTAAGTATAGCAACAATATGGTAAGGCAATTTTTTTCTCAAAATTTCCAAGCTATATCTATTTACTTCAGATTTATACATACTTTTCCTACTTTCAGATTCTTCACTTAACTTTATACAATCCCTACTTTTACAAATTTGATTATTTAATTCATCACAAAATAATTTAACACTATTAATAAATTTTACATTACCCAATTCAAATATAAGTGTTGAGATATCCTTTTTCTCTCCAAATTCCTGCACGAGCTCCGCTTTTAGCGTTCTCCAATCGCCTGGATTTTCTCTCCTGAGAAGGTCCGCCGCAGGCCCAACCAGCTTCCTTTGGACTGCATTAAAAAACAGCATCTTTACTTCAACCTCCAGTCCACTTATGGACGACACAATGGAGTCTATGTGTCCGATGAACATTGCAAGCGTGTAAGAGTTGTCATCGAACGGTTCCAAGAAATTAAAGTTCTGCAATGCGAATTCCTTTTTTTCCTTGTTATCTGTCATTGGTTATGCTGAGGTCACTTAAAAGTCTGCTTACTTCTTCCAAATTTTTGTTCTCCAGCATTTATTAAATTTTTAGTATTTTATTTATTCTTTTCGTAGCACTTTATTTAGTTTCTTTGATAAAGTTTCATTAAATTTTATTTCCAATTTGTATTTAATTTTGAGCTTATTTTATTTAACTTTGCTTTCAGTTTTTATTTTTGGACACTTTTAACTTATTTTTAAAATTCTTAATCTTAGTTTCTTAATGTAGGTACGTTTATTCCGACTGCGCCAATTACATACAACTCGATTGTTTGAGTGTAGTTTTAATAATCAATCTTTATTAATATTCAAATCTTAAAATCTACTTATGCAAGGTTTGCATAAAAACTTAAAAATAATTTTTATGAAAGTGTCGCATAACAACGACAACAAATGAGTTGCGTATGCAGTGGCAGACGCTAAGTCAGCATTAAGTGCATGCGCTACTCATCTACTATAGTATGTTATGTATGTCACTGGATTCGTGTATGTCACTTGTGTGTGCACTCTTCCCTTTATAATCCACATGGAAAATCGTTATAATTAATTCCATGAAAACTATTTCTTTATAGTAAGATCAAATGATAGTTATCAAGCACTCGAGTGGGCCAGGCCCACAATATAAATAGTAGATTTCGTAAAAAAAGTAATTATACACGCACATTAATATGTTTTAACAAACAAACTTGTCTACATTTAATTAACCTAAAGTCCAGAGATCATACAAATTTAATAAAATCATTTTTATTTCACTTTATATCCAATAGAGTCAATCAAAGACGAATTAAATAGTTTGTATAAAGTTGTTTTAAATAAGGACATAAACTTTCTTAGAATAATTTTTAGAGCTTAATGGCCAAGAAGCTGCAGTTCTTGAGTTCAACTGGAGCTCGATTTTAAAACATTTAATATTCTAAAAAATTTTAGTTTCTGCAATTCTTTTTTACAGCCACTGTAAAGTTAATTGTTAATAATATTTTATTTTTGCTTTTATGAACTATTAAAAACTAAACAATAAAACTTAAATTTTTAATTTTGTAAGTCACTAAAAAGATTTCTTTATGAACCATCTATATTGAGCTATTAGATATGTATCTCCACAGTTAAAGGTCATCCTCAAGTTCAGCGTGAACAAAAGGTTATTTTCAAGAGATTTTGTTAATTTTATTCATTACATTTTTCTATTTAGCAGTTTATTCTGATGCTGTTTTTATAGTTTATTTCTGAGAATTATCATAACCAAAGCGATAATCTTTCAAAAGCAGTTTCTATTGTCCAAAGAAGAAGTTTGATTTTTCTCTTAGCAATCTATTATAAAAAAAAAACTTTCCAATTTGTTTTGTTAACATATTTCTTCTTTTTTGGTAATTCTTTAGTTTTTGCTTCCAATTTATTCTTTTATGCATTAAAACTTTTGTACTTAACATGCCACTCACTATTGATTAGAAAATGTTTTATTTTTAAATTTTATTTGCATTTTTTGAAGACATTTGTCTATTTGTTTGTTATTATAATTTTTCTGATTTATTTCTTTTTTTACAAAAGCAGGGAATACACGAGAAATAAATATTATTTTAATTTGGTTTGAAAGCCAAATAAGTTTTGTCGAAATGTTTACCGTGTGTGATCCCGTTTGATTATTTAATCTTAGTACCATAGCACTAGGCTTGCCAGATCTAATTTGTCAAAAAGCTTGACATTGACCAAAAAAAAACTTGATTTTGAAAAAAAAACTTGACAAATAAAAACACTCATACTAAATATATAAAAGAGATTTTTAGTTTTTAAAGAAGAACTTCTGGATAATTATTATTGGGAAAATACGAATTGAATTTCAACTTTTACTCGTAAAAACAATTTTGCTGAGAGGTTTTAGCTATTCTATAATAAATAAATAATAATTTTCATAAATAACTTGACAATTCTTCAAACACATAGGTTTTATTTAAAAAAACAATGAAAAACCGCCTGTATTATTCCACCATGGGTATATCAAGTCGGCTAAGCTGATAGAAGGATGGCGCGCCGGTAAAACCCCGGCTCAAGCCGAATCGCCGCCGCCGCCGACGAAAAGTCCACGACTTGCTTCTCTGGTTCAATGTTGTCAATTTACTAGTGTTGAGTAATAGGGTAAATATCAGTGTTGGCACTTTTATAATAATTGTACAGAAAGTTATAGTTATTTTTTAAACTATAATTGCAGAAAAAAATATGTATCATATTAGTCCTTAGTTCTATTGATAGTAAAAATATGGGCTTTAGATTTGTTTTTTAGAAATATACACATACTTTTTTTAAGTATTATTAAATAGCTAGAATAAATTTGAGGAAAAAAATAACTTACAAAAAAGCTTGACAAATCACTTTTTCACTTGACACTTGACGCGCATTAAAAAACTTGACAATCAGGCCAAATCAGGCCCTTCTGGCAACCCTACATAGCACGATAGTGCCAAAGACCTTATGGTGGCGGTACGTTGGACCCATTGAAGATAGATACATAGATAGGACGATAGAATTATTCTTTGCAGGAAAATTAATGGATGACTGAGTCATTATCTTCGAACAAATTAATTCTTCTTTGTATTTTATTCCTACTCAGCCGGGTAAAGGGTAAACAAAAACTGTTCTAGCTGTATCTGACGCCTGGTTACATGTGCACTGTTGTCGTTGACCTTCGTTTCTTACTGAACCTCTCTAAATGTTGCACGATCAGATCAACGTAGCGAGCGTTAGTAGAACCAACTAGATTGGTTCCATTGTCCGTCCACAAACTATATAATTTTGTACACAATTTTATACACGGCTTGATTTCACCAACAAGTCATTTCGAATAAAGATGTCATCAAAATAGCGAAAATGAGCGCAAAATAGATTCAGGTTGGGCGATGCTCATCGACAGTGTTGTACACTTAAACGCATCAATGTGGCTCACAACCTCCCTAAGTAGAAGCCACGGTCCTAACGTATAACCCTTTGACACGGGTATTAATTCTGGTCATTGCAAAATTTTATATATGGTTTTTATAGCTTAAAATTGCTTCAAAAAACATTTGTTACAAATTATTGGGACAGATTTTTATTCTTAAGTGGCTTTTGAAAATGTACATTTTAATGTACATTTTTCATTTTAGTTATCATTAACGCCTCAAACTTCGTATTTTGGTAAAACGTATGTTTACATTAGAAAAGTATCGAAAAAATTCGATGATGACAAGACAAAATATACAAAACTGATCTCACGATATTCTGAAATTTTAGAGCCTCTTAAGAATTTAAACAACAAAACAACGAACCAACCGATAATTTTAAATTAAATGCTAAAATTCAAATCAATGATCGGTTCATAAAATCGACATACATTATAATGTATACCACACCTGAAAATGTTAAAGCCATTCTGGTTATGTTAGAGTTAATAGAACCATTAAAAAATTAAAATTTTTAAGTTGTACCAGCTACACTTTCAACCATTCTCCCTTTATTTTCGTATATGGTGAAATCGGGTTTCCGTGTATGGGGAACTAAACCGAATTTATAAATAATCCTGCCGTCCATATATCATATATGATATATGTTTATGTATGTACATCACATATTATACAGCGGGTGGTCCAAAAACAAGTTCTTTTTTAAAGCATATATTATTTTGACACTGATAGATTATTTCTGCCCGACATATTGAAATATTAGTTAGTATCATAACTCCGTTTATCAAAATGAGTCGCCTTACGCTCGAACAACGTTGGGAAACATTGCAAACGTATTAATGGTCATCGAGTCAGAAAAATCATCGTTTTGTTGTGGGGTGTCATTAAAGACCGATGCAACAATAATCTTCCCTTCAGAATAATATTGTCCGAGAGATTCGTGAGACAGAACAAAAAAAACGTCAACAAAGTTTTAGAAATTTTGACTTACAGGATAAGCGGCTGTGAGGCCAGCCGCGTGTAGCGGCTCCCTAAAAACAATGTCGTTTCTCTTCTGCCGTGTAAGTTGAAATTAATTGATGTTAATTTATCCTTTGTAGCTTTGGAATATTATCTTATATCCTATTCTGTCTAGCCAAAATAATAATCACTTTGGACTACTAACAACCAATTTAGTTCGAAAAATAATCAAATTAAGTTTAGTTTATTTTACCTAATTATCAAAAAGATCGCCAAAAATATAAATAACTTTATTACTTATTGTACTTCTTAATTAACGTATAATTAAAATTTTGATTTTATAAATACGCGTAAATAACGAGATCCAGAAATAACAGAAAATTAACAAAAATATAATTATTTCATTTATATATTATATTTTAGCTTCTAAGTCGATATTGAAACCTCTTTCATCTCATAAATGTTATGAGAAATAAAACAAGTTTAAAAACATTAAACTTAAACTACAGTCGTAGGCAGAAGATATTTAACTAAAACGTAAAAATTATTCTGTTCACGAAGTGTTATCACTGCCAGAGGTTGCACTTCTTGTGTGTCATGAAATAAGATGGAAAATCCTTGGAAATATTTAACAAAATTTTATTGCAGCTGCAGCTTTAAATAGTTTAATTCAAGAGAAAAAAGTGTTTAGCTTCTACGATTACTTTTGACACCCACTGTCAAACACTAATTTGTAAATGTTATTAACATTTATTTTTATAGACCGTTTAAAAATAAACAAAAATATTAAAAATTTTAATTTAGTGCCTTCAAACTGTTTCTCGAAAAAAAAATGTTACTGATTAAGAGTTTTTCGAATAACTCAATGGCAAATTAATTAAATCTACGAGTATAAAACAACAAATTGAGACAGATTTAATAAAATAAAATCTTGTTATATTATTATTTCAGCTTAACGATCTTGTGATTTAGAAGTGTTTATTATCAGAGAAATATTTTGTTGAATAAAAATTTTAATTAATTAATTACAAAACATCACAAAGTGGAGTTAATCGATTTGCTAAACGAAGCATTCCTTCATTCATCTGTAATGTTAAAGGTCATCTTCAAACTGGATTTTTATGAAGATATGAATAAACAAAGCAAACGTTTTATTTAATGGCTGTTAATTTCTTTTCATTGAAATAGAATAATAATTTTGTTTTAATAGTGTATTACAGTTGTTTTCTTTTTATTCGTAAGTTGTTCTTGCGACTGGTTTATTTTATTATTTATTTTCTGTTAATTACTATAACTGAAACATCAATATTTCAAACACCGGATTTAGTGTTCAGACAAAAAGTTACATTTTTTAAACAATTTATAATAAAAGACTTTGAAAATGATCTGATGATCTGCATTAGCATCAGTGAAATGCGCATAGGAACAAGCTATAACCCTCAATAATCAATTGCAATTTGTTTTTAACAAAATTGTTAATGTTTTACTGAATAAGTAAAATATTAATTTTGGAAAAAAGTGCGAATAAAAAATTTAAAATATTTGGCTTTGAAAATTGTTTTGTTAACTTATTGGTCATTCTTTAGTTTTTGTTCTATATTTAACAAAAACAAAAAGTTTTATATTCAGGCATGTTCTACAAAAGTACTGAAAGTGAAATGTAAAAAGTAAACTTTTTATTTTCGATGTTCTGGAAAAGTAACATAGCGTCTATACTAGCCATTTATTTGTTATGACAAAAGTCAAAGTTGATATAAAAAATTAAACTGCTTTTGTCAACTCAATTTTGTATATGAAGTTTGACATTTGGTATGACAAAAAATTGTCTCGTCTAGACGCTATGTAAAGTATATTTGTATAGCATTGTTGTGGCATTACTACAACTACAGCAATACAAAAACAAAAACGGAATTTTTTCTAACGGAAGTCTACCCAAATGTCAAAAATTATTGTGAACAAAAATTAAATAAAATAAATACATAAACAGAGATCGGAAAGTAAACCATTCAAATGTTTTTACTCTACAGATGAGCATGACTAGAAAGTGTGGATTACTTTGTACGTATTGCGGGCCATATAGAACATAATGCCACTTTAACAACAAACACAAATGTACGAGTATAAGTACCTATCAGCAATTATTGAAAATTTTAATTATAAAAAATAAGCACAAATTGAACAAACAAAAGCTTGGATATTTTGTAAATTTAAACTAGAGATGGAACCGTGAGTCACTTTTCACTCACGCTCACGGTAAAACAATTTTAATCTTGCACGACATTATATTTTTGGCTCATATTCATGCTCACTCACGTAAGTAGAACAAAAGTTACTCACAATCACGAAAACTCACACTCACGAAATATTCACGAAAAAAAAACTTTAAAATAATTAAAAAAATATTATTATCACTGATCAGTTCTGCTACTCTGATGAATAAATTGTTCCAATAATACTTTCTTAATAAAAATAATTTTAATTTATCAAAAAAATTTCTAAAATTAACAAGGAAATAAATAGTCAGATTTGTACTTGAGCCAAAAATTCCTTTCAACATAAACCTAAAACAATTCAAGTAATTACGTGCAAATATTAATTAATAAATTATATGAAAAAATTAGAATAAAGCGAAAAATCACGAAACAATCAAAAAATCTACTCATACACGCTCACTCACTCTCTATTTTTTGTTACTCGCGTTTATGCACGCTCACGTGATTGAAACAAAAAATTATTTATGCATGATTCACGCTAACAACGTGAGAGGTGTCCATCTATAATATAAACAAAACTGACATAAGATTGGAAAAAATGCTAAAAAAAATTATCATATGGCGTAGTAATGCCACCTTGTATTGTATGAAGTGTGTTTCTTGAACCAGGTGTTGCCACAAACGTTGAACAAAAATAAAAAAATATAGACCATTTATAATCGCACTTTTTTCACAAAATTAAAATTTTAAATAGTCAGTAAAATATTAATTGCGTTATTAAAAAGAAATTGAAATTGATTATTGAGGGGTATAGCTAGTTCCTATGCACATTTCACTCTTGCTACGAGGGCGGATTGATATTGAAGCTCGCTACCTAGCGCTAGACTGCAGCACAAACACAATTTTGGAAATTGCGATCTGTCAAACGTCAGCTGTTAAAATTTCACCCAAATTCATCGATTAGTTTATTTGTTGTAGTCGTTTGAAGTAAGCAACTTTTGTGTTTCTTGAAAAATGGAAAAAGTGAATTTCGTGCAGTGATTAAACACTATTATTTGCAAGGGAAAACGCGAAAGCGAAAAAAGAAAAGCTCGATAAACATTACGGCGATTCTGCTCCGTCAGATTACATGGTAAAATATTGGATTGCTGAATTTAAACGCGTCCAAACAAGCACTGCAACAATACCATCAATTTATGCTCTCAATTGACTATAAACGTAAACGTGTAACGTGTGCAGTCTCAATGGCAAAGCTCTAAGAATTGGGCTACGAATTGGGTTCACTCACGGTCACGTGAGTGGAGAAAAAAGTTAGTCACAATCACGAAAACACACGCTTACGAAATACTCACGAAAAGAACACAACCTATAAGTATTTATACATTAAAATTTCTGAATGCATATAGAAAAATCTAATATACAATTAGAAAATTCTGAAATAAAAAAGGAAAATTATGTTTAACTGAGAAATGTATTTTTCTGAAACAAGTTGTTAGTTTTGAAATAAAATTTTTCAATTTTCATATATGGGCAAGTCCCAGAAACAGTCCACCAAGCAAATTTTTTTTAGTGATCCAACTTATTTCTTTTTTTAAAGGAATATTAAAGTAGATATATAATTGTATAAATAAAATAAATGTATTTCGATGATCATTAATGCACAAATTATTACCAAATCCTACCCTATCTCAGATCTTCTAATATCATACCACAAATTAAAAATGTTTATGTATTCATATCATTACTTTAGTGTTAATGAAGAAGCCCCGATCGAAAAAATTTTTGTTTTTGTGTTGTAATTTGTTGTAGAATCGCTATTCCCTGTGATAATTGTACCAAGATACAAATCTACGCAAATTTCCAAACAGATTTTGGCAATACTGCCGTATGTATGTGAAATCCTTTGATTTGCTGTTTCAAAAAGTTAACACCAACTCACTCTATAATTTCTCTATTATATTTTTATTTTTAACAAAATTCGCAAAAAAACATTGGGGATACATCGGAAAAAAACTTCATATGAATCACTTCTATCGCATTTTTCACGAAAATTTGTCAACAAATCAAAAATAAAAAAACTTGGGAGTGCTAAAGTAAAAAAAATTGTTTGGAAATAGGGAAAATGGCAAAAAAGGCCGAAATCATATAAAATCAAGTTTAAAAAATAAACAAAAATTTAGCAAAAAAAATCCAAAAACTCTGCTAAAATTATAAAAAAAACGAAAAAAGCTTAACAATCATTTATAGCGCAAAAAATACCAAAATTAAAAAAGAAATTACAAATTTAGAAGAAACCATAAAAATTGTAAAAGATTCGGAAATTTGCATAAAATTTTTGAAATCAAATAGAAACCGTTTAACTATTTTCATATAATTTTGGATTGTCACATTGAATATTATATTAGTTTTATAATATGGTACCTATTTGCTTTCATTTATTATGCTTCAGTTCACTTATGCTTGAAATAGTGCACTCAATTATGAGCGGCTGTTCACAACACATATTTTTTCAGTTTTTGTACTTAGAACATATGATTTTATGACACTAGTTTTTGAATAAATAAAAATATTTGTTTTATTGTTAAGTACATTAAAAAAATACTGAATGATGTTTATGCACATTGAAAAATACACCAATTTTCATTACAAAATTTATAGTATTGTTTGTAGGCCACATCTGAATGCAACAAAAATTGGAAACTCTGCGCCTTTACTTCTGCAATTTTATTTATTTTATTATTTACCTACTATATCATATTATACATCAAATGAGAGCTTATTATCTTTGCTCTTGCTTTACTTTACTATATGTATAGTTCGTTACTAAGCCTTTTATAGTTCAGAAGATATGTCCCATTATATTTTTAAATTTGCAGGATCGCCCAACTTAAACTAAGCGCGACCGGCAATCAATTTTTAACAGCTTTTTTTAGATTTTAGACCCTTTTTTAAGGGCGTTTTTACATTTGCAGCCAGCGGCATTTGTAGTCATGTAGCCGGAAACAAGTGCGAAGATTATTTATTGAAACACCACAAAATAATGTTTGGCGTTTAATTTTTTGTGGTGCTCGCTTTACCTATCTATATCTAGAATTGTTTTTCAATATATTTCTTCATAGACTCAAATATTTGTGAAACTTTGTTTTTGTTGTTATTATTTTGAAATTCACAAACTCTTATGTTATTTAAAAAAAAGCGTGCTTTTCGAGCTGATTCGTGAATGTTGCAACAAAATTCTATCAGTTAGACAGATGTTGGGGTATTTTTCCTTTATGCCGCAAAAACAAAAATAACACTTTAAAACACACTTATAACAACACCAACAATAATTCATTCATGCCATTCATCCGCTTTGTACACAATTTTAATACTATATAAATTTTTTTGTTTCCTTATATAAAATGATCATTTAGCAAATTATTTTTAAGTACATACTTTAAAAGTATCGCAAGTATTTATACCGAATGACGGATTGTTTTCTTAACGACGGCACACACGCACTCTTGTAAGGTTCGTTGAAAACTAAACGTAACTATTATTTAAAACTTTCAGTAGAGCGACATTCAAACAAATACCAGCCATATACCGCACGAATAATCAAATAAAACAAAAAGTAAAATATGTACTCACGTACAATGAAGAATGAAGAAAACGGCAACAGACAGATATAAAACTAGTAAGCCAAGCATCTAACTATTGTTACAGCAAGTACAACAACAATGGTAATAAAATGGTATCCAAGAGATACTTTGCTCGCAAGGGTTGCAATAACTGCGGATTTTATAAAAAATGGGGATTTTTTTTGGGAAAGATAATATAATTGCCAAACAAAAATCAAAATCATAAAAAATCAAGACGACAAATGTCACAAGAAAAATCGTTAAATCGAATTAATACTACCTTTGAGCGAAAATAAAGCATATTATGGCAAAAAACAGTGTTTTACTATGTTTCCAAAGAGGCCTCTAGATTCCTCTCATATATAATTAAAGATTTTTAGCTTCACGTAATCAAAAAATGGAAAGTTCCTAATTTCAGCTAAAGAACTTCGTAATAAACAGGAAAACCGCACATATGCAACTGCAGTTTTTTTTGTAGTGCAACTTCTTTGCAGGCGGTTATAAAATATTTATCTGTTGCAGAAATTGTTATGAATTTTGGCATTAATTTGTATTTTGTTTTTTGCGCAATAACAGTTACCTAGAAAAAGCTTGTTTTATTTTATCCAAAAATTCAAATTCAATTCCTGTTTTTAATGTAGACTTTTCAAAAAACCCATTTTTGTTTCTTTTTGAGAGAATATTTTTATAGCATATTTAACTTTTCATTTTTAAAGAATATTTCCGGTTTCTCTGGTAATAAACAATATAAACAAGTGGATTATTATGAATTTCGATTCGAATGAAACTGCTTTTGAAACACAAGGTATAAGTCCAGATACAATAATTAATATTAGTCAATTCCGTCTTAACGTTTTTACGTTTTAAGGGAATAATTCAGCAGCGATTTTTTACTTGTCAAAGATACTTGAATTTTAAAACGATATTTATAGCAGATATTCTAAATCTATTTATAAAAATTATACTATTTTCTACAAACGCCAAAAATATCCAAAAATTAAAAAAAAGTCTAATTTTGTTGCTAGGAGAACAATAAATAGGGCAGCGACTTATGATTGTGATTACAAAATTTTTAGTAGTGTATCTGGAATCTACACCATGCTAATAATAACTCATACTTCTTTGCAAGACCCGTATAATTAAAAAGAAAATCGGAGAATTTGTCAATAACTAATTTTAAAATTGTCTTCAGGCGACTTTGATTTTCTTCGAATTCATGAATACAAAAATAAAATTATACTGCGAAAGAAATATTTATTATTTCCTATTTAAAAAAGAAATCGTTTCGTACTGTTCAACTATGCTAAAAGTTTTTTCCATGTAAATACTAAAACAAATTTTGACAAATCGATGTTCTACATACGGTCCGTTTTGTGAATTAGTAAAACTGCGTCGAAATTTCCAAATTCTATATAAATATATTAAATGGTTCGGGAGATACCACTGCAGAAAAATTTCGAAAATCTATACATTTTCTAACGCTCAAACTTTAAAATTAATAAAAAGTCTCAGTAATGGACGCAGGTCGACCGTTTTCTAAAAATTTTCTATTAGACTTGGTACCAGTGAAGATAATCACCTTGTGTAAATTTATTACGCAAATTTTTTTTTTCAAATATTAGTGATTTTTTTAAATAAAATTTTTCTGATTACTATGATATTTTAAATTGTACAATATATTTGCAGCTTAAGCGATGTTTTTAAAGTTTGTTGCAATTTTAATGAGCACATCTTTGCGACTTTTTCACACGGTTTTTTGCCTTAAATTTTTGGAAATCCGGCGTCGCATTTTTGCATTGTATATGGCCCCGCAGAAAAAAAGATTTTGTACTCTACGATATTTCTACTAAAGATCTAGACAATCATTTTCTATAATACATATAAAATTTAGACTTATTTCATATTTTCTGGGGTTTATTTCATTAGGATTATTTTTTTTTAATATTTCTATGAAACACAAAAATTTTACTATTTTTCTTCATAAAGTGTTTCTGTCATTTAGTTTTATGATTTTAAAGTCATCAAAATAAAGAAATAATTCACAAGTTATCTTAAACTATTTTTTTAATAAAGAATCACATTTTTAAGGAACTGGATAACTCTGTAGAAATAATGTTTTGGAAAACTAAAAATAAAAAAAAAATAAAATGCATATCGGCACCTAAAATGCAAAGCAACGTATCAGCAAAAAATATAAATTTCAGTTTTTTATTGATTACGACTTACTACATCATATTACGTATGTGTGCAAAATTTCAAGCTTTTGTTAACAAAAAAAAAAAGTTATGACCCAAATTAAAAATAACGTATCATCATGTGAATGATTTTATTAAATAAAAAAAAGTATCATCAGTGTTGTCAACTATTTACATAAAAAATACGGTGTCCGTTTGCGCAAAATTCGCTAGAAAGCGGCGGTAAATATGATTTCAATATCTCAAACAGTTTCCATATTATACAGTTTCTTGTTTCTCCTTATGAAAAGTGATGTTATGTTAATTTGCATTTTATATGACTATATATGTATAAAGAAAATCAAATTTTTTTAGTCGTTGTTAGTGTCTGATAGTAAGCACGGTGTTATGCTTAGTACGTCTGCATTTTCAGGTTCCAGTGGTTTAATTATTTAAGCAGCAAATTCAGCTATGGAACGTATCCATCCTACTTTGGAGATCTCTTTGTGTAGCACCTTGTGTTGAGCCATACATTCATTTATACTATTAGTTAGTTAATTATTAATTATTTTGATTGTTAAGCGATTTTTCATCATGAGGAAGCTATCAAAGGAGTAGCTAAATATCGATAATAAATTTAGATGTTTTTATATAACAGTGACCTCAAGTTTTTTAATTAATTAGAAAATCGAAATCAAAAATTTTTTTATTAATTAACAAAAAGAATTATGTTACCACATAATAAGTATTTTAAAGTATGTGTAATTAAGGTACGGAAGTTATCAATATGTATATGGCAGCTCTTGGTTGTACTACCTAAACTGAAATTTCTTCAAAAATATTTTCACCCGTGTAAAACAGGAAAGGATTTTCTTTGTTAACCGTGCTATTTCAAAATCGTGTATAAAAAAAAGATCGTTTAAAAACAGGATTGGCTGTACATGTATGAATGTTTAATTTTTAATAAAATGAAAAAATAACTTCAAAATCCATTATATGTTTTCCCATCAATATTGGGAGATTTTTGTAATTACCTTGGGAATGTTAATTTTGAGCTGATTTCTTGGCAACTCATATTAAAGTTTACTCTGCAAAGTCGGGATTTATACGCAAACTTTTTTGATGCATTTATTTTTCAATTCTGTCTTGGTGTTACTACTACGCTGTACCTTCCGCCTTAATACTAATGTTCAGACTATGAAACTATTTTAATCACGTTTTGGTTTGACATTTTCTAAGAAGATTGATCAGCTGGTGCAACAATGAAATAAGTGTGTTAAATAAAAAAATGGGGAGAAATTTAACTGATAAATTATAAACATTAAGAGATATTAAAAAAATAAATATAATAAAAGACGTTGTACCACAATTAGAAATATATACTAGAGAAAGGAACAATTAACTGCCTCTTACACGATGTCGAATGCTTTCTCATTTTTATTGGCGATTAGACCGCCACGATTTTAACTATGAAAAAAATTGTGAACATTGGTAATATTTGTCAAAATAATGTTGTTACCACAACACGTTTAATTTAACTTAACATACTGCGATACACTATCCAAACCGACTTTTTATCGTTTAGGAGTGAGTTTAATTTTTAAATACGTAAATATTAAATGTGTTTTCAATTCTGGTCAATGGATGAGAAAACATTCAAAATTAATTTGTGTAGCTCTTAAACACATAAAAATTTCTGAAAAGTCTTCGTGTAAACATTGACTAAATATTTAACGAATGTTGAAAAGAAATAAACGAATGAAGAAATAAACAAAACGCATGAAAAACTGCAAACAAGAAGTAATTGAATCGCTTAAAACAAGGTATGAGATTAAGTGTTTGTCACCAAAACTGGCTTTTTCAAATATTTTTTTAAGTGGTGGAAGTTTTAGTTTTATTTCTTGGTTTGTGTTTGTTTTCCCAAAAAACAAAAATTTTGTAAGAAAAAAAAAATTCAAAATAAACACCATTATAAGCGTTGCCAGAAACTTCCCCAAAAAATATCACGATTTATTAAAGAAAAATAATTTTTGAGCGTAAAAGTCTTCAAAATCTTATTTTTAAAATATATTAAAAAAGTTCACTAAAAATATTATCGCGTACAAATATGTGTAACCGAAATTCGGAAAAATATTCCAATTTTTTTAAACTTAGGCAATTAGAGTAAGTTCGGATAATGTGGTATACCTATTTTTTATTTGACTATAATCTGTTGAACCTTAATTCTATTAGAACAGACCTCAGCTGGTGTTCTACTACCACCGTTCTCATTTAGGGAATTTGTCCCCAAATAGGGGATATTTTTGTGATTGGGAATAGAAATTTCGGGAATATCCCCAGGGGAATTTTGGTGAAAAAGCTCATTTTTCGCTGAGGATTTTCGGGGATAATATATTACTATAAATCTTGTTATTTAGTTATTCTTTTTTGTATTCAAATTCATGTACATATTGACAAATCATATTTTTCTGCTTGATGATGGTAACATTGAAAAAATTCTTAAAAGAATATAGTATGACTTATTATTAAAATAATTCAGTATGATGTGCCAAATTTATTCCATCTTCTCAAATGCTAAGACTTTTTAATACAACCAGCATGTGCAACAAAATTGCATTGACTGATGATTCTGAAGTTTTTGAAACGATAAACATTGATACGTATGTACATACATATATACAAGGCGTATATATACATTTTAATGTAAATATTTAGAGATCAAAGTATAAATTAATTCGAATAATATTACACAGAGGGATTACATTAAGTAAATAAATATATGCATGACATAATATTATATCATTTTTAAGGATATGTGGAATGGGTTATTATAATTATTTCGACCTTTTGATTGAGAAGAATCTATCTGTTTTGACTGAGAAATATTGAATTTTATAAAGCTTTCTGTTATTTATTAATTTATAAACTTGAAAAATTTTATTACAGATCTGTGGGGCTTTTGATGATAAGAAATTAGCTATTTTGGGGTATTTGGGGATTGAAAAATTACAAATTGGGTGTAAGGTATAAAACAAAACTGGGAACCCAGTCTACTACAGGTCTTATGTTTACAATGTAAAGTTTGCATTCAGGAAAGTGAAAGAGTCTTTAGAACTCAAGATTCGGAGAAATTTGAGAAAAAGTGAAAACACCTACAAACCAGCCATTGAAAATATTCGCGAGTAATGTGGTATACTACGTTTCTGTGTTTGTTTCTGAAATAAAACTGGGTTTACAATTAAGCTTAGCCGCTTACAGAACTTCATACGGATTTACAATGTTTTTCAGGCCAATGAAGTACTTATTTTATCTAAGCATATAAATATAGTTTTCTTCTTTATTTCTGCTTTTCATTTGCTTATTTCATGTCAGAGCATAATCAGTATGTGATGCACTACACCACTCTAGTCGGCTTGGTCTATACCACATTAGCCGAACTCCAGTTTAATTCAAATAGTTATAAATAAAAATCTGGTACTTAATAAAATAAATTGTTGTCAATATGGTTCAATACTAAGGGACTCTTTTATAGATTTAAAATTATTTATTGGGACTTAAATCTCTTGTTTTCAATGTGATACACATTTTTCAATGGAACCAGAAAAATGTCAAACACGAGAGTGGTAAATATTGTTATTACTGCCTCTTTACATAGCTTTCTAAAAGCAAATAGAATTGTAATTTATTAATATTCTGAAATCTAAAAACCATCAAGATTGGTTTTGTCGGATTCTAGTTTTTAGTTTTGAGAAAAGACGCGCTATGCCACAATACCCGAACTTCCTCTATTGCCTACCAACCATTTTGATGTGTTACCTCCTTTCTAGAAAGAGATAAAGTAGAAAGAACAGACGGTGAATTTCTTTTACAAATCCGCTATTGCGCGTTTGTTCATGTTTTTATAGCAGTGTTGTTGCGCGTTTTGTTCAAATAGACACATTACATTTTCGCTAAGCTGTTTAACCATTTTATTAATTACTTTACTTCTCCGACGATCTTGCTAAACTACCAAAGAAGGAGGGTGCTGTGATCTACACTAGCATACACAAACCAGGGGCAAATCACGGCATTCGATATCGAACGAAATCCCATACAAATCTTTTTGAATTTGTATGGAAATTTCGTTGGATATCGAATGCCGTAATTTGCTATCTGTATTTTTTTAATACGAGTACAAACACAAACCGCGAAACCATTTCGGCTTGTCTGCAGAAACACCCAGGGTCCAGGCAGGAATCGAACCAGTGACCCCAACACTAATAGTTTAGTACGCTATTTACTAGTCTACGAGGGCTCCCCCGTACTGTTCAGTGACCAGTACTACGCCTTCGTTAAACAATCCCCAACAACAACAAATACAATGGCACAATAATGCACATCTGAAAAATGCTAAATGTTATGACATGCCTGAAACTAGGCTCGAACTAGTTCTGTAGTCAACGCGCGAAAAACTTTCAGAGCTCGAAAAAATTATCGAAATTCGAAAAAACAGAGTGTAAAATGTTTTTAGTTCTGAAATATTCAACATTTGAAAAAAGTATTAATTACAAAAAATAATCTTTGCAAAATAAATTTAAAATAAACTGCCAGTCCAACGATGTCACAAGTATTCGTTCTTTCGTACAACTACATTTAAAACAAAAACAAATTCCAAAATTTTGTTTTTGTTTGAAATGTAATTGACTGGCAGAAATTCTTTTTAAGCGAACTCAAAAAAGGAGAAGGTTTGTTTAAATGTCTGTCATTTAAAAATGATATATATATATATATATATATATAAATATATATATATATATATATATATATATATATATATATATATATATATATATATTTTGGGGATTTGACGTCAGGATCTCTGTTTTGAAGTCGGTTTCTTAAAAATTATTATTCAGAATAACGTAACTAAATAGATTTGAAACTTTTAAGGCTGTACCCAGTCACTCATAAGTCCAAGAAAATGAAATAAATTGAAAAAATTTTCATATAAATATTTTAATTGTTATTGCATTATAGAATAGCTATAAATTATTTTGTATTTGATCTATTTTGTATTTTTTAAGAATAGTATCGTTTTTTGGTCGTAAAATTTTTTGAGTCCTTTTATCGAGAAATAATTTTGGAATTCCTTTATTTTTTGATTGGGCCTGTTACATTTTTTTAATTTAATAGTTTCTCAAGGATTTTATTTAAAAAGCGTTTGCTGTTATACATATGTATATAAAAATTGTTGAAAAAAATATTAATAATCAGTTTCTCTTAATGCGAAAGAATATTTCATTCGATTATTTGTCACTAGTGTTCAACTAGAAATTCATTTGTAATAACACACTCACACTTAATAAATAAATACTAGTGCATCCATTGGTCGCGACCCGACCGACCGGTCGACTCAATCCACCACATTATAGAAATTAATATTAAACATTTGCATAAAAACATACGATAAAATACAAAAACAAAAAACATTCTAAATAAAGAACTTAAAACTCTGCACACATGCACACTTTCTTTATTTTTCAAGTTGAAGCTGATACATATGTACATGTGTAATAACAAGTGTGCATGTGTTATTAGCGACTGTAAACGCTTGTAGCTCCCTAAATATCGAGCCGATTAAAATTAAATTTAGATTGCGCATATCTATGCAAAAATCCGTTTAAAAAATATAAATCCTTGCAAAATCGGTTCAGCGTTACGGCCGTAAAAGGGATCTAAAGAAAGGTGTTTGCTTATTAATTATATAGATGATAAAATGATTGTTCTGGCAACGCTGCTGATAACCGATAAACTAAATAGCGATTGTCAATAGAAGAGAAACAATATTAAAATATGATAAGAGAAATTATAAAAAAAACATATGCAGCTCTAGAAAAGAAACGTCAACCAAAAACCAGATTACCCAAATAAACAGTTGTCTGCAAAAAACATGAATGTTTGTCTGCCTGTCTATAGATGTAGATACAGTGCGTGAAAAAAGCGGTCATTGCATATACAATTGCCTACTCACAGAAGATAGTAACACTTTTTTTTTCTAATTATTTTTGGCGCATTTAAATGCTGCATTATTTGTTATTATTATTTTTTGTATTTGCTGAAATGTGACATTTAGAAATGGGTTTCTGTTACTAGGAGACGGCAGCTATCAATTTTTTCTCGTATTTTGACACGCTTTGACATTTCAAATGACAGAAAATGCGTTGTTATGTAGAGCGTGAATGTATATAGTACATATGTACATATCGCTACTTATTGCAAGGTAGTCATATCTTAGGAATGAATGAATTGAATAACTTCAGACCTCAAATCTAAGCCCAACGTAGGTATTAAGATTTTTTGATGGTTTAAAACACATACATATATTGCAGTTGTTTTCGTACACAATATTATTTTTTAATTTCCTTATATGTATACAACTGAGTAACTAATTTATTTATTTATATAATTTTGGTAGAAAATTCATAAGGAAACTTTAATAAACTTATTGCCTAAGACATTTTTAAGGCTGTCATTTGATTTACTTTTCCAACATCTAACCATGCCACAAATTGGAAGGCATAATTCAAAAAACGTTCGTATATTATAAAACCGCACCAGCCTACTTACAATAAAGTGCGAAGTTGGAGATTTTAATTCAAACTATATCCGTATTTCAATTTTAACATTTGTAATATAATTTATTGATTTTAATGTTTATTTATTTATGTAGTTGTTTCCTTGTGGCAAACTAAAACTGTTATTAATTTTGTGTGCACCAATCAATGGCAACTAAAAGAAAACTATTTATTTAAATATCTGAAAGAAAAATGAAAAACTTTCGCTTTCGGAAAACAACAACCTTAGAAGAAAGGTAAGTAAGCAAGGCCTTATTTTATTTGGAATTTGTTTGTTTCTTCCCTACTATGTATGTATATCATTTAGTAAACAAAAACTATTATTTCTTTCTTTTTTTATTTAAACTGAGTTTCAAGCATCATCCTCCAAAAACATTTGTCATCGTCACACAAAACAGAAAACATGATAACGACAATAGTTACGAAGTATTTAAACGACATGAATACAAGCAAGTAGTTTACAAAATAGACACAAAATATAAAAAGTGAAAAAAATAGTTATAAATAGAAACATCCATATGAATTTCAACCAATTAGTTGTGGATTTATGACTATAATAGAAATAAATAAATAAAGTAGATGGATGTCTCTGACTAAGTGTAACAAAGTTACCAGCAAAAATTATTTGTTTATTGAGAGTGCAGAGACAAAATTTTCTATTTGAAATTGCTCCAAACTCATTTAAATTCATATTTGATTCACGAAATAATATATAGAAGCCATGTCTTCATACTTTGAAACTGATAGCTGTCAATTTGTTAAGTAGCGGTAGGCAGAATAATGCATTCAAAGAAGTGAAACCGAAAGGTATTCTTTAAATAAAATAGAAAAAAACTTTAACAATTTTAAAATTTACAACCACATCAATTGACATGTGTTAACGGACGCTCCTTTAAGTTGTACACAAACGAAATCTGTTTGGACGTAGAGTTTCTTGAATTGAATAAAAGTTTCTACATACTCATTTATAACACCATCTCTCCGTAGCGAAATTTTCTTTCGGAAGATCCCAGAAAATTTCAAAGACCTTATTGTGGACTCATATTTCACATTGGTAACTAAAACGCAAAATAACGTAATCAAAAAACGTTGTGAAAAGATATATACTTGAGTTTCATAACGTGCATTTTTTGCTCATATTTAAACTAAAAATGCAATAACTGATCTATATTTAAAAAAACAATATTGCTTTAAAAGTTATTTTTTTAATATAATTATTTGTTGCGCTATTTAGCATTTTATTTTGCTGAAATGAAAAAGGCGTTAGTATAAACTGAAGCAACCGTTTCATACCATATACTTTCTCATTCGTAATTTACACTCGAATTAACGTCATACCAAAATAAAAATTTTTAGAGGAAATTACCCCAGTTACTTGTAGTTAAATTATACGAAAAAAACTCTCTAATTCAGTAAAATAAATTTTCTAATTTAGTAAAAAAAATCTCTAATTCACAAAAACTCCAAACTAGACAATCAGGGTTGTCACAGAATCCAATGTAGTCGGAATTAGATTTGAAAAGACGACAAAAAATACTTTTGTGTGATGTTTTATCTTCAAAACAGATAGTAATTCTAGATTGAACATAAAATCGATAACATTGAAATTCATCACACAAAAGTACATTTTTTTGTCTTCTTTTCAAATCCAATTCCGACTACTTTGGATTCTGTGACAACCCTGAATAAAAATAAAACATTTAGCAAACAAAATAAATTAAACAAAACAATTTTCGACCTCTTGGGGCTGTTAACGATCAACAAATAAAACTGCAGTTAGCACTAATCTGAAAATTTAATCAATTGATATCGAACGAAATTTTCAAAGAAATTAAAAAAATTTTGTATGGGATTTCGTTACATATCGAAAGCCGTAATTTGCCTCCAGGTCCAATTACAATGCAATTATTATTAAAACTTAACTAACAAATTTTCGAGTTTAAGATTTTAACTGAAGAAAACATTGATATTTAAAAAACATAGTTTTTTGTTAAAAAACTTCAAAATATTGGTGGTTTTTCAAACCCGGGAAACTTTTGTTTGTTGAGGGTTTTAGCTAGTCTATATACATGCATTTCATTGGTGCTAAAGCCAAATCATCAGCAGACTTTAAACCTAATTTTTAAATGTTTCAAACCTCTTTACTTATACAAAAACTTTTAAAAACTCAATGAGAATTATAAAAATTACAATAGTATAAGCATAGTAGGCTTTGAAACTTATTCAAAAATCCCAACAAACAAATTATTATATTCGATATGAATCTATTTTATTTTCTTTACAACCTTTATACAAAAGTTTTTTAAATCTTTGAAAAAAGATATCGAGGCAATCTTGATTAATATAAATTTAATAATTATATAGTATTTTAATTTATTTCTTCGGCGAGAGATTTCTCGAGAAATTTTTATTTATTTCCTGATTTTTCGGGAAAAGATAAGCTCAACTCTCGTGGTGATACAAGTTTTTGCTGAAAGCAGCACAACTTTGTGCAGCAATCGTGCACACATTCAGTAAGATTTTTAAATTTCTCAAAAATAATCTAAGGATCCATTCATAGTAATTGATAACATCAAGTAACCTCAATTTTGTATTTTTTTTACTTTCAGTTAAAACTGAAATTCAGTAAAATTAACATAACTGGAACTTTGTGTTAATGGGGGTTACTTGTTCATTTAGAAATTTTAATAAATTCTGAAATAAAGATAAAATCAAGTCAAATGAAAAAAATACTTGTGACAACTTTAATATCGATATTAAACGTATTATGATAAAAAATAATTCACTGCAACTTATCAGCTCAATTAAGTGTTTAAATTTAAAAAGTTCCTGCCACCATAATTAACGTTATCTGCAAAATATATGATCGCAATTATTTTCACGACGATCTTTATCTATTTTTGTTACTTCTTCAAAACGTACGATGAAAAAAGTTTGCAAGATTATTTCATTTTTAACAGAAGTTATCTTTTCCACTTATTTTTTTTTTAAATGTTTGCAATCAAATAAATTCTAGTGCAATAATTTCACACATGCTGGCAACTTTCCTCATTCGTTGAACGAGGCACAAGTTTCTAACCAATCGCATTCACAAACATACTTGTCATATTGATGTGTTATACCTGCAGCAGCTCCAACAATTGCAACCAACACTATCACTGTCAGCAGAGTCACTATAAACGGCATCATCAACAAAATATGAGTGCCTTTGAATTTGACTGTAAATATCAAATTGAAATTTGAATATGAAGTACTATTTAATTATTTATTTTCCAACCGCATCTTGAACCGATACCGGTTCGTTGTGTTTTTTATTTATTTATATTTTTGTGGCTGTCGATGTGCACGTAATTTGCTTATAATGGTCTACGGTGAGATGTTGTGTTGGATTTAATTAATTTAGGTTTTTTTGTTTTGCCTTACACACAAAAAATTGGCGTATTTAGGCAGTTTATGGTACTTGGGGTAACACATGTTCATTATTATTTATCTATTCATGGGAGTGCAACTCCTCTATCTAACGTAGCACAGTGGGGTAGAAGTATTTGTATTTATTGTGAATATGAGTTTCTAATACAAGACTTAATTTCTTATAATTTATAGTATTAGAATCAGACAAGTTATATAGTCTGATAATATGTAATTGAGTATAAAGCTTCAAATATAAAAAAAATATAAAATATATATTAAAAATTACAATAAAAATATATGTTTTAATGTATTAAGAAATATAAACAATTAAATATACGATTAAACATAGTTACAATATATTACGGTACGATTGCAAAAGTAAATCTTTAAATTTAGTTGCGTTGCTAAATAGTATTTTGCAAAATAATTTTTGTTGATTTGGTTCCAGAGACGTATTGTCAATATAAAAATTTGTTTTTCAGATGCCGTATAATTTTGTCGAAATTGGATAATGCCGTTTCCTCTCGATGATCTACTGATCTTTAAGCGATCAAAAAGGTATTTTGGCATTTTAGTCATAATAATTTTGTGTAACAGAGTGAGGTTTTTAAGTGTTAAATAATTATTAAATGTTATATTATAAATACGAGTAGAATACTGCAAAATGTGATCAAATTTATTTAGACCATAAATATAACGTATAACGTCATTAAAAGTTGTTTTAAGTTTTATCGTGTCTTTGGAATTACAGCTATGAAAGACCTCCGATGAATATAATAGAGTTTACCAACGTTTTTCCTTAGCATACCATATACTCTACCTGTCTAATTAATATCATCAGACCAGGTTACAGTACTATTGAAAATAACACCAAGATTTCTGGCGGTACTATATCAATTATAGTACCCCCCATGAAAATGTTAATCTCTGATTAAATTTTTACTTATTTTTTACAAATTAGTAGATATTTAGACTTTTTACGTTTAAGACGAAAGCCATTAGCTGACGCCCATAGAAAGATACTATTATGATCAGTATTTAGATAATTTATTTTCGATTGAATGGAATTTTTAGAGCTACAGAGGTAAACTTTAACATCATCAGCATACATTAGCATACTGCAATGTTTCATTTGTTGTGGTATGCCATTTGCGCACAGTAAAAAACAGAATGGGCACTTCTGAACACCTCTTATTAATCGTAAAGGGTATGAGACCAGCCCATCATATGAGACGCACAGCTGTCTTTCTGTTAATTAGGATGATATTAAATTAACAGTAGCTGTAGAAAATTGAACATCTTTGATAGTTTCAAGGCCAGTATTGAGTGGTGGACTGAAACAAAAGCTTTAGAGTGGTCAAGGCCTAAGCCCTGATTGACGGTCAGTTAAAAAAACAACGACGATCGGATTTCCCGTATAACATTCCTACAATAAAGTTACTACATATAACTTTATTAATCCTTTATGAATAAAGCCATTAATATATGTAGATACTATGCTTCGCTTTTCACTGAAAATATTGTGACAACTTAAGGCACAACATACAATATATTGCAGAAATTTGCTTAAGTTTAAGAAGAACAAATAATGTCGATCTTTGGGCGTTTTTAATCATTTTTTTTAGAATGAAAACAATTTCTATTGTAGAATTGGTTAAATGAGTCATAGAAATCAAATCGGGAAATCGATATCGTTTAAATTGAATACCGGTGTCTATACCGACCCCGCCATTCATTTCGGTAGTAAAATATCGGTATTTAAATACCATCACGACAAGACTTGCTTGAGTGGAAGGATGATAAATTATTTTTTCTAACGTTGGAAATTTGCCAACAGACAAGAGAATTGTTGAATGCTAAAATGCCGTATTGTGCAATTCTTTAAAGCTAAATCTCCATCTCAAAAAATGTGTAGTTGATATAGCGATTTTCGCCCAAGAATGAAATTTTGCTAAGTGCCTCAGCAAACAAATATTAGGTTTCTGGGAGCAGTAACAAATCTGCACGCCTGTTTTGAATGCGCTGTTTTGAATCGATTCTGCCGGGGATGTGCTCAAGCGGGATATTGAGAGAAAAAATCATGCATTCTGCATGCGTATTTGGAAGCAGTAGATACAATATACTTGCTTCGGGCGAAACAGAAGCTGTTTTTGGGGTATTGCCAAGTTTAGTGTCCGAGCTCGGCAAAAAGCTATGGTGAAGTTAGATTTGAACTTGAGCCCAACCATACCTTTCAACTTAGTACAAAAATTTTTCAAAAACGTTTAAAGCTGCCGTATTTTTAATGTTTATTTAATAAATAAGTCACTTTAATAAAAATTGTTCGATTTTGCACTACTAAATTTGTATTGTCTAAAAATTAAATTCGCCGTATTTTTAGCGTTTGATGCCATTGCTAAAACTTTTTAATATCGTCATTTGAGAGGTTTAGTTTTTTATAAATTACCTAAATTTAAATTTGCCGAGAATTTCCGGGAATGCAATTTTTCAGTCCCGTTTTCCGGGAACTGAAAAAGTCTTTAGTCAGAACTGTCATATATAAGAATTGATGTCATGAAATCGTTTTGGTTATACCTGAATTTGAAAATTAAAAAAAACCCATTCCAATCAGACGTTTTATTCTGTTTGCATTTTCGCGTAACATTTTCACAGAAAGCGTCAACACTTTAATATTTTCGTGGTTGAATTAAGTCTCTTTTTCGCCTTTTACACTCGAAATTTAAGTGTTTTCTCAAGAGTTTTTAAAAACTTAAAATTTTTGAAAATATTTTTTAAATATTTTAAAATCCAATATAGTTTCTTTTTCCTCTAAATCCTGGCAATACTGTTAACAATCTGCCTGAACATACGTAATTTTTGAAACAACGAATTTTCCGAAAGAAATTAAAATGTAAATAGTAGAGCTGTATAGCTCATGAACGAACGTGTTAAATTGAACGAATCACCCAACTGAACGAAGTGATCCGGTCATTTTACTGCACGCTTTTAGTTCAATAGTGTACCGTTCGATTTTGTAGATGAGTACAAAACTTGTGTTCGTTCGTGCTGGTGTCTTTTTTATGTCAAGTTTAGTTTCGTTCATGGATATTTTTTATGTTGTATTCTTTTGTTTCATTTAAGTTTAGATGTATTAATCAGAGTATATAGCATTATATAGTACATATATGGTCGGTCACAGGTTAACAACTCTTAAATCGCAAAAAAATCTAATCGGGTTTTTGATGCCAAAATACTGTGTTTGTCTTTTTGCATGCTAGTGCGTTTCATTTATATTTAAAAAAAATTCCTTCCCTACTTCTCCTACCAATTTTGGCTTTTTTTAACTTCCAACAAAGTTTAGTAAAGTAATAACGTTTTTTTTTGTCTCCTGAAAAGTACAAAAAGCATGTTAAGAGTTGTCAACCTGTGACCGAAGATATATTAAACTAAAATAAAATGTCTAATACTCGTATTGCATTCCAAAGAACAATAAATTGTTTCTAAAATGAACTTAACTATGATTTTTTAATTAATAAATCCAATTTTTTTTAATAAATTCTTCAATTTAATTACATTATTCAAATATTTATAACCGATTTTCTTAAGGAAAGAATGAAATATAAAAATAGAATTGTTGTCGTACTGTCGTTCAAATTGAACGATTGAACGAACGGGTTAATTTTTGCTAATTGAACGAAAATGACCGATCACTGAAATGAACGATTTGGCACAGCTCTAGTAAATAGAAAATTTGAAAACTTTGTTTTTGTAAAATCTAATAATCTAAATATTTTTCTTCAACATTTTTGCCACCCCCACACCCACTGTTCTCTATCGCATGAGTATGCGAAAACAAGTGCGTGAAACTATAATTAATTTTGCATATAAGTGATCATGTTTGAATGAAGATACAAAATAATACAAAAACTAAATGTTCATAAGACAAAATATATGTGACATACAACAAAAACAAAAAGCGGTAAATAGTATTTGATTTCGGGCAGAAAGCGTCATTGGAAGTAAAGCAATTGAATGGTTGCATGAACGAATGGTTTGTCGTATTGGTTACACCTTAATTTGTCAAAAGCTTGTTTGACTACACACAACAAGTCGATTGTATAGAAATATCAAGTTAAGAAAATGAAAAAACAAAACATAAAATATCCAGAGTTTGGTCAATCATTTATTAGCTTACGAATGTAGAAACCAATGGGCGTTTGTTTAGCTGTCCGATTTTTTTTTCTTCTTTCAATTTTACATATTTTGCGTAAAACGCTTTTGATGGGAGTTATAAGTGAAGCATATTTTTAAGAAAGTTAATTAAACTAAAGTAATATATTCATTAGACACAAGACAAAATTTAAAAACATCTGATAAGGATGAATAAATTATAATTAAAAATATGAAATAGATCCGCATTGAAAACTGTAGTAACAACTGAAAACGTTAACCAATTTAATGTTTAAGATAATTTTATTACTTGCAATTGTGAAATTGGTATCGTTAGACATGATCATCTGTGTCCGATATGTTGCTGTTGAATTAATTGTTTCAGTTAAACAATTTGGAATTTAGTGTAACATTTCCAACTACTTTCCGTTTGAAATGGCAGCAAGCCCTTAAATTAAGAGACTTCTTTCGAAGCAAAATAATGTGGAGCCATGCGAACAAACGTCAAAGTGAAGTTAAGGCGCACGAATTATGGAATTTTCCAATGAATTGAAATATCTGAGGGTTATTCCTGGCAAGTCACCCACTTGCAATTGGCATATTCCATTCACTAATAAGGCACTTCACATACATAATTGCCACAGGATATTTGGTAACAAAAAAAATTATCTTCTGGACTTTTATCAACATATTGAGTGAAATTTTTCTCTATGATGTGTTGGTATGATCCATAAGGTTAAAGCAAGTCACAGCGGGAGCACTGTTTGATAAGATCTATCTTTAAACATCACGCATGTCCTGGATGATATTCTGCAAATGTCCTTCTTTACTAGTAAAACGGGATCTGATAGCCCCGCAGATGATTCTCCATACAGGTTTAAAAGTTGATGCTCGTTGCATCTTCTTCCAGTGCACCGTCTGTTGGTGGACTTCGTTCTGACCCTTTTGGGGTTTAATGGTTGATGCTTGCCGCAGGCGAGTGTTGACTGCAATGAAGCTCTTTAATGGATTTTGTATTGAGACTGACTTCTGCGACCGGATATTGGTGAGGTCTCTTTCGTGAGCGTACGTAGTGGCTGTGGTTAAACCAAAAATTTTGGCTGGGAGTATCGGTGGTTAAACGCCTGGTGCTCGAACGTTGTTCGGACTTCGGGACAGCACATAAGATACTAGGCGCTATTGCCGAAACAACAGAGCTGTATGGGAGAGTAGAGTGGCAGTCAGAGAGAAGAGCAAAATTCAGTCGTGGTTATCCTGGTTGGGTAGCTAATGTACTGACGCGTTCTTCTTGCCTGGCGGAAGCCCTACAAAAATTTCCCACTTGCAACAGAGGTTAGATAGCTCGAACACCTTAGCAAGGTGGTGTGCAAAATGGTGAAGTTATGCACTGGAATTGCCACCTGTGTGGACTTTGCAGGTCACGCAGGTGCTTTTTGAAGACCATATGGGGCGGTGGTGAGCGTTTTTACTGATATGGTGTTAAGACCACGGTAGTGTTGTATAACCTATGGCTCGGTACACCTTAGACACATTTACATCAGTATGAGAGAAGGCGCTTACAGGATCTGGCATTACATATGCGGAAAGTGAAGCTTTTTTAAAAGTGTCCACAGCATCAAACGAGTTCAAGATTAAAAAAAAATGGGTAACCTCAGATTTGAACTTGAGCCAAACAATTTCTATCAATATATAATTATGCACTTTAATTTTAATGACAGACACTTAAAGATTTCTACGAAATTGGAATTTCAACCATTGGCTGGAAATTTAATTTTGTCCACTCGACGGAATTTTCCGCGGAGTAAAATCAGTTAATTTTTGTTGAAATATTACCTGGCTTTCGGCTAAATAAAAATATATAGATTATTATGATACACAAAAATGTTAATATTTTGTATTGTATATGTCGTACTATTTCACAGTCAGTGTGGCCAAGAATTTTCTGCGAGAATGAGATCTAATGGAAAATTAAGACAATAAGTAAATCTAAGCAAATAACAGCAGCAGTGCGTCTTGAATTGCAGATATTTACGAAATTTAATTGCAAATAAAATGTTAAACTAAACGAATAAACAAAGAAAACTTTAAAATATCACTTAACACCAGCTGCAAATAAAATAAAACAATAAATGAATACACAGCCTATAATTTAGCTAAAGCACAATTCTAAAACTCAAAACAACGAAGAACTTGAGCTACATTTAACGAGACATTACCAGATTTATCGGTAAAGCTTAAGAGTTGAGTATAAAAAGGGTTCTGACGTCAGCTAGACAAGTTTAAAAGGATTTTCTTTTAGTTTGAAATAAATTCTCATGAATCGCTCCTTTTGAATTTTCTTCTTGTCTGAAACCATTTTACATATCATTCATGTCAGGTTCAATGAACCCTTAAATCGTCTCTTATTTTCCAGAATCGCTACTAAATTGAATATGCACTGGTACTACTAATGTTATTCTAAATATACATTTAAGTTCAAGGATACTTGCAAAATTATAATTCCAAGGTCTAGGTGAATGATTATTGTGGAATAGTAGGAAGATCAGAAAACATGAAGGAAAAACTAATAAAATGAATTCTGCATTATTTAAAGTAAACGATTACTATGTACATACATACATACTAGGACAAAGAAGGCATACGTTTTTCCAAATCACTTACCTTTTAGCATTTGCAGCGGCAGCAGAACCAAATAAAGTATGGAAATCGTGACCGGCACTATTTAAATCATGATAGTGTGAAGCATGATGTTGATCATCATCATCATCATCATCACTATTAACATCATCAACGATACATTGGCGATGATTATTATCATCATTATTATGAGACTGATTGCCGCCAACAGGATCATTTATCTCGGGTGAAAATAGTTTTATAGCACCGTCTGTATGACGTCTGGGCTTGTCGTCACGCAAACGCCGATGTTTTCGTGAGTTGCGATCAGTTTTTGGTTGTTGTTGCTTCAGCTGATCCTGTTGCTGGAACTGGTTACTCGTAATTGTTGTTGTGGTGGTGCCAGCACCTGTACGAGCTTGGTCATGTAGCGAACTACTATTCAAATGCTTGTGAATGGGTTCTACGCCTAAAGTGGTATTTGATGATAATGATGGAATTGATGATGTTGATTGTTGTGCTGCTAATAGAAGTGGTGCATGATTACATTTAGAGCTATCACTACTGGACTTGAAAGATTCTAAGGATTCTTTAATATTTTTCATATTTGATATGTTGGATAATGATTCATGACTGTTATGGTGGTTATCTGTCGCCTGATGTAGCTTTCCTAAATTTAATATACCCGGCGGCAGTGAAGCGGACTTTGATTGTGCCAATTCATCACAGAAATTTCCTTTCTTATGTGAACTACGCATACGGATGTTCCTGCGTGAACAACCTCCTTCCAAACGATCGATGTCATCGTCATCACCATCGCTGAGGTCGTTTATGAAAATTGTATTTGGTGAGTATTTATCGTTGCGTTTTTTCTGTTGCAAAGCCGATATATGCTGAGCATGATCACCACCCGGCGAATTATTGCCCAGACCACCAGACATATTTGAATTATTACTATTGGCCAGCGAGATTTTTGTTTGTCGTGACATCGATCGAGAGTGGGATCTGTGTGATCTGTTGGTGTGGCTGGTGGAAGTTTTTCCGTCGTCGTCGTTGTCGTGACTATGCGACGGCGAAGAATCTTCGTCGTTTGTGCTGGTAGTGGCTATATCGAGACCTTTTTCTTTGCATATTATATCATACAAAGCACTTATTGGACGCGACTCACTGCGTACCCGTACAGCACGTTTACGACTGGCAAATCTCTGAGTATTACGACTACGACCCGTTACGTTTTGAATTGGCAATTGGCCCACGACCGTAGGACCAGACTTAAAATTTATGCAAACAAAATCTACACTACCATCAGCTGACCGAACCGCTGCCGCTAATGGTAGATTAATATTACTTTCGTTTACTGTAAAATCTGAGGGAGAACTACTATTACCTTTGGTAGCTTTCAGCAATTTTTCGTTTGATGTCATACAAGGATCGTTGCAGTTCGATTGTCGTTGGTCGCTGTTGGAGAAACCCCCACGAAAAAATGATACTTGATTTTCTCCCGCCTCTGTTTCCTGGCACAGCTTTTGCCTTGGACTAAGAGGTAGTGGTGCTGGTAGAGTGGCTGTTGCTGTTTTCGGAAATTGATGTTCGTCTTTGATGAGTTTCGATGGTGTTCGATAAACACTTTGATAATTTTCATTCACCGAATCTTTAGCTTCGGGTGTATGGATCTTAAGTTGAAGATCTGTATAATAAGCCGGTGCCGTATGATGATGAAAGTGCGGATGATGTCCTTGATAACGTTTGGGCAACTTCCTAGGTTGTGGCTTCGAAGGTGAGGATGATGATTCTTGTTGTGTTGTCTGTGATTGATGATGATGTTGTTGTTGTTGTTGTTGTTGTTGCTGGCAGCTAGTTTTGGCAGTGGCTGAATTTGTTGAACTTAAGTCATTCACAGAAATGTCAGTAGCAGATTCTAAAATTATGAAAAATAAATATTACAATTATTTTCAAATATTTTAAAAATTAAATAAATAAAAATATTTTGTTGACGTCTTTTCAAGTAAAAAGGCTATTATTCTTAATGCGTATTAAACATGTGAAATTATTAGTACAACAATTACAACAATACAAGAACAATAGGCATTTTTATATCGGGTCTGCCAAAAACATTACAGAAAACAAATACTTAAAATATAAAGGCACCATTTTTGACACTCAATCTAGAAAGCATGAACGAAAATGCTGCCGTAATTATTTTCTCAATAATCTTTACAAATAAAACCAAACACAGAGAAGTATTTATGCCAAAAAGCTGGCCAAAAAGCCAAAAATACATTTAAAGAAATCTTAAAAACTAAATACACAGATCGATATACAACAAAATTTTACATCATATTGGCGGTATTCAGTGTTTGGTCCAAATGCTCTTGCGAAGGAGCAAATGCAAAATATTGTAGCTTTTTGTGAAATCCAACAACAAAATACACATAGTTGCCTCTATTGCAATACCATTTGCACCAAACACTGAATACCACCACTGCAAGTTTTCAAGACTTTATGTTGCGATTTGCAGCTCTAAGACACTGCTGAAGTCTGGAAGGTAAAGAAAATTACATGCGTTTTTAATATTTTTTTCGGTTTCAAGATGTTTATATGATTTTTGTGTGGCTAAACGAATAAAAGTACATTGATTTTCTTTTCACTGAAAAATTTTATCAAAATTTAGAATCTCGAATTGTAGACCAAAAAAAGTTTGAGTAAAAGTTTGCGCCATTATTTTTAACGTTTTTATTTAATTTTCAAATATAATTATTTTTTTGCTCATCAGTCACTTCTTTAATTACTTTTTTGACATCATAATCTTTTGTGTCTGTTGAATTATTGATGGAGAGCGGATTGTTGGAAAAACATCCAAAATCGCCACCAGATTTTTTTATATCAAATTACTCATGAAACTATCAAAAAACTCAATATTTCAGTTCAAGAAACACGGTTAATAATTTTGGCCTGCTTTTTGGCGCCAATCCAGATCGAAAAATCCCCAATCTCAAGCGAGGCTGTACCTGTTCTGTGTTCAGTTTTATATTCTTGGAACTTCCATTAGAAGAAAAAATTGTTTCTACCAAATTTTATCTAACAAGCAAACTGAGTTACTTAATTTAACAAAATCTACCAAAGGCGGCATACAATAGAGTTATTCATTTTCAAATGCAGCTTTAAAATTTTTTTAATTACAAAACCCATTTTAATACACTTTTTTCAAGGGCCATTTTACAATTTCAACTTTCATTTATTATGTTTATTGCTCCATACTAAATACAAGGCAAAAGTAGTTGTAGTGCAGTTGTTGTCGTTGTTGTTGTACATGTATGTACTTGTATTTTGTGCATCCCACTGTTATGAATTAGCACTTTTATAAACTTTTCGTCATAACTTTTGATTTTACCTTCAACTTACAGTAAATGTTTAATGTTGTTTCTGTGGGAAAAAACAACTACTTCAGTTTATAAAAAACACTGTTAACAAATCCATGCTAGAAGTATCGACAGAATGCACCAACACATGATGGGAAAAATGAATGTTTGAAAAATAATAATTTTAAATGAGGAAATTAGTAACGAGAATAAAAGTGACTGGATTTAAAAATTCGCTGCATAATCATGGTTTTATATGAAAAGTGAAATTTTTTATGAACGAAGGGAAAATATCTTTGAGATAAAATAAACATTATACTCGTATCTTCATCTTAGCTCGATTCATTGAGAGCTCATGCTTAACGTGACCATACGTCCCATTTTAAACGGGACCGTCCCTTTTTCAACTACTTTGTCCCGTTGTCCTCGACAACAACTCGGGGACGCAAAAATGTCTCGTTTTCAGAAATTCGAAAAAAGAGTCAAATATCTCTCAAAAATGTAAAAACAAATCTTCAAATTCGTCAAAGATAGTTTTTTAATATTTTATGTATGTTAAAATACATCACAAGTCTAGCTGAAAAATAATTTCATCTAAAAAATATTGAAAACGATTTAACGGAATTTATGGTTGAATCAATTCATGGTACATAAACTTAAATTAGTATTCTTAAAAAGCAAAAAATAAAAAATTTAACCCACTCTCAAACTAAGAATATGTTGGGTATTCCTTGTACGTCGCCCATCAAACTAATAATCAAAATAAAACAAACAAAAAACATTGCATAAAACAGAAATTGCAGTTTTAAAAATTTTCTCGGTTATCCTGAAATGCAGCAATACAAAAATCATCTTCGGGAACTGAAGCGGCAAGTGAAATTAATAAATTAAAATAGAATTTGTTTCAGAAAGAGACAACTTCCTCTTCGCGTTTTCTTCAGATTTGCACGTTTTGAGATCCTGGGAGTCGATTTTGACTAATTTTGCAATAATGTCCCTACCAGTATATGTAGATATGTATTTGTGCGTCTGTATTTAAACATTTCAAAGCTTAAGAATGGCGTAACATTTCGGAGCCAATTTGGAGCATTCTAAAGGCATTGATCTCACTTAGATGTCGTAAAACAATGATCCGATTCAATTCATTAGATTTCAAGAGTTTCGAAATAAAATTTTTCAAAAATAAATATTTTTTGCATACAAATTTCAAACTAAAGACCTGTTGGTCTGTTCGAGAGTTATCGTTGACGAAATTTTTTTTCCATAATTTTAAAAATCAGTACAGCGGTTTTAGAGATATCCTTCTCGAAATATTTGGAAAAATTGTTTTATTTTGGTAGCATCTTGAATCAATACCCGACATCAATATTGAAAAATTTATAAACTTTCGAAGTCTTTTACGTTCACTTAGCGGAAAGTTTTGGGGACTCAACCGAATCCCATATTATTTTGATTTATTTGTGAAGTTTTTGAAATATTAAGAGAAAAATGTATTCTAGGATTTATTAGCCCCGAAACTCTGAAAAGACATTTTTCGAAAAAGCATTACTACGCTGCATCTGATGCTCGGAGCATTACTTCAACAGGATATGTGAAATTTTTGTAGGTATTACTATTTTGTTTAACACTTCAAAGTATAAGATTATGAAAGCGAATTATCGGATTAGAGAAATACAAAAATAATTCCTTGACCTATTTTATGCGATACTGATTTTTAAATTTAGAATTAAAAAATAAAAGCATTTAGTAAACTTATTATATTGAAATCAAAAGTTCGACTGATGGTTTGTAATAAGTATCAATGAAATGCAAGCGTAGAGAGAGGCTCAACCCACAGCAAATGAAAACTTTTTGAAGTTGTTTAAAAAGCAAACCGATTAATGAAATAAAAAACTGAAAACACAAATTTTACTCCATATCATAAGTAGTTTCACTATAATAACATCAAATTCAAATAGTTTTTCAGCAATGAAAAAGCAATAATGATCATCAAATAAATCTCGAAGATATGCATTTTGTGGCCCACTGTATTTAACTTGAAATTTTTAAGTAAACACTTAATTAGCAAGTAGTTAAATCTTCTTGTAATTTTTCAAATTATTCTAGTTGCAAAATTTGCTTAAGAAACTTTTTGCTCATTATAAATGCGCAAACATCTCATTCATTAAAAAGTTATAACATTGCTAAACTAAGTAAATTTATATAAATAAGTTAAACAACTTGAGAAGAGTTAATTGAAATAAATGCAAAATGACGATGCAAAGTAAATATTGCATGAGTCTATTAAGTTTATTGCAGATGAAACGAGTCGAATGCCATGCCACGTGCCAACTTGTGCAAAATAATGTAGTGATGACAAAATTTTAGGAGCAAAACTTTCATTTTTTGAAAATACATGGGGATCTTGAGCGACCGTGCGATAAAAGTCCGTAATTTTGCGATTAATCAGTGTTATGTCTACAATATTAATTTTATTACCCGCGTGTGCTTTTTTACGAATGCCTTCGCATCGTTGCTAAGTCAGTTTGCACTTATACCCATTTACCGGGATCTCAGAAGCGAAACCCCAGAACCTGGGTTTGGATATAAACGCTGTGTTGGAGGATTTAAGTTTTTAATCAACTGTAGCAACTATCACTTCGGATGTCTGTGATAAGCTTCTGGGATCTAATTCTCAGCCTTCTGCATCCATTAAAGGTCTGGCTAAAAGCAATACCTAAATCAGAGAGTTGAACGTGGCGTTAACAACAGGGCACGTATTTGCAGTACATTCGGGTACATTTTTATTCGTATACTTTTTTGAAGTTTTTTACGGTTTGAGCGATTTTTTTTCCAAAGTTTTGCCCGCAAATGATTTTTTCGGAATTCTGCTTTTATTTACATCTTTAAGAATTTCTGAGCTATTTTGAATCTTTTTTTTCGATCGTGGTGCATCTTTTACAATCTTGTCGTTGCTTTGTCCCTTATTACAGTCTACGCAGCAATCTTTAACCCATTTCAAGACTTTTAGAAATTTTATTATTTTTCTGCAATTTATGTTTTACCTTTTTAAATGACTATTTTCAGAGTTCTGGTCCGTTTTAACCCTTTTATCGATTTGAAACATATTTTGCCATGAAAAAAACTTGAAAATCCAAATGAAAACTCAAGTTAGAAATAATAAAAAGAGAATGAATAAATAAGAATAAACTGCTACCAAAAATACGCTTAAGAAAATATATGATCTCAAATATTGAAAAATACTCTGATAGATATGCTATTAAAGGCAAAATATGCAAAAAATATTCTGAACAAACTCGAACAAAGAATATAAAAGAACTGTTGCCGTCACGTTATATCACAAACCTTTGCTGAATCTATCTTTATATCTTCTCTTGTATAACGTAGATAAAAAAATATGTAATGTATCTTATATTTTTGATTGCATTGATAATTACAAAGAATTTGTCGCATGTAAATCGGTTCATTACACTAGTATACAAATTTTGATTTTGAAAAAGTATTTTTTAGAGTAAGTAGCTTTTTTATTTATGTTTACATACTGCATACAAAAAAGACAATTATATTTTAAATTTAGTTACCATTTCTTAGAAAAAAATTTTCAAGTTTTTTGAAAAAAAAAACAGAAATTACACCGTTTTTCTATTCGTTGGTATAATTGAGACATGGTTTCTTCGCTGCCCTTTTGTAGTCTGCTTCTGGAGCATCTCCAGCAGTAATCCGCTTTCATTGAAACGTTCCACTTGTCCTGATATCGTTTCTCCATGTTAGCAATGTCCTGGTGGAAGCGCTTCCCGTGTTCATCGCTGAAGTCCCCACAGTTATCCGGAAAGAAGTCCAAATAAGAATTTAAAAAGTTGATTTTCAGGGACATGTTACAACCCAGCTCTTGGAAAGATGCCACTCCTCTTATTTCCCAAGAAGTTTTTTGTGACAAGTCGAAAATATTCACATTATCTTTTAATATTTTATTTACTTTCTTTAAATAAATTTGTTGGAAATTTCTGGCGAAGGTATTGAAAAGCAATTCTACTTTTAGGTAGAAGTAAGACTTTTTGTCGGTCAACTAAAGGGTTATTCTGAACATTTTTTTTACCAGGCTGAAGTGACTGACGATGAGGCCACACCTTTTTTGTATAATGCTGCTTCCTGTGACGACTATACCATTTGCGAAGAATGTAGCCTAATTGTAGTCCAAGTAGAATAACTATGACTTTTAAATCTCCGCAAATTTGCCATTGGTGTTCATCATATTTTATCTGCAGCAAGAGGGTTTTCATATTATCAAAAGATTCTTTCATATGGACTGCATGACCAATAGGAATCGATGGTAAAATATTTTGGTTATGAAACAATACAGCTTTTAAACTTAATTTAGAGCAATCTATAAAAAGTTTCCATTCTTCCCGCTTATATGTAATGTTAATCAAACCCCAGACATCTTTAAAAAAAACTAAACTTTAAGCTATTTCAAAATATTGCGTCAACTGTTTTTGTCTGCTACGGAAAGATGTTATAACCACACCACTTACTAAAAGGTTCCACTGTTTTTTTTAAAGAGAAGTAACACTTAGGCAATTAGTATGCCTACCAACCCGTAGGTGTATTAAATTCTTTGGGAAAGGGATAGTGAGAGTGGACAGATGATGAAAGTGAGAAAACCGACGAAGGAGGGCGCTGTGATGTTCGCTAGCATACACCAGTATCAACTGCTGCCAGTACTGTTCAGTGACCAGTGATATGCCTTCATCACTTAAACAGTCCGACAACAACAAATACAATGGCATACTAATGCACATCTGAAAAAATGCTGGAGGTTATGACTTGTCTGAAGCTGGGCTCGAACCCACGTTCTTAGACATTATTTGCTTTGTAGTCAACGCGCTAACTACTTCAGCCAACAGTAGCCTCATAATGTTGCAATCTCGAAAGATATCAGGTATCGTAAAAACTAAAACTAATAAATGAATTTTACTTATCAATTCGTATTTTGCATGGACAGAGAAGCAGAAACTAGTTAAAATTATTTCGGATACTTTTCCTTGTATACTAGTGTTATTTATGTTTTTTTTGTTAATAAGCATCTTGATAAGATAATACAGCTATAAATAAACCTTCTTTGAGATTTTTAAAGATATTAAAATAGTTTTATTGAGAATAATCTGAAAATGTAATCCCGGAATCGGTAGACTCTTCCTGTAAATTTTTCTACCACAAATAAAGATAATATTTTTATAAAATATATAGCAAGACAAATTTAAGTAACAAGGTAAACTTCTTAGAGCAACTGAACGTCAGCTGATTGCAGCCCGTCTGTCAAACTCCACAGAAAAAACACAAACAAACATATTTTATGTATGCTGTTGTCACTTTATTAGTTACGCCTTGATTGCTTGACAGTAAACAATTAAATAAGGTAAAATTACATATTTGTTGAAAACAAAAAATTGTGCAAACAAATTAAATTGTAATTTTATCTGACCATAATGGTGACCCTATTGAATTAAATACTAAACTACAAAAAAAGAGCATTAACAACAAATTAATAAACAAATAAATTGAGACTAAGCCAATTTATAAGAAAACTAAAAAAGAAAAAAAACCTACAACACCCACAAAAATTAATGCATAGAAAAGAAATAGGATTTTTTTCTCGTTGAAATGAAATAAAATTAATTGTATTGAAATCGAATGAAAAACATTTGTTTTCAAATAAAATGCCTTCTTAAATTTTAATGCCAACAAAGAAGAAATTCTTGTTATTGCAGTTGGCCTAAAAGCACAAGACAAGACAAACTGTGAAAAATGAAAACGGCACTAAAGAACTTTTTATACCCAACAGCATCATAATTTGTTTCATACAGTGTAGTGTATCCACTTAACAATTCTTGTCACTGCAATTGTTGAGCTCCATATTGAAAAATATACAGTGAAAAAAGAAAAAGAATATTTTTTTCAAAACGAAATTTGACAATTGTAGCAATAAAAATTATTACATGGAGACATGGGTTAGACATCCGAAGAATTATGTTCTAGCCCTTGTATAAGACAAACTGTGATATATACAAAGATTACAAAACATCTACGAGTAGCAACACATTTACTTGACACTTGAGGGACATTCAGATATTCTAGAGCATAAAACATAAATCTCTTTTTGGGAAATCACACGCAATAAGGGTAATTATATTGCGACAACTGACAAATGGAACAACAAAATCAATATACAACCACTTATTTCATACCGCCTTTAAAAAATCATGAAAGAATTATTTGAAAAAAATGTTGAAGTTAAATAGGGAGCGGGTGAATCATGTGGGGGTACTTATTTTTTAAACGAATATATTAATAAAAAGCTAAACTTTTATCCAATGTTCTATAATATCAGAAGAAAAGACTATTATTAATATTTTTAATATAAATTACTCGCTAATTGAATTATTTTTTTGAACTATGTTGGTTTGATTGAGTTGAGCCTTGAGTTCGTTAATTAAAATTACTTTATTATATTACCAATACAGGAAAATCAAATTAGTTCTAACATTAAAGTAAAATGAAACAACATGTTGCATACTCTGATGAATGCGCTTAGTTTTTGTTTCACTTTTTAAGTGGTTGTCAGTTGTTTCATGTTCATGTTTCTATGTTCATTTGATTGAGTTGAGCCTTGAGTTAGTTAATTATAATTAAAATTACTTTATTATGTGAGAAATATAGGAAAATCAAATTAATTCCAACACTAAAACAAAATGAAACATGTTGCTTTGCTTTCGGAGGATGTAATCATCCATTCATTGGCGTGCATGTGCGTTGGTTTTATTTCACTTTTTAAGTGGTTGTCAGTTGTTTCATCAAATACTACCTAACATGATACACACGTACTGAAGTTCTATACTTCTAATCGTCTATGTCAGTTATATAACTATTAATGATGAAACAGAACTGAATCGTAAACAGTTTTTCCATACAATTTGCTATTAAAAACTTGTCGCAGAATGAAGTCGTGAGATAGAATATATTTTATTTTGACTGCGTTTTTTCCAGTGCTCTCAATTTTAGATAACAATTCATTCTATTAACAAATTTACCGCCTTCGCATAAAATTTCAGAAATTTTTCATTTGAAAAAGAATAATAAAGAAAACAAAACATTAAAAGATCATGTAAAGCTGCTGCTATCGATTAAATTATAGGCCATCAAAAATTTTCCCTGAAGTTGCAGAATTTGTTCTGTTTCATCTGTTAAGCGAAATTAGGGAGAAATTTTAATATGACTTTCGTTTCGTATGTAAAAAATATACTATTCAATCCAGTACACCATAATGAAGCACCCTTTACTATGATTTCGTATTGAAAATAACTAAAAATAGCAATTATTTGGAATGAAATAAAAATGTTTAAAAATGACAGCCGAGAACCACGAAAATTAGCGAGCAAAATGTGTTCAAGCAAACAAATATCAAAATAAAAACCCCAAATTAGAGACACAAAAAAGTGACAGATAAATTGATTTAAATGAAGGGAGGGCATATTAACAACGAATTAAATATACTATTTTCTTGTCACTAATTCTTGTTTTATTTTTCTATTTATTTATTTATTTTTCTAACCATGAGAGCATTAAATAGAAACGAAAATAAATGTTGGCAAAAAACATTCGACAATTCTAGTTGGTCAAACTAGTCCACCTGTATTCATGTCAAGGTGAAGTTAATGAAATAGAAAATAAGCGCAGAGGAATAAAAGAATACAATTAAAATTTACATTTTATTCGTTTATTCTAATGATATCAAATTGCTTGAAACCTTTTTGCTTTAATCGTCTTATGATGTTATTTTTATATAAAATTCTAATTGATTAAAAAATGGAAGATTCAAACAAAAATTATAATAGGAATGGAAGACGAGAGATAATTCTTTTTAAAATTAGTTTCTTAGTTCACAACAAAGTTCTTCTTACTCTTTTTAAACTTTTTTTTAAAGTTATTTTGTTGTCACATTTATTATTTTTACGTTCCTCTTACCGTCAGCGAATGCGAAAAAGTATATTGTATGTAGTTGTTAATGTTTCCAGCAAAAATTTCTTAAAAATGCAACGAAGTCATATCTGAAAAAATCTCGTATTTCAAAAAACGATTTGTAAGTTTTTAATTTGCTCACACATTAATGGAAAAATAAAAAAGTATTCTCCTTTCAAGAAGTGAGTAATCAACATATTCTTATGTATTTTTCACATAAGATGAAGAACGATAGCATGAATAATTCTGCATTCTTAACTAAAAAATTATGTTTTTGAGATATGACTACGTTGCAATAAAGGAGCGATATGAATTACACTTTTGGCTACTTCTACTTTGATGTTTTCGATAATTACTTTGACATTGCGATGCCAAATACACAAATAACATCTTGAAAATATCAATACTAGAATTAATTGAATGCACAAAAACACATTAAATTAAATGCCTGCTATCAGTATTGAACTCATGCTTGCGAAGAAAATTTATGTTTTTGGCGTCAAGTATTTTCCCCACTGATCTATTGCACAACTATTTTATTTACTTGTTTATTTACTACTGAACTACTATAAAGTAATTTATAAAGTATGCGGTTTGTACGGAAAAGTATCTTGTTCTTGTCATTAAAAAGTTTCTGCTGGGTTTTTATTATTGCTTTTTTAAGTTGACCTATTTTTTAGTATAATTAAACCGAGCAATGTCAATTAAATATCTCACAGAGCATTCGCGGATATTAATTTTAACTTTTTTCAAATTATAGTCCAACTGTTTTTTTTAATATCAATTCAATGAATCATTTTGATAATATTCAATTTCGATTCTCAATTATCTATTAGGAAACCCCCAACTTGTAATTTTCCATTAAAATTTATTTATCTTATTTTTTTAAAGAAAAATTTGCTTTTTTATGTTCTTTTTCAGTCGGTTCGTTATGCGGTATCATTGTATATATTTTCAAAGAATTTATGTAAAGATCGTGTTTATTTTTAAAGATCATTGACATTGCGCTACTTTTCGACTTTATTCGGGGTTTCACACTGAAATGAAAAACATAGTTTTAAGTAAAAAAAATGTGTTTGAAAATGCTATACAAGAGAACAAGACGACATTCACAAAAAACAGTATGTATATTAATTGAACTGGCTGTCACAACTTTAGGAATAATAATGCTCATACTCATAAGCAGGGCAGCCAGAAATATGCTCTACAAAATAAAACTATAGAAATTATTATAAGAAATTGCAAATACATGTGCTCTAAAAAATATGAAATATTTTGTTTCCTTAATAATTCAATGTTTTACTAAAAAATAAATAATAAAAATATTCGCTGTAGCGATTTGAGCAATTTTTTAGATTTTGTGTCATCTTAACACACAAGAGGTTTTTCCGAAACTTAGCATTTATTTGCAACTTTATTTATTTATTTATTCATTTTCATCTACAAAACTTCAGTCTTACAAATTACTACAAGATTTTACCTAATTATAATATTTAAATACCATTAACTTGAAAATATCATAATTTTTACACTCAAATTTAAAGGTTGAGTAAAGATGTTGCATAAATACAAGCATCTTGCAATTGGCTCATTTGTTCTGTTAACAAGTTCTACAAACATTCTATTATTACTTAAATCGCTGGGAGGACTATAAGTTGAAAATTTGTTTTACGGACTTTTCGGTATTGACAAGTTTTCGCGTTGAAATTATATATTTTTCGGTTACCAGCAATCTGCGGTCCATTTCAAAACTTTTTACAAGTTAATTCCCTTTATTCACATCAAGTCAACGCCAAAAAAACTGTTTCCTATTTAGAATACTACTAATGGCCACTTACTATTCTCTAAGGCCTGCGAAATGGCAACAGAATGCTGAAAGTGGTCCTTTGTTGGCGAGTAGAAAAGAGCCAGTTTTTTTGGGGTTGACTTGATATGATTATTTTTCCGTGTGTGTTTTTTAAAAGAAACTTATTTGACACACTAAGCTCCATAAAAAATATTTCAATAAACTGACCTGTTTCTCTAAATGCCTACAAAAGCATTTATTCGAGAATATAAAACCAGACTATATAAAATTTACTTTCTTATTTGTGTTTTTATTATATTGATATTATTTCCGCATTTGAAGAAGTAGCCTCTTAAATTTATTTAAGAAATTTATTACAGTTATTATCCACAAAAAAACTTTTTATGTTAAATATCGACAAAAATTTGTTCGAAATTTCGGTTTATATACAAATTTTATTAATATGTAATTTGAAAAAATAAAGTTTTTCGACTACTTTAATTTTCCATACAAATTACAGAAAGCTCCGATTTCATTCAAGAAATGATAAAAAGTCTTGAAAGAAATGTACATTCAAAATATTCTGTACGTAAAAATTAACTGAAATTATAATTTAAAATAAAACTTCACTTAAAAACCGGTCTACTCATTTTTCATTTAAATTGAACCAAAAGTTCTTTTAATTTTTAATGTTAAAAAATTAATTGCTTAAGCCCGTAAAAATCAAAGATTTTTCCTTTGTTTGTGTAGGAGAGGAAATCTCAAACAAATCAAATAAAGCAAGCAAGCAAGCAAGCAAACAAAACAAAACAGCACTTCAAAACAACGGACAATATTGAAAGTAACCGAAAATCCGTATTAATATGTCCTTAGTTTTTTGAATGAATGTTAGAATCAGTTAAAAATAAAATTGCTTACAATTTTAAATGCTTATTCTTTTAAAAATGACTGAACGGATTACTTCTTGAATAACGTACAGTCCGTTACTGTAATAATATTGTGAGTGTATCGATGATTTTTTTTTAATGTAAAAACTATACTTTAAAGTGCTTTTCTCGAAACTGTCATAATCAAAATTTTCATGGTAGCAAAAATATTTGTGATAATAACAATTTTTTATTCTGAGTTTCAAATAAAAGCTTTTTTTGTAATTATTCGTAATCAGGGAAACCGCAAATGTGAAATTGTATAAATCTTCTGTGCTACTTCTTGAGGCGAAGATAAAATATTTATCTGTTTCAGTAATTTTTAAGAATTTTGCATCGATTTTTTACAACATTTTGTCTCATTTCTAGAGCTTACTTTGATACTTTATTGAACTTTTTAATATATTTAACATGTTTGTTTTATATCATAAAAACTTTTCAATTCTGATATTGAGATCTTAGAAATTGAATTACGCACAATTTTTGTATTTTATTCATCTGTTTCGCTTCTTGTTCTGTTTATTTTGACCTTATTTCAAATGCAAATTCTTGAATTGTTGAAAAAAATAGTATTTTCAATAAAGCCTTTTCTGTTCCCTTTTAAGAGTATATATTTTCAAAATTTTTAAAGCATTATTTTTTCACTTTTTTACTACATATCTAATGCGCATAAAACTCTTTTTTATACCATATTTCCGGTTTCCCTGTTCATAATTTTAGTTAATATTTGTTTGTGAAAAGTATTGAATGATTGTTACAAACTGTGTAACAAACTCAAAACAGTTTCTTGTAAAAAGTGCAGAACGTAATAAATTTTACGAAAAAAATTTTTTTTGGAGATTTCCCTGGAATAAAAACTGAGAGCCGATGCTGATGATGGCAGTGGCGGCGCTGTTACTGTTGCTACAAAGTGTGTAAAATCTGATAGTCTATTTTTAGTGAATTTATAGTATGTATATTTCTTTAATTGTGGCGTAAAATTATGTATCTTCGTTTTTTATTTTATGTTGATCATAAGTTTAAAGCACTTTTGTTTTTGGATTTTTTCTTATTTCGCTGGCTCCATAAAAAAATAATTCTAATTTACAATTCAAAAAATTTTTTTCCAGACGTACGAAAAACAATTAGGAAATATAAGGCAAAAGCATAAGCAAAATAATGATGCTGAATGATTCTTAAAATATATGATGCTTTCGTTATAAACTAAATTCATAATTTTTGTTTTTCAAATTTATTTATTTTTGCTTTGCCATAAAAACGCTTGTGTATAAATCTTTTGTTTATTTTTATTTGTTTAAAATATTTGAAAAATTCTATTTTATAATTTCTAATATTTGTTTATTTTATTCATCATAGTTTTGCTTGCCAGTACATCTGCTCGTATGGATTCTGCGGTTTTTGGCGAAGTTTTGCAATCTGTTGATCAAAATTATCCGGTGGCCAGTTAAAATCATCAATTTCTTCGTTGCATATAAATTGTAATGATTGACAGAATTTTTCCGAGAATGCCAAGTAGTCTACAAAATATTTAAATGATTGGTAACGAAAAGACATCACAAAAAGATTTTGAAAAAGTACTAACACTATAAATTCTTTCTAACCTTTTTCATATTTACATGCAGATATTTCCATTTCACAATTCGTTTTGAAATGTTTAAAACACGTTCGTTGCGTATCAAAATAACACTGATGTTTCACTTGAATCTCACATTTATGTTCAGTACTACATTTAGTGGCCACATTTAAGGGGATCCATAAAAACAGACACACTTACTCGTAAGAGATTTAAAAATTTAATTTTTATTAGAAATTACTTTTTTACAAGCTCAACTTTGAAAGTTATTACCTAATAAAGAACTTATTTTTAACAACATTTCGGTATAACTTTTGAGACTTCAGACTAGTGGTTTTTACGTATTTGCCGTCTCTGCAGAAGCTGCACTTTCATTCACAAGTTTGTTATTCGGTTTGAAATTCTTGATTTCTAATATGATTTTTCTAGTTATTTCCTTGTATTTTACTTTTCAAAATGTTGGTAGTTTTTTTTATAATTTGCCATATTTACTAAAGCTTATTTACTAAATGAAAATAAATTAAAAAAACAAACAGTTGTATGTTTTTTAAATTCATATGTATTTCTATTTACAAAATACTAGGAATGATTAGAGATTGAGTTCGCATTTTTTTATACATAAATAAGTTGGGAGATCGAAAAAAGTTGAACACATTTCATTAAAGATTTTATAGAACAAAAAATCTTGACCCGTTTGCTTGTTCAATATGTTCAAATTGCAACACTTTCGAGTACAATTAAAAGCCGACATTATTCCACTCACTCACAAAGAACGTTGTGTGTGGATTAAGCAAGCACTTTCGTAATTTCACAGGAAACGAAAAAATTAAATATTTTTAAATAATAATTTGTTCTGCAAGGTTTGGTAGAAAAATTCAGCAACGAAGGAAGATTTCCCAAAGCATTAAAATCTTAGATTTTTTATTGGAAAACGCCATTAAGAAATTCTATTGAAAAAAGCCGGCAGATGCAAAATATCTGTAAGACAGGAAAACATCGAATCCAAAATAGAAAAAATTAAGAAACAGAAACAATCTAGAAGTATATCCTTTCAAATGACGAAAATTTCAGATCTGTTTATAAATTACGGACTTAGAATTTCGAACGAATTGATAACGTTCCTTTTTTGAAGTCGGTTAAACATAATGTATGTGTGTACTGTTGGCTGAAGTATGAAGTTAGCGCGTTAGTAAATAAGGACTGAGTCGTTCTTTGAGCCCAGTTTCAGGAAAGTCATAACATCAATCATTAGTATGCCTTTATATTTTGTTGTTGTTGGATTGTTTAGGTGACGAAGGCTTTTTGTATGCTAGTGTACAGCAAAGCGCCCTCCTTCGTTCGGTATTGTAGCAAAGTCGCCGGCAAAGTAAAATAATTAATAAAAATGGATACACGGCTTAAAAAAATTGAATGCGCCTACTTGACAGCAGAGACTCCGCCACAATGATATAAAACCTAACATAATGCGCAATATCAGAGTTGTAAAACAAAGGCGCTTTCGATTTCCACAATCTGTCCCCTCTTACTATCAGTGTTGCCAGGAGCTGGAGGAAAAAGAGGCTAAATAGGTTTTTAAAAAGGCCACAAAAAGCTAAATCGCTCAAAAATAAAAGCTAAAAAAGGCTAAACAATATTATTCATAATTCAACGTTTTATTTATTAATAAAAAAGATGCAAAAAACATGTTGAAAGTTATTAAAAAATGCACTTCAAGTAATAATAAAAAAAAACGAATAAAAGTATACATATTTTTAACATCATGTAAGTCAATATGTAACAAAAATATTATGTATTAATTTTGACTTCATTTCAGTATTGGCTCAAAAATATAACAGAATATTTGTATTAAGGAATGATTTAGTAATTATTGCATCGCTATTTAAATATATTCAAGTAGTATTATCTTTACAGTTTGCAAAACAAAAGCATTTTCGTCATCGTGAAGCAATTGTGTAACTGGTGGAAAGATTTTAGCTGTTGGGACAATTCAGTGTACGTCACTCAAAGGAAAATGTTGCTGTTGCAGCCCATGGTATTGGAGAAATCCCAGGATTGTCCACTTCTCATCGGTCTTTGGCATTGGGCATTCCACAAACGACACGTGAAAACTATCCTTACTGTGAGATCTCTCGAAGAGCGACCACAATTGTCCACCTAGATCTTATGATTTAAGCCTTTAGACTTTTCTTATTTGGGACTACGTAAAAGATAAGGTCTACCCCAATGGCCTCAAAGATTGGTTCGTGAAGTTATCAAGTATGTTCAGCAGCAAATGTGGAAATTGGTTATGGAAAATTTAGTGAAAATAATATGGTCCAGCAGTAGTAGCCATGTCGGTCATTTGGTTGATATTGTTTTTAAACTATGTATCTTTAAAATTAAAAATACTCCTTTTTTACATATCAAAATGAAACATAATATTATTAGAAGACCTTATAGTTAGCCAAATACTAGATTAATCAAATCAAGAAATGGAATTTCTTGTAGCGCATCACTTGCACTTAGAACTCAACTATTGACCCAACATTTGTCTATTGCTTACTTAAATTGGATTTAAATCAATTTTGCCTTCAGTGTACTTTCGTTTGTACATTAGATTATTATTTTTTTGGTTTCAAGATGATTTTATGGGTTCAGTTGAAAATAAAAATTTAGCATTTTTTTAGGCTAAAATTAAAATAAAAGTGTCTAAAAAAAGCCACGAAGCTAAAACGTAAACTTCGAGGCTAAGAGCCAAGACAAAAAGCATCACTGCTCTTTATCCTTTTTCCGAGAGTTACTTCTTCTAAAAAACAACCGACTCCACTAAGACGATTCACTAAGATTTATTACGATAATCGCATCGTTAAAATAAATATAACGAAAATTTATTGAATTTTTGGCGATATTCGCTGTTGTTATGTTACGGAATCGACAAAACTCAGCTCTTCAGTAGAAACACGTCGACTTTTGGGAAAAATATGAAAGCATGTTTGTTTTTTTTTCATTCTTCTTTGTGCTTTTTTTTGCAGAAATGACACATGATATTAAATTAAAGCATAGTTGTTGACAAATTTTGCTTTTAACAAATCGTTAAAAGTTCGTGAATTGCACCACAGGAGACTCTGAACAGAATTACCGCAACACAAAGCATCGGGACCAATCTGGAAGTAAGTTCTTTTAACTAAAGAAAATATGACTACGGATGTAATTAACTACCAGTAATATATTGTACTTGTAGCTAATTGGGTATTTAATTGTATCCAACACCAACAATTAAAGTAATACAGTGCTGTTAACGCGCAATCACAAAATTAATTCCTTAAAAAAATATTTTTTATGAATAAGGCTTTTAACAGAGAGTACATTTTAGTATGTGGTATTTGGTTTTTGTGTTTAACCTAAAGAATAAATAAACTTCAAAAACCCCTATTTTTTGCAAAAAAAGAGGATTGAACTACCTTTTATTTTTCTATCAAGATATGTGTGTATTCGTTTATTAAAATATCATAGATTTTATGCACATAAATAAAAACCAAAAATAATCAAAAATAAAACTTTCATATACTTTTTTTAATTATTTTATATTATAGAAAAAGAAGCACTAAAAAATAATTAAAAAATCAAACACCAAGCACAGAATTAACAACCCTGGCTTGTGATCATCTTTTTTGTATTCTGTTACTTCAATGATATTATGGTATTAGAAACTTCTAATTAGGAATACTTTGTTGTAGGAATTCTCCTCGATAAATCAAGATCATTTCAATTCTATCAAAAGGCTAAGTGCCCCGTTAGATTCGATTCGAGTACAAATTTATTAAGTTTTATACAAAAAAAAAACTGTGTTACGATTCTTTGACCTCATTCCCTTCCTTGTTTGACTTTCAATTTGCATTTTCAGTTTTTGTTGCAGTTTTAAAACAAATACATACAAATAGATTTCATTTCTACTGCAGTAATTTTTATTTATTTTTTCATTATTCCAGCAGGAAATATCAAGTGTATTAAATGATCACAAAAAAGTATTTAAATAAAAATAAAAAAATAAGGAAATTATTTATGCACTGAATCAAATGCATCTAAATCTTTACAAAAAAAAAACTAAGCGAATGATCACCAATCCTAACTAAAAACAAAAAGTACTTTTTAATTTATTTTTATTTCAGTTGAAACTGTTTTAAAGTCAAGTCTTGCAAATGTGGTATTGAGATAATAATTGAACAATAGTTCCTCAAAGATTTAGTTAAAAAATTTAATTTTAGGAGCGCCAAAGGATTTAATAAATGAGTTTTCATTATCTTTCTTATTTTTGTTAAATTGTAAGCGACAGAAAAAATCGTTTATCTGCTGCTGAGGCAAATCTTGTCCTTATTGTCCAAATTTCATTGACTTTGCATTTTAATTTTTATTTTAAATTTTTACTGGTCTTTATAGGGGTTTTAAGTTAAGACAAAACATTTCAAGATTTCCATAATTGTTGGATATCCTATCAGAAGTGATTAAAGCATTTTATTCATATTATAGTATTAATTAAACGATCTCTATCAAATTCATTTTTCATATATTTTCCGAAACAAGCAGTTTTAAAGCGAATTTTTGTAGTGTTTTAGATAAATATTAAAAGTCCGATGAATTTTAAATAGTTTCATATTAATTTCACTTTCATTTAGATGTTTCGTTTAAATTTACGTAATTTAAAAGAAAAATATAAAATAAAGTTCACATATTTATAAAATATGTTTATATTAATTTTTAGAATAAATATGCAAAAGGAATTAAATTCAGATTGCCAACTGCTCATCAAATTGCCAATAATCTGTTAATAAAAAACCTAGAAAAAGAAAAAGCTTAAATGACAAAAACACTAACGAAATATATTTTATAAACAATGATATTATTCGACTTCTATATGAAGCAGGTCATAAACTTACTAATATTTATAAAGGACCATTTAAAATCATAAAAATAGATCATGACAATTGTACTTTAGTAACCAAGAAAAACAAACAAATTGTAGCCAGCGGTCGACTTAATCGACCGCGTTCTAGGAAAATACAAAAATAAAAAACATTCTAAATAAACAACTGAAAACTCTGTCTAATTTTTATGCAAAAGCAAATAGGACAAACACACATATATACTTTGTTTACTTTTCAAGTGGAAACTGATGCATGCATGTGTAATAAGTGTGAATGCGTTAGTAGCAACTTTAAACTCTTATAACTCCCAAAATAACGAACCGATTCAAATTAAATTAAGAAAAGTATGTGGTTTTTAATAGAAATCATTAAATCATTATTTATTTTATTTCATTTTCATTAAAAATAAAATATTTAGTAAATTTATTAATTTCAACAAAGAAAAGTTTGTAATAAAAACAAAAGTAAACAAAAATCTTGCATTTCAAAATAAGAAAGATATAACAATAAACGATAGAAGGTTAATAATGGTGAGGATTCTAGTTCTCAAAACTATAAGGTATATAATAAACTAAGTCGAAAGTTTTTTTAACGATTCAAGCACGAGTTAAGCAAGCACGAGTTAAGGAATTGACGCCAAGAATAATTTTTGACATAATTCTTAATACAAATTGCGAAAGGTGGTAAATTTCTCTTTGAAATAAATATGTTCTATATAAAATTTATTTAAAATTATCATTCAGTATTAATAAAATTTAGATGAAAACATCAAATCGTTATCTTTTTATTAGCAATTCGACCCATTGTGGAAATTCTATAATATATATTTTATAATCTTTATAGTTTAATTAATAATTACATATAAGACTAATCAGTATTGTAAACAATTAAAATTTGATTAAGTTTGTTAAAATACATTTTTGAACAAGATCATAGATAGTTTACATGGGTTTTAGTAATTTATAATTTTTTTTTTGTTATGGGAAGAGTGCCAAGATATTTTATTATAAATAAAATAAACTTAAGCAGGCGACTAAAAGATATAAAAATATAATTTTAGAAAAATAAAAAAAAATTATATATTACATGTTTCTTTACACACTTTTACAGCAGGCGACTGAAATAGGCATTATGGGAATATGAAAACGCCCTGGTAGTATTTTATTTGGTGTAAATATTGTAATAAAAAAAATATGTGTAAAAATGTTGATAGCGATTTTCTTTGTTTAAGAAATATTTATTTTTACAATAAAATTAAAATACTCTCCAAATCACTTCTGTTGTAAATATTTATTACGGCGATATGAACTTGTGGCTGAAATATTTAGTGATCGAAAGATGGAGGACTTTATTTTTAAAGGGTGGAACAAAAAGTATTTGTTGAAATTTGTTTAAATGATTTTATGGAGTTTTCTTTTAAGAAAATTAAAATGGGAGTATTTCTTGTCTCATAAAAAAAGTGTTTACCATCTTATGGGTGGTATGTTCTGTTTCAGTCATTTCAGCCTTTCTAATGAATTTTTAATTTAATTTTATTTTTGACAATTTCTGCTATTTCTCATACGTTTTTAAGTCTCAAGATACAGTTACAGGAACCCATCATATTTGGAGCTGCCATTGGCAGTCACATTTTGTAACTAATAATTAATTACCTATTTTATTTTAAGATTTTATTATTTATTTTCTAATAAAATACTACTTGATTAATGTTGCATTATGTTAATAAAAATTCCACGGAAAACATTATTTGTTAGCTTTTTTTGTTTGTTTCATTGTTATTTAAGTACAATTATTTACGAGAGTATCTTTCTTTTTCTATGAAGAGAATCCAAAAAATACCAGTATGAATTAGAAGAAGCTGAACGTAGTGTCAGAAAACAGAACAGCGTAACGAATTGTTTTCAAAACATTTATACGGAAAGACGTCAAATATTGTTTGCATACACATGTTTGTATGACTTACGTTCACGATTATTTATGTTCTTACTTACATAAATATTTTTTTATAATTTAAGTCCGTTGTCGGTTTTCTTCTAATATTTCTCGTTGTGTTTTTCTGTTTTATTTTTTTGTTCACATTTGTTATGAATTGTACGAGTACAATGTTAAATATTTAATTCTGTATTACGTTACTCTTGTTGTCTAATTTGTATTTTTGTGTTCAGTTTTCATATTGTATGAAAAAAAAATATAAATAATATAAAAGAATACTCACGTAAATAGACATTGCACTTGATGAGATTTTTCAAGGGTCATTTCACCTTAAGACATGAATACAATTTGCATTATGTATTTTTTTGTTCGCCTACTGGCTGTTAGTATATATTGTGGTCATGTATACAACATTTAAGATTTTTGAAATATGATATCAATGGCAAAATAACTGCATTTTAATTAAAAAATTGGAGCCAAATATTATTATACATTTAAAGTGCCTTAGTTTGCTTTTTTTAAATAAAGAAAAGCTCTCAACAAAATTAAGAGTACATTTTGTTTCCATTACGAACGATGGCCGAAATTTAAAAACTGTCAAAAACCCAAAAAACTCAGCAAAGTCAATATTCGCCATACCCAGAATTCCCCGACGCACAGTGGCTGAAAATCGTTTTTCATTGGTCAAAATTCTGTAACTTTTGAACCGATCAAAATATTGAAGTAATTTTTATTTTAATGGATAGATATTTAGTTCAGCTTGACTCAGTTTTAATAACATTAAAATTGATTGAGGACTTTTTAAGGAATTCTAGGTCAAAGTTGAACTTTTGAATATTTTTAACTTTTAGAGTGAAATATGGGTTTATTATTTTTTTATTTATTAAAAAATTTAATATTTGGTAATTAATAATAATTATAAATATTTTTTGTAATAATATTTTTTTTAATGTTACACTTGAAAAATTTTTACACTCAAAAAAATAATAAAATCAACTGGAGATTTTGCTATTACAGAAAAATTAAAAATTTTTTGCTGTCAAATTTGCAAATTTGTTTACACTCAAAGAATAGTTACACTTAAAAAAACGTTAATAATAATATCTAAAAATATTGCTATTACTACAGAAAAATTTATTATTTTTTGCTGTCAAATTTGATAATTTTAAAAACATTTTAAAAATAAAAACTGCAATAAATTTTAATAGCATTTGTAACAATGGTAGGTTCTGTTTATTATTATTTTTTACTAATACTATGTTTTTCGTACTTAAATAACAATGAAAGGCAATTATAATTATTATTCATTTGACTCAAATATTGATTGCAAATATTCCATATTTTGTTCTGTGCTATTTTTGTTCTTTAGAAGTTTTTTGGCTTCTTCATCTAAGTCCCGATGTTCCACTTTCCATTGATTTTGAATACTGGAGATGAACGGATCTGACGTTGTCAATAACATATTAAATAGATCATCATTTGTTGAATTTCGTGAAAGTGTTCTTTTTTCCTGAGCCTCCTCTGATAGATCTCCAAGTGGCACCAAATGATATTTAATGACATCTTCTCCATGATAAAGGATTTTGTGAACTGTTGCAGACATATTTCTCCATGGGTAGTTGGTTGTATATATTTTTGCAGTTTCCTTAGCATAATCTCCAAATTTTCTAGAGTAAATTTCTTCATTGGACGGAAGTACTTCTAGGATTATTTTAAATCTGAAAATAAGGTTTAAGCCCACTCCTGTTATTTCAGATGCTGTTTCTGGATCCGAAAAGAATCTTCTTGTGGTATTGCCATCATTTGTATTACCTGACCCTTGTTTTGGCTGATTTATAATCAATCCAAATTTGCGATATTCATCTTGAACATGTTTCTTTTTTGAACTTCTTAACTCTTTGTTGGTTTCGTTGTTTCTTATTGATCCTGAAGACCCGAAATCCAAATCATAACTGATTTTTAGTATGTGTTCCATAAGTCGTATTCTTGCATGTAGTGGTGATAATCCAAATTCATATGCATCGCGGTATTATCTAATGATTTTGTCGGTATTTGGTTTAATTGGGTTGATGTTGTTTGGCATATAATGCAGCTGGATGCAGCCTTGATGTTAGTCAAAGCCTGACCTACTTTTCCATCTATCATTGTTAGCACTAATTGGTAGCTTACTTCAATTTGCTGGCCATCTAACTGTAATTGTAATGGCTGTAGTGTTGCAATTTGGGCCTTAATATCACTAACTTCTTTGTTAATGGCATCATGAGTTTCTTTTTTGAATTCAAATTTGATTGGCCTGCAGTATTTCGTAGAAGATGGTGTCTCATTTTTCCAAATATCCATTGTTTGCGTTGTACTAGTCGAAAGCTTTGAAAACTCTAAAATCTTTTTCAATCGCAATGGTACAAATGATACCATGAACATATCTGAGTCCGAAATATTTTCACATACAACTTGTTTGTATTGTTTTTGTCCCGAAGAACTATCACATCGCCATTTACAAAAAAGAATTAACTTTGTGTTTCCATATTTCTTTAACTCATTTCCTGTTATTGATTGTAGCAAGAAATTGGTGTGATTGTAAAGAAATAATGCTAATGCCTCCTCATTTGTGTACTGTATTGCATCACTCGGAGTTGGTATATTCTTAAGAATCCGTTTTGTTCTCACTGGACTAGCTTTAACAACTTTTTCAATGATATCCACTTTTGTTAATTGGTTCTGTGATCGTATTTGGTGTAGGAAAGGTTCTTTTATATTTTTACAACCAATTGCATCGTTGATATCTTTAAGTTTCCGCCTCTTAGATCTATCGCTGCAGTTGTCCAATGATTTGCGTGGTCTTCCAGCCTTATCTTGCTTTGTTGTTTCTGCAACGACAGTAAGTTGGCCCTCTAACCAGTTTGCACTTTTTATATAAAAGTTTTGTTTACTGTTTATATTTAAATTATATACACCATTGTATACGAGTACTTTGGAGTAATTTCATTAAAATGAAAAAAGTGTTCTACACACGGCTCGTCACGGGTGCAAAAGTATATATAGCGGTAAAGAGGACACTTTCACCTTTCTCCGGGTGGTATACATATCTTGTTCCCTTTTGTTCCCTAGAAGTTCTATTCCACTAAAGTTTAAATTTGAGAAAAATATAGTAGTTTCATAAATATTTCGTATCCCCCTAATAATAAACGCTAGAGCTGTGACCACTTACAATAACTAAAGACTATAATCCTACCAACATTATAAAAAAACCGCAGGCCATTATCGATGATAGCTTGCGAGTAGTAACTATTTATTTTTGATAAAAATCAAAAGAAAAACACCTTTTTCTGAAATTTAAAAAACAGTTGAGTTTGACAGCATGCCACGCCCACAATTATCAATAATTGAACCTAATTTTTTGGCTACCTTAATCTGGATATATTAGCTACAAAAAGGCGTAAAAATGTTAAAAATCGGTGACAAAAAAAATTAGACTTTTGGCCAATGAAAAACGATTTTTAGCCACTTTGCATTGTATTTCTAATAGTGGAGCCGTTTATTTTCAATTTCACTTAAATTATTAAATTACCTTTTCTTTTTGGATTAAATTTTAAATATTATATTAAACAATACACTCATATACATACATACATGGTGACGCAAAATTAATCACTCTATTGGAAAATGTTATAATTTTTTCAAATTGCATCGTACGTCAATAAAAGTTGAAATATGTGAACTATAAAACTACTGTATACTCGTACAAATAGACAAGCATAGGAGCTTTATACTCTGCAAGAGCGTGGAATAATGGTCAGCGTTGTCAACTGGATGCTTTTCGCACCATTTTCGGTGCGTTTTAAAATTTGTTTGTGCAAGAAATTCCTTATTTAGTGCGCGGTGCGCATAACCTTTTGTTTCCGTGTGAGAAAAAAATCTTTGTACAATAAAATACACCTCTTTAATTTAGAAAAAATATTATACATTTCTCTCTTTTTAAAAAGTTTTATAAAATTAATATACAAAAATGTATCATCTTGTACAAATACTATGTATGTATAAATTTGTTTAGTTTCTTAAACTATACTGTATTAGGGTGGGACGATTTATCAATCGATATTGTTTTATCGATTTTTCGATAGCTTTTGGCTTGCGAAATTTTATTTTTAAGATTTTTTAGTAGGTGATAAAAAAATCGGCTGATTTAATTTTTTTAATATTACCTTTCCAAGGTGAAATTTATTTTTGAATTATTGTTGAATTATAGTATTTTAATTTTAATCGCACTATTTCCCATAATGAATATTTTACATAAATATGTAGTAAAATATTAACAGGTTTATTAAAAACAAATTGAAATTGATTATTGAGGGGTATAGCTTGTTCCTATGCGCATTTCACTGTTGCTAATGCAGATCATCAGGGAACTTTACCCAAATATTTCTTAGAACAACTGGAGATATTATATTGAACTTTCATTAATGCAAATGAAAAGTATAAACAATATGTTGAATTATTTCTGATGAAATTGAATTATTTCTTAATATAACTTCTAAATTTGAATTGAAATTTGGGATCCTCGAAAACGATTTTTTTATATGTCGTAGTGGAACTTTTTTCCTCATGCCAAAAGCTATCGAAAAATCGATGGCACAATATCGACAAATTTTTGTCCTTACAAAAATATTTTAATTCAAGTATAAATAATGAACTATTATTATTCATTTTGAATCCTTACTATTAATCGTTGATCTATTAAAAAGTTTAGTATAGAATTTAAGAAGTAAAAAATTATTATCTATTTTTGTTGTTTTATTTTTATTTAAACTCTTCACTGTTAAAAATATGGCTATATTTTTAGTACAAAAATATTATATTATGAATTTCAATGCTATCGGTTTTATGTTTAAAACAGACAGGAATTCTAGATTGAACATAAAACCGATAAAATTGAAATTCATCACACAAAAGTATTTCCGACTACATTATATTTTGAGACAACCCTGAGTATTTTAAATTTTTTATCGCACTATTTCACATAATTAATATTTTACATATTTGTTTTTCATTTGTCTTAATGAAGGTTTCATATAATATCTCCAGTTGTTCTAAGAAATATTTGCGCAAAGTTCCTTGATGATCTGCATTAGCAACAGTGAAATGTCAATTTGTTAAAAATAAACCTATTAATATTTTACTACATATGTATGTAAAATATTAATTATGGGAAATAGTGCAATTAAAAAATTTTAAATACAAAATAATTTTTTTTATATAGTAAAAAAGTTATCCAAATACAAAATTGGATGATTAATTTTGCGCCACCTTGTACTTAATACATTCTATATATTTGAACTCAAAACAGCAAGACAACTTCAAAATTCGATTTATTTCTGAAGGGAAATGGCTCAATTAAGGTGTCATCAAGTCATTGTATGCCTACTTAAATAATTAAATTGTATGTTTTTACTTTTGCAAGAAAAGCACGAACAACTTAAACCTTTAAACAGCTTAAAAAAGAACAACCAAAAGCAGCATTACAAAAAATATGTCCATTTGTTTGTATAATAACTATGAAATAATTGTTTAAAACCATTACAAAATATGTAGACCAACCAACAACAAATTATTTAAATATTTTTACGAAAACAATACTTTTTTTATTCCAATTAAATTTTAAAATTACACTCTGCCATATAAGAAGAACAAATAGAACCGTTCTAAAAGTATTGAATTACAATTGAAGCATATAAATACTAATGATAATAACCTACAAATGAATAGAAAATTATTTAAACAAAGAAAAAAACGAATTCACATATTCAAAGTAAAACATAATGGTTTCATTGTAATTTCAACTATTTTATTTACTAAAACTATATTAAATTACAAAATGTGCAATTCCAAACTTTTAATTAAAATAACGACTATTTAAATGCAATTGCTGAGCTATTAATTACTGCATCATTAGAATATTAAAAAATAATTCGTTTGTCAGAAAATACATACAATCAAGGGAAACTGAGCAAATATTTAGTTGAAAATTCTTAGAAACAAACTATTTATTTGATGTTTTAGAAGCCGAAAAACTTTATACACCCATGGATATGTTTCGTAAATTCTATGTTAGAATATATCAAGGAATCAGTCAGAATTTCAGTAGATCTATTTAGAACTATAAGTTCCCTTCGAGTTTCAACGAAGAACTTTAGTGAAGTGTGTAGTAGTGTAGGCTTGTCAAATATGGCCTGTGAAAAGGCTTGGCAATTATTGGAAAAAATGCTTGAATCCTGATACGCAAAATGATTAAAATTCAAACACTAAACGACACTCCGACATTTATGATACGATTTGGAAAATGCTTCCTTTAAGTTGAAATGAATTGTATGGAAAAAGTTCAAATCTGACTTTACCCATTTCTTTTTTTTAATTTAAAGCAATTTTTATAAATTAAAATTACTTTTTAGCAGAACAGATCATCGATTTTACCACTTATGACAGTGGATACTAATGACTAGAAACGAATATCAACGAAATTAGAATACGAAAATTACTTCTATTCACTACTAACATACGTACGCACATTCATAAATACAGGTATATCTAGCCGTCGACTCAATCGACCGCATTCTAGAAATTAATGTTAAACATTTACACAATCGCACACGATAAAATACCAAAAAAAATATTCTAAATAAACAACTTCAAACATTGTCTCATTTCTATGCAAAAGCAAATTGGACAAACACATTCACACTTCTTTTATTTTTTAAGTTGAAGCTGATACATGCATGTGTAATCAGTGTGCATGTGTTAGTAGCAACTTTAAACTCTTATAGCTCTCTAAATATCGAACATATTTAAATAAAATTTAGATTGTGCACACCTACGAAAAACCCCGTTTAAGAACATATAAATCTTTCCAAAATCGGTTCAGTATTACGTCCGTAAAAGTGATCTAAAAAAAGGTGTTTGCCTATTAACAATGTAGATAACAGATATAGATTTTCTATATTTAAATTGAATTTTTTCCAGATTGGCCCTTTTTATTTTTTATTTCGGAATCGGTTGATTTTTGCATTTTGAATTATTTTAAATTCACAATTTACATTAAATTCAGCCTATTGTTTCTTAACTTGGATTTAAATATAAAATAAAACATGACAAGATAAATAAAGAGTTTTTGTTTTTTATAGTTGAAGTTGTTTGCAAAATATTTGAAAAATTAAAAATTTTCATTAATTTTAATAATTAATTCGGCAAATGACATTCTTTTTCTTTCTTTACAAAACAGATTATTAACAAAAATCAAAAATACAAACGAAATCGATTTAAAAGGGTTTTATATATCCTTTTTCGTCCTGATTTTTTAATTAGGGCATATTTAGTCATTAGAAATATCTTTCACAAGAAGCAAGTGATTGTCTATGGGCTCAAGGAATTTCTGTTAATAGTTCCCAAGTGAAGAGCGTTTAATTTTTAATAAATGTATGCCAGTTTTTTGTTAGAGGAATCATTGATAAAGTCACTAGAAAAAATTAATGAGCTTTTGCTCTGAAAAGGAAAAGCCTGCGGAGAAAATTTTTATTATAACATTTATTTTGTTTGCATAAAAATTAGAATTTATTCTATATTCTTATAACTAGAATATGCTTCATGAATTAGATTTCAACGGTAGATTCTAAAAGTGGACAATTGAAAATTGTCCATAAAATAGTGAACAAAATATAAATTAATTTTTATCTTGACAAATAGCTTGAACTTGAGTCTTCAAAAGCTTTAAAAAAGCTTGACAATCAAGCCAAATCAAGCCCATCTGGAAAAACTAGTGGCGTGCCACAATAGTGTGCTGATAATATGATGGACTATTAGTTGGATGCGTACGAGTTAAACTACCGCTAATAGGTCGAGATGTTCTTGAAAACAGGCAAAGGATTAGCAATTTCTCTTTACATAAAAAAACCTATACCGGGCAAGTCGCCATTTGTTTAAAATGCTACGACTCCGACAAGCGCAAACACAATCTCAGTCTTTACTACGCCAGCTCCTTCGGCTTAAACTGGAACACTGAAAGTGTAGACGACATGTTCGGGTTTCAAAAAAATACCACAGTAAAAAATTTTTAGGTTTTTCGAAGCAGGTAACGAGCGGAAAAAGCCCTTACCAAAGTTCTTTCTTGTTGTTTGTATTTACACCGCGCGCTTACAGGAAGCAATTCGAATTTATTGCCGCGAATAAAATCCTATCTTTTGCAAGCAATTTTTTAACCGGAAGTATTGCTTCTCTCATTTACAAATCTCCCCATATTTTTTAGGGACAATAGATGTTACAAGGAATGCTGATGAAGTACAAAAAAAACTAATAGAATAAAGTTTACGGCTGTCGCTCCACAAACTCTCCTTTGATTCAGTCAAAGATATCAAGAGCAATATCAAATGTTCTTTCGAGACGTATAGTGGTGTTGGAGCCGAAAACGAACTACAATTTTACAATGTTAAGACCACTGATTTCATTTGTTCCAGTTCAAAGTGGGTGGCACGGCACGTTCGAGTTTTAATGAAACTCAAAACAAAGACTTCATAAAAAAGGGAGAAATCTTGATACACATTGAACAGCAAATATCTTTCTATTTGTAACAGATTACTTAAGAATTTTATATTAAAATTCATCAAAATTGGTCCACACAAACCCTAAAGGCGGTATTAATTCCAAAATGTTGTACATCTTTTCATTGCAACAGGTTAGCAAAGAAGCAAATTTTCTTAAAGCTAGAGGCCTCCTCTGTAACGTTTGTACGAGTACACTATTACTCTTTGTAACCGGATCAGTAAATTTACTACAAGTCATATGAATGTGGGCCAGACTATACTTTAAGGATTCGCCAAAATGTATTACGCAATTACAAATTGAATAAATAAAGAAAATAAACAAATCTAACACTTTTTAATTATCATTAACTAAAATTGACGGCATGATTAATGAAAAATTCCTTACAGAATTCCTTTTAGAATTTCCTAGAAGTTTACATGAATAAAAGGCCTGTTCTGTAAATCACAAAATTTCAAATCACATAATGTCCAAAAGTTAATAGCAGCCTAGTTAGAGTTTTGTGGATCGAATAAAATGTTATTTTGTAACAGCAATACAACAATTTACTTTTTGAAATCATGTGATTTTAATTTTTGTGATCTATAGAACAAGGCAGATTAATTTATCAAAAACGATTCATACTTAAAATTAAGACACATTTGTTAAAGATTTATCACATATCAAACTGACGGTCCAAAACAAAATTAGCTTTTAACCCATTTAAAACTCATACAGTTTTGTAATATTAGCATGTTAATTATTTATTGACACATATAATTAGATGAATTTAGCGATAGTAAAAAATCGAGTAATAGGGCAGTTCACAGTTGCTAGTGCTGACTCAAACTCAAGATTTAGAGGAAGACTTTTAGCTTGATTTTTTAGAGTTTATGAATGAAAAGGGTCAAAAGGCATTCAACGTTTCAGCAACGCTAAAAGAGAATAGAAGAAAGTCAAACAAAATGGTCTTCCTATCAATCCTGACATATTTAACATAATTAATTACTACTACTATTACTAAACAATACAGATAATAACATTCAAAAACAAAATTTCAAATAAAGTTGGTTTAAAATTAAAAAAAAACAAAAAGCAATCTGTGAAATCCCTTATTATTCTTTACTTTTTTATATATTTTAATTTCTCGTGATTTTCGGAACTTGTCATCAATGAAATTTTGCTGATTTTTGCTGTTAACATTTAGTATTCAAAAACATTTTGTTGTTTATTCTGGGCCGATTTTATTTTAGTGTTTGTGTCTGTATTTTTTCGTTAATTGACTGCAGTTTGTTAGATTTTTAAAAAATAAATTACTAAACATTTTATAAATATAAATCTTTTTCTGTATCAAATAATGTAAAGTGGAACACGCAATTAAATTGTTTTTTATTTGTAAGAATTTGAAGAACATACACTTGCAGTTAGAAAATGTCGAAATCGGGAATAACAAATAAGGAAAAAAATGTTGTAGAAAAAAAATACTAACTTTCTGGTGAATTATTCAACAACATATTGAGATTCGAACCAAAACTGTAGCGATTTCTATACAAAGTGTAGGGTGAATTTAAATCATATTGTGTTGCCTGGTTGCTGATTGATGAAGTAGTTGTGGGAAGATTTGCTGGATTCAGATTTAACACACCTTCACGTATTAAACACTCTTTAATGGCCAACATTTTAGTGATTTTTTATCAATAATAATTTTTAATAAAGGCACAAGATTGCAACATAAATTTATATTTTTATAACTTCCTGATAATTTTTATTTAATTAAATATTTTTAAATATTTTCTTTGTTTTTACTTTGTATTCTTTAATAAATATGTTTTTTATTATCTTTTTATTCTTGCTGGTTAAATTTAAATTTGTAGTTAAAAATACACACAATTTTAATTAAATTTATTTATTACTCGCACTTGTAATCAAGATCTTATTTTTAAGTCGACAAAAAATAAACAAATATATTTTGAATTGGTTTTCTTTAATAATATAATTTTTTATTTGTAAATTCTTGAAATTTCTTGTAGATTCCTTAGACGTCTAGTCGCGGTCTTACGATAAGACACAATAAATAATACAATGCGTTATAGTGCCATACAATACGATAATTAAAAAAAGCAAAAATAAAGAAAATACGACTACGACGACTTGCAGCAGCAGTAAAACTAAACAAATGAAGAATTTTATAAATTTCTGGGCTCATCATCGTTCACTAACTCACTTACTCAGTCATTCAGTCAGTCAGTTAGTCAGTCCGCCAATCGAGCTATTTATTCATTCACTTACTCCCATCAGTGGCATGAGTATCTGTGTATTGAATGAGTGTCTGCTTGAATTTTTTTCTGTTTACAATACAAAAAGATTGTGTATTTGCTACAAAAGTATCTAGAACTCTCACCTTCAACAGCAGCAGCAGAAAATAATAGCTGAAGAGAGAACAGCACTTGCTACACTTCACAGTGGGAATAACTGATACAAGAAATTGTACAAATTCAATTAAAGTTAAAAGATATGGAAAACAAATACTTGAATCACGGATGACTGTCATAAGCCCAAGGCGATCGTTGAAAACACATTTGTCCAATTCACAATCTATTGTATGATTTGTATGTTTCATAATAATTGTTGGCATTTTCCATATAAATATGTATGTTTTGAAACAAATTGTGTGAATTGGACAATTTTGTTTGACCAAAACATCAAATTAATTTTAAATTTGTATAGTTTAATTCGGAGTTTAGGAGTCACTAATAATAACAAGCGGAAATCATAATAAAAATATTATTCGCAGATCAGAAAAGTATAATTGTGACCCTGCACATGAAAACTCACTTAATGTGTCAAACAAGTTTTTGAGTAAAACGCAATTTAAATTCCCCTTCCGTGTTGCATTTGCATACTGTTTCATATACCGGTATGTTCTACATTCCACCTTCAAGAGGAATTCAATTGAAATCACTTCAGTTTAAATTTTTTATGTTCTGAATTCTTTTTTTTTACATTTGAATTTCAATATGCAATACAAATATACTCTACTTTTCCAGAACATCAAAAATTAAAAGTTTACTTTTCATATTTGAATTTCACTACTTTTGTAGAACATGCCTGATAATTGCATTTTTTAAATTACTTTCCGATGTTTTTGAGACTAGAGAGCGGTTACTTACATACAAATCTAAAAAAAGTGAATTCATGAAATTTATGTTTTCATATGCAGGGTCGAAAACAGGGTTTTAAAAGTTATAAAGCGGGGAAAAATCAAATACAACGAATTTCATTAAAAAATCTAAAAACTATATAAAAACTTTGTTTTCTATTTAATTTAAATCTTGCGTTAATTTTTTTTTTAATTCTGCTTTGAAATTCTGACTAGATTTCCCATATAAAACAAAATCTACTTCGTGACTAGATTTTGACGAAATCTACCCAAAATCTGGTAACACTCAGTGATGCAACTGTGTGTTTTGACAAATTACTACGCTGCACAATAATGACACTTTGAAAGGTGTGCCCGCCAGCTGTTTTGCATTTGTTTGATAATTTTGTGTATAGAGTTTTGACATTTGATATTGAATAGGTCATTAACCCGCTGTAAACGGTATAGATTCTGAAAGAGATTTAAATTGAAATCTACTAGATTTCGTGTTCACATTATAAAGTTCTAGTTTTACAATTTTTGTATTCCTTAATACCTACATTTATTTCTCTTCTTATTGTTATACTTTGACATTTCTACAAGTAAAATTCAATTTCATACAAAAGTTTATTATATATACATATTTCATACAGCTGGAGAAATAAAATTCAATAAATCGTCAAATATCTACAGCTAACTTCAAATATAAAAGCAGCATTGTCAGAAGATTTGAGAAGAAAATCATCATATGCCGAAAAAAAGTCATATTTTATGGAACAAAATCATAATTTTTTTAAACAAAATTTGATTTAAGACAAAAAAAAACATTTATAATTAAAATATATTTACATATGTATGTATGTATTTAAATTATTATTGTTTAAATAATTTATAGCGAAACATGTACTTCTGTTTATATGGTGACAAACATATGTATGTATATATCGTCATTGCTCCGACAAAATCAGTGAAAATAAAAATAATTAATTTTTGGTCACACATTCAGCAACCAATGAACAGAAAACTTAGAAAAACACACAACTGATTTGATTAAAACAATGACAGCATGTTTTTAGATTAAAAAAATATTTACTTATGTATATAAGAAAACTAAACAAAAACCAATTCAGATTATAAAGTAGATGTACTATGAAAAAGTTTTATGAAGAAATAATAGTATAATATATCCATTTCAGACCTGACGCTAAATTACTGAGAATTTTATCATAATTTTGGAATATATGGTCTCTACATCGTATGAAAATGTAATCGATGTTAATGTTTCATCATCTTTATATCCATCGGGATTTTTGCGTATAAGATACCTTCGAGAGTGCTGTTGTCTAATCAATTTCTGTATTTAGTTTTGTTAATTGTTGAGAATATTCATTCAACATTTGCTGAAGAAATGGGAAGACATACATGTTAAGTATCCAACAAAAAGGACCGAAAAAGCTAGAATGTTGTCAACAGGAGTTTTTTTTTGAAACTTTTTACCAAAATTCTTCACAACTAAGATTATCTAGAGTTGTAAAATAGTCACTGAATTTTATAAAACCGAGTGCTCTAAATTCATCTGTTTTGAATATCATTTTCACTAATTGAATTTGGAAAATTGTGTATTAAGCCGTTCAAGGAATTACCTTTTCTATATATAATTTTCAAAGCGTCAACAGCGCCAAAGCTCTTTTAAAAACATATCGCTAAAATCAAATCGTTTTATTATTTGTTTAGACAAGCTTCAATAAATTCATTTGCAGTGACCTCTGAGCTCGATATATTTTGTTTAACAAAGAACCCCAGACAGACATCTTCGTTTTTATGTGCTTGTGACAGGATAACAAGGGTAAAGTAATTAAAAGCCAACAACAACAAGCTTACACAAAAATTAACTTCACTTTATAGTACAATTACATTGAAAGTTGTACACACTTGAAATAATAAAATCATAATTTCTATAAATTAGAAATCATAATTTGAGAAAAAAAATCATCAAATCATTCAAAATATGATAATATCATCATTCTGGCAAGTGCGAATTTCAAAGCAAATGAGCATATGAAACTTGTACCGCTCCCTAATCTTCTCACCTCTCTCATCAATAAACTCCGGATTTGCTGCAACAAAAATTGCAATTCTGGACGGGGACATAGAGTGTCAAACATTTGTTTAATTCACAAACTCGTATTAACGTCGTATGTGTTGTGTAATTGTCTAATTGTACAGTATTGAATTTTTGTTGTTGATGTTATACTTATAATTTTACATGTTTTATATATATATGGTTGGCTGCATTGAGGCCAGGTATGGAAAAATTCTATTTGTTAGATTAATTTGTAAAAATCGTTTAAATACGTGATAAGTAAACCCAGAAAATACATGCTTCTTAACGATAAATATATATTAGATTCATTTCAATTTAATTTTCAAACTATTTTAATCGAAATTGTTTGTTACTAAAAAGTTATTAACTATTTCGCGTAAAATTTGAATTCCCATTTATTTTCTGATAGCCACTGAATTGAGTGTCGACTATTGTGGATATAAAGATGCACTTAATTGAATCAATCATTAACATATCGAAATTATATTGGTGGCATAAGGGATTAATTAATTTATTTTATTTTCATGTTTTTTTTATTTGATAAAAAGAAATTTGTTGTTATAAATAAATTATTTTCTCACAATAAATTGACAACATTGAATTGACATTTAAAATACGGCAAAATGACGATACAACAAATTCATCTGTTCACAAGCACTTAAACAAATATTGTATATTTTTAAACGATACGACTGGGATTGTGAATTGTACAATTGTATTCCTAAAGTAGAAGAAAACCAAGTTGTCAACTTTAACTACAATAGGAAGAATACATTTCTAAAAATCCTCTTGAAATTTCAGAAGCGAGTTCAGCACTTTTTCCTCATTGCCGTAAAATTAAAGAAGTAATATTATATTCGTTGGAACGAAAATGAAGAAAAGGTATTCGAATGACAAATCAAGTTATAATAATCAACAGGGACAGGGGTTTCATGCAAATGTATGTTTTTTTTCATAGGCCTGATAATTGTAAAACCAAAATAGCTTTACGAAACAGTGAATTTTCTTAAAAATGGCATCGATTTGTTAGAGCATATTTTTGAATATTTTGATGAAAATAAATATTTTTTCATATTTTTGCTATAAATGCATATTTTTATGTCATATTTTGATAAAAATTCGAATTAAAAAGAAAAAAATAGTTACTTTTTAATTATTAATATTTTCTTATTTTTATGAAGTTTGTCTTTATAATATTTTGTATTGTCTAGACGAAGCCTAAGATAAACACTATACAAGTGCGCAGCTACCCGACTTGAAATAAATTGTGATTTCTAGTTGACGATTTTTGCGTAAAAATACGACTTTGAATCTAGACTGGCATTATTCAATCCATACGCAGGCATACTTACAAATTTATAAATAAATTTAGTTTTTAATATTTCATCGTCACGTTTGCTTGTGTATGTGTTTTTAACAGCTTTAAATTTCAACTGAACACAGAATACAAAGCGAATTCGGCAGATGTTGAAAGGTCTTTTTCAATGTACAAAAATTTTCTGAGACCAAATAGATTGAACTTTACTTTTGAAAATATAAAGCAAATTTTTTTTTGTATCCAATTAGACTGAATTAAAATGTTAAGTTTTTTTATTTTTTTATATAAATAAAAATTATAAAATAAGTGCATATTTTTTTCAATGCATATGTTGCGTTTTTATGGCATGTTTTAGGCGCCTAAAACCCCATTTTTTATTGCATGAAACCCCTGTCCGTGATACTCAATATATAAAATTATGAGCCATAGTATGTGGTAGCACGCCGGACTTTTGGGCTTCAACACATTCACCTTCCTTTAAAAATACACATAAAATTCAACTACTTATATTGCGTTTCTTAAAAAAATTAAAAAAATGTGTATACATTTTTCAAAAATTTCCCCGTAAAAGTTTTTTACAAAGATTTCTCAATTTTAAACTAAATCGAAATAAATTATCAATTTATGCTTTAAAACAAGCCCACTGTGCTACATTAGAAAAATAAAAATTTTAAATAAATTTGTAGGAAAACCAAAAAAAAAAATTGAGAAAAAGCAAAAACAACACACATAATTTGTATCTATTAGATATTGAACACACAAAACAAACCCAACAGCTACAAGAGTGTTATAAACAACAAGTAAACAAGCAAAAGTGTTGAACATAGTATCTTTAGCTCATATGGTTGTGCTTGTGTATCTGAGAGATACTTATTCACTCAATCATTTTCATTTCACTTCTTCTTTTAATTCAGTCTCATTGTCGTGCATGTGTACAAATGAACACGAAAACTTTCCTCATTTTTTTTAAATTAAATTGAATTAAGAAAGAAGCCAACGACAGAAACCACATGTGTTTATGTAAAATCGAAAGAATCAAAACAAATGATGATGAAAAAAAGTAGCTAACAATACATACAGTGCTGGTAAAAACAGTAGCACCATGCATGATTTCTTTTTTATACAAAGTTTTTAACATCCGTCTTTTATTCCTTTTCGTTAAACTATAATGTAGTATAGCATGTATTTTTTCCGAAAAAGTGATGTAGTTTTTTTGGTGAAACATGAAATATATGAAAAAAATAGCACTGATCATTTTCATTATAAATTTTGGTTTTAGTAAAAATAAATATTAATATGTCGCATAGTATTCCGTTTTATTAAAATTCCATTGCAAAAATATTGAAAAAATTACAGTAAGGAAGGAAGGAACTTGTAAAAATAAGTTATTTCGGAAGGTTAAACCGGTGGCGAAATAGGTCAATTGTAAACAAAATGGTATTCAACGCAAAAATGTCTATCAAACATGTGGAAACGAGTGGTAGAAAATCCGCAATGACTAATTTATTGGTCAAGCAGATAGAAACGCGTGTTGATACAGTTCGGAATCAATTGCGAGAACACGATCTAAAAAAAGTTCAAGTACTGACTGTAAGATATCTGTTAAAACGAATAATGTTCACACAACGACATCTGAGCTGATCCGTCGGAAAATGGAGTATTTTTTATGGACTGATGTAAGCAAAATTATTAAAATTGGCGGAAAAAGTCCTCTTGTGTATGCTGCGTGGAAATTGAGGGTGGAGTATAATACTGGATATCAATCCAAGACTGCAAAACATAGAAATTCAAGAATTATGGAGCCGAAGTTTATAAAAACAATTATGAATAAACAAATTTGAGTTCAAATATTACAAAATGTTAGGTTGCTTTTTCTGAAAGATGATACGACTCTATTCTGGTCAGCAAAGAGCATAACGTCCCGAAATATAAAATCACAAAGGTTCTGGAATTATTTGCAGACAATTTAATCAAAATAATAATAGCCAGGGCTAAATCTGATCAAGAATCGTTGGGCCAATGTTCAAAAACAGATGTGGGCTAACGCGTACGAGTCGTGGGAGAGAATTCCTAAGAAGAGATGTGAAAACTTGTTAAGCTCAACTCCGTTATTGAAACAAATGACGTAGAAGAAACAAAACGATTCCATTTATTTCTTTGTGTCAAGTTTATGCCACAACTTTTGTGTGGTTGATTGGCACTTTACTCTCTTTTCGCTGTTGATGACTCATCAGTGTCATCAATATGAAGAACAGATGTCATACGTATATTCGTTTGCTTAAGAGTTACAAAATTAGAAGGGGGAGCCCCCGTAGAGTCGTAGTTAGCGTACTAGATTATTAGCCTGGTGGTCGCAGGTTCGATTCCTGCCTAGACCCTGGGAGTTTCTGCAGACACGCCAAAATGGCCTTGCGGTTTGTGTTTGTTCTTCAAAAAAAAAAACTTTTTTCTTTTATACACATTATACATACATTTCAATAATAATATTGCACAAAACATGGTATCAGTTCCAATACCATAGTCCATAGATGACCATTAATATATTTAAAAAAATCTATGCTGACGTTTTTCTTAAATTTCATGTCAGTTTTCGCCTCATTGATATGACATTTGTCCCAACATTGATATATACTTATGATAACAGAGCGTAATTAATACGAAGATGAATTTTCTTCGCATCTTCTTTCAAATGTTTGATTAGAATTAAAAAGTTTACATACTGCACAGGTTTTTTTTAATGACATAAGCCGTCAGATAAAAAATTAAGGCATTTACACGATCTATATTAGGATAACGTCGGAACGGTTCGTACGATTTGGCCAACAATTTCAAAAATTCGATACCACTATCCACGTAGTGTCAGTAGCAGAGCAAATTGAATACGAGAAGTAAGCATTTACAATTTCAAAGTATGCTAAGGGATCGAAATTTATTTAGTGCGATTTTATTTCCTTAAATATATTTCTAACTTTATTTCATTTATATTTTCAAGTCAAAACGCGATATATTTCATAGTAGAGATGGGTGCCGCTTACGTGATCACCCATGATCGTGATTATTTTTTTGTTTCAATCACGTGATCATTAGAAGATTTTTAACGTGAATGTTTTGTTATTTTTTTTTTTTTTGCTTGATTGTAACCTGTTTCATTTAATTTTTTACTGCCAGTCCCAGGATGTCACACGTATTCGTTCTTTCGTACAATTACATTTAAAGCAAAAGCAAAACTGGCAGTTAACCATTTTCGTTGTTGTTGTGACTTTTTTACACTCATGTGAGCTTGCATGGCCGTTAGCCAAAAATACAAGGCATGAGCGTGAATGAAAAGTCACGCACGATCCCATCTCTAATCAAAAATAAGTCTTAAATTATTCCTCTATCATCATTCATATGCATTTCGCATTCCCCCAACATATTGTATGAAAACGATACGAGAATTATTTTATTTCAACATGTGCAAAAGTTTTCAATGGTATGCACGAAAGCTCCGAATTCTTCATCACTAACGAACTTGTATTTAAACTCTGTTACGCATTTTGATTATGTGATTGAGTATGAATCTCCTAGTTATGCAAAAAAAATTATGCTTTTCGACGATCATTCCATTTCGCAAACAGGGCGGTTACTCTTTAACTCTATTCGAGATTTTTCCAATATGATGTTGTTTACATTGCGATTCGAAAGCATTTCCTTTCGTTCTGACTTACAGATTAATCCTCTCGTTTGCGAAATGCGAAATTTTAACATGTATTATTTTTTGTCTTTGTCATTGCTATTTTCTTATTTCTGTTGCTGAAATAATTTTGCTTTTTATTTACACTTCCTTTATTTATATTTAACACCCGCTATTTATGTATATAGTATAGTTTTCCTTTGTGAAGTGATCTTGTGAGTGAAATTGGAAAAATAGAGCACAGCCAATAATTTGTTGCTGTTTATTGTTATTATTGTCGTTGTGTTTGTACAGTGGCTCGCATATGTTTTCGAATTTGAACAGCCACACTTAAAAAAAAATGCATTTTCTTGATGCTGCCATATTTTTATCGTAATTATATACAAACAAAAATTTAACACTGAAAAACTGAAACAGTATTAAAATGCAACTTAAATTTAAAATGCGAAGTCAATTATTGGGCCTAAGCATACTAGAAACGCCGATCAATAAATCCTTCTTATGGTCATCCCTAGATATTAGGATAGACGATTAGAAACATTTCGCTGTCCCTTCTTATCATGACAACCACTGAAATTGTCATTGAAATTTATAGCAGTGGTACCCAAACACCTATGCTGAATTATGAATTACTTTTTAGTGACTGACAGTTTCTTTACAGGTTTGGATGGATTAGAAGGCATTAGTGAGACGAAAAATCGCGCATAATAGTTCGGAAGCCAGAGCGACTGGTGGAGGGCTATTTAATAAATTTGGATTTGTAATTTTGTAATTTTGCTTTCACGAATCCATTGTTTTGATGCACCATGGACACTTGCACTACACTCATTAATTATGGTGTATTTTTTTTTATCTTTTTTTATATATTTTTACGCGACTTGTTTAGTAATTTTATGAAATATAAAGCAAAGTTGTATTTTTAATTTTATATGCATGTATCAGCAGCTGTTTACAATTTTTGTTTGCGAACTTCATTTCATATGAGAAAATGTAAGATCAAACCGCTACTGTTGCATAATATCAGAAATAAAAAATTGACTTTTCAAATCGTATTGTATTTTCATTCTACTACTTTTCTGGAACATGCCCGATAGTGTCAACCTCTCGAATATATCGTTTTCCCATTGCGATATACATATTTTCATATATTGAAATCATCGTGTATGTAAATTTCGTTAAATTTTAGAAGGCACTGTACATTACACTAGTATTTGTAAAGTAGACAATCAGACATGTCAGTGTGGCAAAACTTCACTTTTTCCATTTTTATAAACTGCAACATAAAGTGGTGGTTGTCTTAGACTGTCTAGCTGTCTGTCGCTCTAACTAATTCGTCAAATGATCATTTCTTAATGTTGTTTTTTGTTCAAATTGTTGCATGTTTACGAAGAGTTTGAGTAAAGACGAAAAAAAAAATAACAATAATTGTTGATTTGTTAAGATTTTGTTATGTTTTTGTAATTTTGTTTTGCGGTTGGTGTTTTAATTTTGTGTTTTTTTTGTGACTTTTGCTTTTGTTATTATTGCAATAGAGGCTGCTGTTTGTATTTTTCTTTATGTGGGAGTTTATTAATTAATACTTTTGTGTCTCATTTGATTTTGACTCACAATAAAATTCTTTTTTTTTTCGTTTGAACAAAAGAATTGAATATATGTAATGAAATTTCATGAGGAAATAAAACGGACAAAATATTTTTTATAAAAATAAATTCTGTTTTATTGTTGATCTTAATTAATTTTTATTTAACTGAGATTTTCTCATGATTTTTTCCAAATTTATGGGCGTGATTGAAAAACTTAGTAGCCAAGCAATACAAGCTAAGCAAGAATATTTTCTAGGAAATTTTAAAAATAAAACATAAAATAATTATTAGAGCTCGCCCGAGCGCACTTTTGTTAAACCGAATCTGAACCCCATCTTTGGTACATTTTCAGACCGAAACCGAGTTCTTTTATTTAATAATTATTATATAATAGATTTTCTATGAAAAATATTTGTACAACAAATACAATTTTTTTTCTACGTTTTTCAAATTTAAAAAATAAACTTTTAATTTAAAGTTTTGATTTTATATAATTAATAAGAGTTTGAAAATCAAATAAAACTAATATTCAAGTAAATTTATTTCATTTCTAATCGGAAACTATAATAACACTCTTCTCGCGAACTTACAAGTTTCATATTTTTATTTGATACATTTTCGAACACGAATCTTTTGTATGAATTGTATGTTGTAGACATGTCGTTGTTAATTTTCTTATAAACAAGTTTCTACGCAAATATTTATATAGAAATTAGTAATAACTTTAGTACAACATACAACTCCTACAATAGGTAATGAATTGCACGTATAAAATTTCAGCATTTCCTTTTAACATTTATTTCTTTTTTTGGCTTTCCTGTAAAAGGTCTGATGAATTAAAAAAATACTTTAATGTAACGACTTAAAAATTTACTTAAGCAGCTGCACGGCGAAATTATCTTCGAAAAACGTACAAAGCCATCAGGGTGTAGTATTTTCAGGTGATTTTGACGTACGCCACCCGTACGATCTTCTCCGCAAAGCAAGTGAATGGTCTATAAGAGAACCAAATTGGTTTCTGTGTAACAGGAATGGCCAGAGAAGAATCTATTTCTTTATTCATAGTCATGCGGCACTGCTGGCACACACCAAACAGCTGAGGATGAATGGCGTAAGCTGAGCACTTATAAGGTCGTTAAGAAAACGAAGCACCGCTATCATGCTCAGCATAAATAGTAAAAAATAATAGGAAGAACATTTCGAGGCTGGTCGCAGTGTTGACGATTCAGTGGGCGATCGAAAGACAGCGATTAGGCAGCCTTGCAAATCAAAGAGACAAAATATATTTAGATCAGGGCCCTATTCCACAAAACAACTTATCAACTTTTTTCACTTCACACTTATCAATTTTTTCGTCAATTTGAAAAATTTATTTTCCTCAGAACTATAAAATTTTATAAGTGATAAGTTGAAAGTGATAAGTGTAATTTCTAAAGTCTTTGCAAGTTTCATATTCTCTTTGCAATTTCTGTTCCATGTACGTTCTCTTGTGCAAAGTTAATATTGAAAAGTATAATTTGCAAAGACTTTGCAAATAATTATGCTGTTTCGTTCCACAAAAACTGTAAATTCTATTTTTGAAAAGCACATTTTGATAAGTTTATCAAAAATTTGCAAGGTAAACGATTGCTTTATAAATTCATATTGTTTTAAGTAGTGAAGCTGTCAAAATGTTAAGACGTGAGCTTTTGTTCGACGATAGTGAAAGAGCGGTTGTAACAAGAAATTATAGAGACCGAATTAATTTTTCGGGACTACACAACTTTAATTTTAAAGAGTGCTTTCTTTTAAATCAAATCTAAGTTGGTTTCATTTTAAATTAAATTAGAGAAAAATTAGACCACAAAACACAGTGCAGTCATGCTTTGTCGGCTGAAAGTCAACTGCTACTGTGCTTGCATTGGCTCGGAAATGGTTGCCCGTACCATGGAGTTGCAGCTATGCATGGTGTTGCAAAATCAACAGTTTGCAGAACCATTCATAGAGTTGTGGACGCTATAATAGACGTTTTATTTCATTTATTTATTTTATTTTATTTGGATTCCCTTGTGTGTGTGGTTGCGTCGATGGCACAATCAATAAAATTGATGCGCGTACCTTACACGAGAAAGGAAGGACCACTCATTGAATGTGATGATAATATTCGGGCCAGACTACACATTTTACTGTGTAAATGCTTTTTTCAAAATTTCTTCCCAGGCAGACGGTTTATCTAATTTATTAACCTTCAAAATGAAATGTAAACTTTAATATGTTCTAAATATTTACAATAATTTTATAAAAAAAATACCTACTTTATTGTAATAAAGCAATGTAATAGCAAATAAAATATTTTTTTTTCTCCAATAACATGTCGTACTGCAAGTTTTTTACCATTTTTATTTTGCGGCTCATTTTAACAAGTTCTATTTAGCAATGCAAAGTGAAAAGTGATAAGACAGAAATGCAAAGATGATTAAATACTTTGTGCAACACTTTGCACACTCACTTTACAAGAGCGCAAAATTTTTACAAAGAGTGTAAAGTCTTTACAAAGAATGTAACGGTTTTGCAAAAATTTGCTTAGTGCAAAGTGAAATTTGCAAAGAATATTGTGGAACAGAAACACTTATCACTTTGCCAAAATGCCAAAAAAGCAATTTGATAAGTTTTGCAATTTGAGCTGTTTTGTGGAACAGGGCCCGCAAACCAAAATTTTATATTTTCTTCACCCACTTTATAATAAAACAAACCAGAACAAATTAAATTAACAATAGCAATAATTTTTCAATAATTATATCATTTATTTCATGACGCAATTATTATAAAAAAAAATAAAAAAAGATCCAACACCTCCGTTTTAAGCTTCTTGGAAACAAAATATGGCAAGATCGCATGTCAAATTATAAAAAAAAATAAATTAAAACAAAATTAATTTCAACGCGAGCAAATAGGCAGGCAGACATACAGACACTCATTTGTAAGCAAAAGTTATTTTTGCTTGCATGAAGTATTTCAGAAAACCCAAACAGTAAACACCTACAACTGGCTCAATGAGCAGTTTAATTAAGACTAGTTTTCGATTTCAAAATTGCCTTAAAGTCAAACAACAATTGTTTAGAAAAAAAATAAACTATTAAGTATCAAATGCAACAATAACAATCAAAGTAATAGACATGCAAGTGATTGAGTCAAGTAAATAATGAAACTGCTTCGTCAGTAAATATTGAAAAAAAAAAACAATTATATTAAATTCACTGATAGATGCAAGATGATAAGACAAACCTGAGGCACCAGGGTCATCTACCCGAAGTTCTAGTTATATTTTATTTTGTAAATATTTTTAATCTGTTATTATACTTGTAGAAAATGAAAGAACTGGAATACGTATCTAATGTCGTTTTCTTTTCTAAGAAATATATAACATTTCTTTTACTTTTTATCAACAAAATTGCAATTTTTTTTATTTTTTTTAAGAGAAGTAACACTCAGGCAATTAGTATGCCTACCAACCCGTAGGTGTGTTACCTTCCTTGGGAAAGGGATAGTGAGAGAGGACAGATGGTGAAAGAGAGAAAGCTTAATTTTTACAACTCTGATATTGCGCGCTGTGTTCGTTTTTAGATCAGTGTTGCAGCGCCTCTGATGACAAGTAGGCGCATTAAATGTGTTTTAAGCTGTTGTAGCCATTTATTAATTATTTTACTTTGCCGGCGATTTTGCTACAATACCGACGAAGGAGGGCGGCGCTGTGATGTCCGCTAGCATACACACCAGTATCAATTGCTGCCAGTACTGTTCAGTGACCAGTAGTGTGTGCTATGCCCTTCATCACTTAAACACTCCGACAGCAACAAACACAATGGCATACTAATGCACATCTGAAAAATTCTCGAGGTTATAACTTGGCTGAAGCTGGGCTCGAACCCACGTTCTTAGACATTATTTGCTTTGTAGTCAACGCGCTAACCACTTCAGCCAACAGCACCCTCAATTCAATTCAAAGTTATCTTAAGATAAAATGTTTTCCTCGTAATTTATCATAGAATAATTTATAATAAATTCGATGTTTCAAAAAAATTATTAGCCCAATTCATAATGTTGTTCATTTTAGATTGCAAATTTATGCAATTGTAAATATTTCCAATCAATTAAGAACTCTGTTTTCTAAAAATATGTTGCAAAACATGAAATTCCTCTCTTCATATTTTAGTTCACTCAATCCTCTTTGAATTCTGTCAATTGGTTTTTGCAAAATTAAGAGTAAATATAAACTACAGGGTTTTGTGTTGTTTATTTATACAAGAGTAGCAAGTGCATATCTTTGTATTTTGTTAGTGTAGAGTAAAAATATGCTACACCACTTTGCAAATGCTACGATGCAAGACCTTTTGCGCAGCATTGTGAATTGGATTATTATATTGCAAATTTTCAATAAAAGGGCATATAATGTTGCAATTTTTTCTAGAAAAGAAAACCCCTTAAGTAAAACTGATATTTATTTATACCTACATGTCAGATTTTATGTTATGTAGAGTCCCTTTTTGATACCCCGAAACTAATGAGTAGCGTCCGACTGAATACATCTCGAATCCGAATTTCGGTAGGTTTTTGGACCGAACCGGAACCTCAACGCGAAAACGAACTTTATTTTTTTATTGAATATATAAGCAACTTAAATTTTTTTGATTTATTTGTTTAATAAAAATAAAATAAACGCACATGAACCTCTTTTATTTTGACCACGTTGTATTTCTTGAGTAACTTTTCACTCACGCTCATGTATGCTCATAATAAAAAAAATTTTCTCATGCACGATCTTACATTTTTGGCTCAAGTTCATGCACGCTCATGTCTGTGGGGAAAAAATTACTCACTATTACGAAAACTCACGCTCACGAAGTACTTACAAGAAAAAATTAAATAATCAAAAAGATATAAAAAATTAGATAATAAAATTTAAAATGAAAGCAAAAAAAACACTAAACAATTGCGTTACAAAAATTATAATGCACGCTCACGTGATTGAAACAAAAAATAACCACGAGAGCAGTGCCCATCTATAATTTTAATATTTTGTACAAAAACAATAAATGATATAAAATTCGGCAAAAATTTTATCGGACGTAGCGTTTTATAGAACTCTGACACCGAAGTATAGATCCCCGCCAGTCTCTAGACCACCGATTTCGTTAGGCCTATTCTAAATAGTATTGAGGCATGTAATGTGAATCAGAGTTTCCTATTATGTCCTATTGTGACAACATCCTCAAAATTCGTTAAAGCCTGCAGTGCCCCGTTAGTGCAGCGTGTTCCAAAAATATGTTTCATTCTCAATAGCCCGCCTTGTTAACAGTTGGCAAGACTCGACCTGTAACTACTTGACAGATGACAAGGAACAACTATGCCATCAATAAAAATAAAGTTTAGTTAACATATAAACTCATGCAAACCAACCAACGAACATGGCGTATCTTTGTTGGTTGGGTCCTTGCAGCGCATCAAACTGGTCTGAAAAAAATCATCCTAAGTCATCACATCCATTTTCAACTCGGGGATACTTTAACAAACAGAATTTTCGCAATTGTACTTAGAAAAGCCAAGAATTAGTCTTGAAAAGCCTCTCTATTCTGAACGTGTAACTGTGTGCCGCGGTTTTTGGCTTGGCGGAGTCTTTGGACCTTAGTTTTTGGAAAATGATGCAAGAATAGATAAGGTTATCGAACGTTGTTTATTGATTTTGTATGACCGGAATTGGAAAATATTAATGCCAATAACGTTTAATATCAATAAGACGGCGCTACGTGCCACACAAGTGATTATACCATCAGTCTTTTGCGTGAAAAGCTTCCCCTGACCATGTGCTTTTTTTAAGACGTGATCACTTTTGGCCACCGAGATATAACAATGGCCCCCAATCGAATTAAGACCTCAAAGATGGAGTTCGCGAGGTGATCGGAAACATACAGCCGCAAATGAGGGAATTGTTGAAAAATATGATCCTGCAGGCGTAGCCGTGGCGGCGGCCATTTGGCTGATATTACTTTGCATTACTAATGGCATACTGTACTCCATACAATTAAATCAACAGCCGATGATTTTTCATTAAAATACTCGTTTTTTACAATCAAAATGAAACCTCTTACTGGAAGCAGATATACTAAGATTTAGTGCCAGTGTTTGCTCTTCTCTGACTTGCCAGTAGGGGGTGTTGCGTTGTAGTCAGTTTATTGACTTTTTGTTTCAATGGTACTGGCTTTTGCTGTAGGAAGTTTTTTGTCACTATATATTCGTACATATTTCTTTATTTAATGCAATGAAGGCGTTTGCCGTTTTGAATTTATTTATTTGCTCTTTTTTAAATCATAGAAATCATGTATGAATGAGAAAATAAAAAAAAATCTGTTACAGAATTCATTGTTTAATCAATTTATATTGTTGCTAAACATTTTGACACCAAATGCAAAACAAAAAAACAAAATCAAAGCATTAAATCATTTTAATGAACTTGAACTTAAAAACAAATGAAGGAAATAGACATTAAGCAGGAATTTCGCCAGTAGACAGGTACATTTGTATTAACTCTCCCACATCTGGTACGTAGGAAAGATTAAAACAAAATTTGTTCCGCTTTAATACGAGTAATTGCAAAGAAAATTAAAAAATATTTACATATTTTAAAATATTTTTGGTCAGTTATTTAGCGGTTAGTTATTTGCTTTTAAGCGTTCCATGCATGGATTTTAAAATAAAAAACAATTTGCCACCTACAACGTTAACGAGGTACAAAAGTACTCGTACTCAAATGCTGTTAAAATATACATATGACTTGAAAATAAGTCTGAATAAACCTTGAAATTTAAAAAGTCACTGCTTTAGCAGCTGTTGTCCAGTCATCATATCTATTATTTTCAGTTTCTATAAAATTTTTAACAAAAGGAAAAATACATTCAATGTGACTTTCGTTATTAGACTTTTCTCTTTTTCCTCGTTTTCTTTTCCTGCTGTCATAAAAAATATTATAATTCTTTAAGTATACCCACCAACAGACCTTAACATCTGAGGTTAAATTAAATGGCCTTTAGGCTCAATTTCTATTTATTCTTTATTTCATTGACAGAGATTTTACAAGACTTTTTGTTCGTACAGATTTCAATTTAAGTCTTTCGAGTTAAGAGCTAATAGAAATAAAGGAACTCATTTTAACTTAACAATTTACAGATTGTTATCAGTCTTTACAAAACGAAGAGAGGTAAAAGATAATGTGAGAGTAAGCTATTGAAGTGACTAAGTGACTGTCATATTAATTATGAAAATATATTTATATACTTTTTTACTATGAATCGCTAAATGTGTTGATAAGAGCAAAAATCGACTAGAGCTGGACCAATGCATCTCATTTTTTTAGTTTTTCTTAAGGTCTGAGAAAAGATCTTATGAAGAGCAAAATTAAGTGGACGTGGTGAATCTCACTAGAAAAAATGCTTCTTACTGTTTATCCACATCAAGAAAACATGATAGTTTCAAAGTGCGTATTGCTTCGCATAAAAAAAATATTTTAATTCTGGTATAATTAAATAACAGCATTTTTTAGTCTTAAAATTTAATATAATGTAATTTATTACGAGTACAACTAAAAATTTAAAAATTGAGTTAATCAAAGTGAACATCTACTACAATATTTGTATCTTGAAAGCTGTACTGCGTGAGATTTTTTTATTTATCTATTTCACAAAATCGGACAAAACATTCTCGAGTTATGCTAATATAGATCGAATTTTCGGCAAAAATATTTCCCTGTATTTTGTACTATTTTGGAAACTAATTTAGAGCATATAAACAAATATATTTAAATCTATAGATTGCGGATAAATTTCTCTTTAAACACTTTTTTATTACCAGATGCATTATTTAAAACTGCAATAAAAGTCACTAAACATCTTAAAATGAAGATAAAAGTTGTACGAAAAAACTACTCGATAAGAATCATACCACAACAACACACAGCAGCGTTATTTATAAAATGTATTTACTTAAAAGCCACGTTAGTTTCTCTACATATTGAGGCATAAAAGGGTGTGCTGGAAAAATGTGTTAATAAAATAATATTAACAAAAAAATATATAACAAAAGCAAATTGAAGTAGAATAGTGCGAAAAAATAGAAAATGAGAATTTGAATTAATTGGATTGACTCAAAAATATTTTGTTGCTTCAAACGAATATTGAAAAGTTTTATTTTAATTATAATAAAATGCATCTACATTTTGATATTATTAAGAAGACCCCCTTTACACATATAAAGTTTAGTTTTACAAATATTGTCAAAATACAATGACAAATACAAAATTGCAATACAATGACAAACGAATTTGCGAGTACTAGAGAGCTTTTATACTCTCCGCCAATATATTTTCCCATCACTTCAATAAACTCAAGACTTTGCAAGTCAACAGCAAAAAATAAGCTCCAGTCCACTCGCTGTCCACAGCCATTTAACACTATTAACAGCCTCTTACTATTCTCTAGGGATCTAGAAAATGTTAAAAGTATGTTAAAGTAGTTAAATTAGTGGTTTTAAATCCAAAGTGATTATTATTTTGGCTAAAGTTCGTAACATTTTTAGTCAGAAAGAATTGGACATGAGGCAATATCCCAAAGCAACAAGGGACATTTTTTAACACCAATTAATTTCAACTTACACGGCAGAACAGAAACAATGTTGTTTTTCGGAAGCCGCTATACTTCCATCATCAGTGCTCATGTGTGCTTCCATGTATCCGCCACTGTTTAGGTGGCTTGGCTGAATGTGATTTCAAATTTGTATTTATACAAATTATGACTCAAAAAAGAATACGAGAGTTATTTGTATTGTGGAACGGATTATTCGTTGGTTTTAAAGCAAACACAACTTCACCTATTTTTTTTTAGTGACGACGTTGACAAATAATTACAGAAAACGGGGGAATATGACACATGCTTCTGCATTACCCTTTACCACACTATAATTTTTCATAAAAAGAAGGCAAGAAAGCCAATTAGACGTGTAAAATATCATAAAGAAAACCCACTTAATCTAAGAAGAAATTATGAAAAAAAATTAAAACCACAAATAAAATCTTATAAATTTATTAAACTTTTTACTTGTTGCTTTGCTCACAATGCAGATGTTAAAAAGTGCTTGCAGACACCTTTCATTAGCGACCTTTTTCGGCAATTTTGGCGGGGTATTCTACTTTTCTTTTTGGCTAAAATTTTGCAAACAACATGAACGTGTTTCACATCTATAAATGAAAACAAATACTCGTACCCAGTTGTTCTGATGGTGATAATGAAGTGCAATTTGAGTGTTCTATTAAGTAAAAATAAAGTGCAGCAGTAAGGATGATTACAATACAGATTGGCCCGTCCTAAATGTTTTTAAATTTCTTACCCAGTTACTGTTTCTTACTAATCGTCAAAGTAGTGTGTTTAATTCCTATTTACATGTCCTGGCGGAAATAACAATTACCAAAGCTGTAGGGTAGTGTTTGAAATTATTACTGACTATTAGCTAAATTAAAATGTACTACACAGTTAACGCCTCTGTTGGAAAAATTTAAATAAAATTATTTGAAAAAAAAAACTTATACAAAATCATCTAATGGAGCTCCTCGTACATTCGGCTAAGCTAAATATGCCGTTCAATATACCGAATCCAACTTAGTTTTTCGTTTTAAAACGAATTCACATATACACACTCGAAAAGGAAACAAGAAAAATAAGAAATCTTGAGCAGATAAGTAATACGAAGAGGATTATAAAGTGAAAGTAATAACATGAAGAGTTTTTTGATCGATTCCGCCCTGGTACTGTAGCTTTGCGTGAAATTGGTCGTTATCAAAAGAGGACTGAATTATTGAATTATTTTGGGATTCTAACTGGCCTTAATATGTATAATATAATTTAGTTCGATTACATTTCCTATCTGTATGTCATATTAACTTAAAAGAGCTGTAGGGTATTTCGAAAGCTGACATCAAACAACCAGGCACATAATCTTGTCATAGTAGTTAAAACAAAATGAATAAAGAAAAGTATTAATAAAAACAAATTCAATAAAAAACTTGAGACAAGTAAAAACTAGGTTGAGATTGGACAGGAAAATTGGACAACCATGACAACTGGAAAAACTAAAATAGAAAAGTGGTCAAAATGAATTTCAAATAAGCCAACAATTAAAAACTTCGTATAGATAGATTCGAATGAATCAAATCAAAAACAAGCGTATAAAGGTCGGTTATAACATTTTGTTGAAAGAAAGAAAGAACAATCACCCTTATTTCAATTGTCGTCGTCAACGTCGCCGTCATTTTATTGTCAATATCATTTTGTGTCAACGTCGTCATCAATTCAATAACATTTTTGCATTTTATAACAAGATGACGACGACGTTGACGATTTAACGTTTAAGTCAACATGTCAATCACACATCTCTAAATATTTGAAACAGCTGTGTGAGTTTTTTGTTAATTTTGAACAAAAATTTTATTAAACGTTGAAATGTTTTTTACTTGTGATATAAATTCAGACTCGAGTGGTGATGAAAAAGCAAGAAAACAAAATATCATATTAGAACGAAAGCTTCAGAGACAGAAATTCGACATATTTAAACTACCAAACAGCAAGTGAACACCAATTTCAGTGTATTGCTATAATGATTGTATATACATATATATTTTTTTTTTTTTGAAAGGTTTGATTACGAAATTTTATTTTTATGTTCCACTATTTTCGCTCATTATTTCCTTACCTTTTGTCATTCATCGCCTAAACGTATCGGTGAGCCAAGAGAATTTAAAACTCTTTCGATTTCTTCCCATTGTTCTCTAAAATTACTTGGAAGAGTGCCTCTGCGAGGGGGATTCTTCTGCAACTCTTCCACTAATTTTTCAAACTGAGTTGCAGTTGTTATTTTAAATTTTTCAGTTTTTTCCCATTTTTCAATTTAGGTATATTTCAAATAAAGTCCAGTAGTTATGAAAAATGGCGACGACAAATTCAAAGTCGTTTAAAAACAATATCGCCGTCAAATTTTCTTGTAGAATACAAATTCTATGTTGACAGTCATGGATAATATCAGATAACGACAACTGGAATTACAATTTGAAGTAAACAAGGCAAAACAATATCATTTTGGATTCATGTTGACGACTGGAATAAGGGTGGATGACTTTACTGGGTTATTTCGCTTAATAATAAATACGCTTGCGATCATTGTAAAGGGTGTTTTTTATTGAGGTATAGAACTTTAAGTTGGCATCACTTTTTTAACTGGCGGCCATTTTGTCAGCTGTCAAGTGATTAATATTTAGTTTGGTTTGCTATTTCATCATGAACAGGTTGACAAAAGAACAACGCTTGCAAATCGTGCAAATTTATTTCGAAAATAATGGTTCAGTTCGCGAAGTTTACCGCAAGCTCCGTCCACTTTATGGTCGACATAATCGTCCATCAGAGCAATTAATTCGGTTAACCATGGATCGTTTTCGCACTACGTTTACTCTATGTGATAATACGCATCCGCAGAGACGTCGAACAGTGCGCACCGAAGAAACAATTGCCGCTGTAGAGCAAAGTGTTGAAGAGGACCCGAATGAATCGATTCGCCACCGGGCACAGCAATTGGAGCTTTGTCCATCAACTTTATGGAAGATTTTGCGCAAAGATCTTGGCTTGCGACCTTACAAGATCCAGCTTGTGCAAGAATTAAAGCCGCGAGACCATGCAATGCGTCGTGATTTTGGTGTATGGGCCGAAAATGAGATTGATCTCGATGCTGATTTTCATCGCAAAACTTTGTTCAGCGATGAGGCTCATTTTTGGTTGAATGGCTACGTCAACAAGCAAAATTGCCGCATTTGGAGTGAAGAGAATCCACATGAGACCCTTGAGACGCCATTACATCCACAAAAACTGACTGTTTGGTGTGCTCTATGGGCTGGTGGAGTCATTGGGCCATACTTCTTCCGAAATAATGCTGGAGAGTCAGTTACCGTTAATGGAGACCGGTATAGAGCCATGATAACCGACTATTTTGTTCCCGAATTGGATGGCATGAATGTGGATGAGTTGTGGTTCCAACAAGACGGCGCTACATGCCACACAGCGCACGTCACAATCGATTTATTGAAGGAAACATTCGATGAGCCCATAATTTCGCGGAATGGACCTGTCAATTGGCCACCAAGATCGTGTGATTTGACACCATTGGATTATTTTCTTTGGGGATATGTGAAGTCGCTCGTCTACGCCAACAAACCAGAAACGTTAGGGGACTTGGAAGCCAACATTCGTGGCGTTATTGCCAACATACGGCCCCATATGCTCGAAAAAGTGGTTGAAAATTGGACCTGTAGAATTGGCTTTATTCGAGCCAGCCGCGGCGGCCACATGCCCGAAATCATATTTAAACATTAATGGCATAAAATTATCCTTCCAATAAAGCCAAATTGATGGACATTAAAACGATTTTCTTGTGTTTTATTTCAATTCGAAGTTCTATACCTCTAAAAAAAACACCCGATATGATGACTTTATATGCAGACACATCTGTTAAGGAAAATAATCCTGAGGACTTACTTAACCAGATATATTTCATTATTTTAATATAAAATATTCCAGTTAAACCAAATTCATTATTCTTATTCAAATTTGTACGTACTGCCTTATTATTGTTCTATTTAGTATTATAGATCATTTCAATATCTACATACGAGTATACATTGTTAAACATTTACATTAGCGATCATAAAACAATGTTTAAAAGCAGTAATTGTTTTATCTTTTTCCCATTGACTGCTCTCATAAATTTTTAATAATTAATCTCTATTATTTGTACGATATGTACAAGTCCAAAATATATAAAAGAGATCGAGAGCAGAGATAACTGCTCTAAACATTCGTTTGTTACATGATCACGTCATTTTTATATATTAGTTTAATATAAATCTACTTGTATTAAAAAGAATCAGACTTGTTTAAGCACTAATAGAAGTCAGACACTCGTCACTTGAATTAATAAAACTGAATTGTCTAACCCTACATTTACGGTGTGACAATATTTTATTATTTGAATTCTGGACATATAGTTTTGTGTTTTTCTAAAGTAAAAAACTCATCTCTTATTTTTTTATCTGGGACTTACGCGTTTCAACAAATCACAACTTTAACTATTAAGCAGACTCACTTGCAAAGAGAATAGAAGGAAAAATCTTATATTATTAACAGCTATTGGAATTATTATTTTTTATTTGAAGTGATTATTTTTCGAACAGATTGGTGGTTAGTATTTTTTAATCCAAACTGATTATTATTTTTTGGCTAATGTTCGTAACCAAAAAAGTTTGTCTTAAGTAAAAACAAAAATTAGAAAGAAATATGGTACATGAGATAAAAACAACGTGTAGCATGGGTTAATTTAGCGTAAATTAGTGATGGTAAAATTTGAATTATGATAATGGTAAGGCAGTGTTTACTGTAAAAACAACTAATAATACAAATAACTCTCGTATGCTTTTTCTACACATTATTTGTATAAATACAAATTTGAAATCACATTCAGCCAAGCCACCTAAACAGTGGCGGTTACATGGAAACACACATGAACAGTGATGATGGGAGTGTAGCGGCTCCCGAAAAACAACGTTGTTTCTGTTCTGACGAGGAAGTTGAAATTAATTAGTGTTAACATTTTTCCTTGTTCCTTTGGAATATTGTCTCATGTCCAATTCTTTCTGACTGAAGACGTTACGAACATTAGCCAAAAAATAATAATCACAATTGGAATTGTCAATGTGTAACGCATTTTCATCATTTGATTCATGATCGTTTTCAAATGAATAATATCCTTAATTCATTTATTTTTAACATAATTTCCAAAAATTTTATTTGTGTTTTCCCTGAGTGTAAGTACATTGCATGTAAATAAGTAAACAAAATCACCTTGTAACTGCCTTAATGTCAAGGAGTTGCAATTATTGCAAAGATTACTTTGCTGCATTGAAACATATACAGCATCGTAAAATGTTTTCTATGACCTTTGCTACACATGTGTACATACACTTTTTGTATTCAAACGATACTGCATTGCCCTACACAAAATCCTTGAAATTGAATGTTAAATACTAATGACTTCACAATGCCCTGTATATTTACAAAGAAAAGAGGTTTATCATAGAACATATGTATGTACAGATGCATATATAATATGCATTATGCATAAAAATACACTATTTTCTAATAATAATCTTTGCCAATGAAAAATCATATTAACATGACATTTGACAAGTGATATTCTGTAATATTTTTTTGTAGAATATATACTGATGATATCTATTAAAAAATGTTTACATTATTTTCTATTAAATGCTAATGTAATCAGCCAAGCAAACCTGCACGCGCCCAACTCAGTCACTCGCTAATTCATAATTTTTTAGCTAGAAGTCTATAAAAACTTAATGCATTGATTTACATACAATTTCACACATTGTGTTTAATTTTTCAGAGGCAAAAATTTCATGAATATTTTAAAGTTACATGAATGTGCATGTAAGAGTATCGTATCGTATCGTATCACATAATTGTGATATATTTTTATAGTCGTGCAGAGAATGTATTCATTCAGCCGACCACTCATTGTTACATGCATGATTTAATAAGTCACTTTTAAGTTTCAAGTCAAGTTAAATTAAAAATAATAAAAATTAATTTTAATGTACATAAATATAACTGAAAATGGAAAAAAGTTGGTGTATCAAGTTAAAAATATTTATTGAAAGGTATTGTTTGGCTCGGGTTCAAATCTGACTTTACCAATTTCCTTTTCATTGTGAAATTTTTTTGATAACTTCAAGTTATTTTTATTAAGAAAGTAATATTGGAAGATTTTTAATCATCAGACTAGCTCAACGGATCAGTTCCGATTCCGAGGTCGCTACAATATCTCATCGGGGTTCTTTGTTCGATTTTGCCACTTATCACAAAAAGTAGTAGATAATGACTGGAAATGAATATCAACAAGTTAGGATTTTATGCGTAACGAAAAATTGGAAGGACGTTCGCATAAGTGACGATATTGAACGCCTCTTAACTAGTTTGTTTTTTACAATTTTACATTAGAAATTTTCGTAGAATGTAGTCTTCACTCATGACCACATTCTAATGCGATTTTTAATAACAAATTATGCGGTGAAATTTCTTTAAATGCAATTAAATTTCAACATTTATGATAACTTGTAAAGAAAAAGCAAGAAAAGAAAATAATTCGTTTTCTGATTTATAATGTTCAATTGTGTTTTTTGGAACTGATTAACTTTGCTTCTTCCTTTTTAATTTACTCACATCTCAACGAAAAAAATATCCTGCCCTCGCCATAAGTAAACGTGATATGAAGGAAGTTTGATAATTCCGTTACTTTCTGGATAAAATACAATTTGTTCTGCAAAAAAACGTTTTATTTCATAGACTACATAGACTATTTTAAGCTGGATGCATTTAGTTTTATATTTCCTCCAAATAATAAGATTTCTCAGCACCCTCAAAATAGGAGTATGTTTCAATAACAACCTCTTCGTTTGATCGAAATTTATTACCACCCAGGCATTTTTTCAAATTTGAAAACAAGATTCTAAATATGGAGACAATGCTGGAAGTTCCATGTTTCGTCCACAGTTGCAAGACGGCGCACACTGGGGACATGGAGTATGGAAGTGAGGAAAAATATATATTTTTCTAAAAATTTAGTGATTTCATCATAAATTTAATTTTATTTATATAGTAAAACAAAAGTAAAGTTATAGAAATATATATCGTCACCTACAATGTAAAAAGCCCTAACTAACAAAAAAAATTTATTGAATTTTTTATTAAATAATTTTGTGTTTTCCTTATGCAACATGTTGCAGTTAATAAAAAAATCAATATTGGTTTTTCTAACTTTCTCGCTTATACCACTAAGCTTTTTTTTGACTAAACGAAGGGGTCAAATGTGAGATCATAGGATCTTATGTCACCATCAATCGGTTAATATCTTCGTTCGTGGCAATTCAGCTGCAGTATCTTTGTTTCTGCGCCTCTTCGGATAGTAAGCCTACAGGAAAAATACACTTTTCGATTATATCTTTTCTATGAATGAGAATTTTGTGGAGTGTAGGTAGCATATTGTACAACTCGTACAGTGCAACAAACTCTTTTGCCTTCTCCAGACAAAAATTATAATTTTTTCATCTACTGCCTCGGTGATTTTTATAGCTTCGAGAATTGTTAAAAATCTCTTGATTATGTCTTCATCTAGACCTGCGATTTCGAAAATTAAAGCAGGATAAGCAAAGAATTTTCATGACGTATTTCAGTAACAATCTGTGTTCTAATTTTCTCACGCTTTATCACGCATTATCAAACATTTTCGGGCTTCTTTTATCAGACGAATATTTGAGTCGACTATCCCACCTTTAAATTCTATATTATTAAAAGACACTCCATCAGCTTAATACGTTGATGAAGTGGTGACATACCAAATTGCTATCTTTGGGCATAGTTTGAACTTCTTCGGTTTTATTTGCCTTGGATGTTATGCGCGAAACGCAAAGAGTGTTCCTTTATGTATTTTGTTGGCAATTTAGTTTCCCAAGAGCAATTTTATTGTGATTTGATTTTTATTTACAATTATTTTTGTACAAATCAAGTCATTGAGCATTTTTTTTTTGTAAGAACAAAAGGATCAAAACTTAATTATCTTATTGCTGTTTTGTGTATCTATGAATTTAAAATTAATACTCTCAGAAGTACGTGTCTTTTATTGATTTTCTTTTGTTGCAATTTTTGTAAAAATAAAATGTTTGATTCCAAATTTTCAGAAGTAAAATAAAAAACCACGCGCCGCAAAAAGAGGAAGCACCAACTAAATTAATGGAAAACAAATATATAATTCTAATATTTCCGTATTGACTAAAAAAAGTTTATTTAAAATGCTCTTGTCAATCGGATACTTTATAGGAAAGTTGTAATAATGGGCCTTAGTGTCACATGGGCTTTAATAGCGTTGCAATAATACGGCAACAAATTGAGAGGGGCACCTGATGGCACTTGAAATTGATTAAAAATTTAAAAACAGATATGAGAGAATTTATTGGTAGTGATTTCCAACTGGCGGCAAGTGGACCTAAAATTGCAGGTCCAAATGTTTGGAGAAAAAGGGATTTTTGTTATATGTTTTTAAAAAAACTCTGCAGAGTTTATTTTTCAAATTTTAGTGTATCGAAATATCCTATTTTAAATAAAAATTAAGAAGAAAAACGTTAGCTCACATAATAAAATAATATTCGTCTTGAAATTCTTAGATTTACATCAAAGCAAGTTCATAACAGGTGGCCTCGACAGCTCAGCTGATTATTTTTTGCACCTTGCATTTTGATCTGTTTTGTTTGTCAAAATTTTCTTACGTTTGATTTATATATAATGTTTGACGTTGATTTTGACAAAGAAAGCAGGTATTTTTCAAAGCCTTGGGTTTATATTAAATCAGTTCGCTGAAACTTACAAGTACTGAGTTTGAAACGGCTGAAAAAACTAGCAGTCAGTTCGAAGTAATTCTTTCTGATTTAATTGCATTTAGTATAAAATTTAAAAAATACCACTGGATATTGCATGTTGACAATTTGATTTTTTTTTCGCGAAATCCCCACCGTGCGGCGCGCCAAAACTCGTTCCGATTGTGATGGAACCTCCCCAAACACTTCTTTTTCATAACCAAATTTTCATGCAAAATGTGATGTAATCACTCGGTTTAGATGCCTACAGCTTCAGGCATCTCATGCACTATCATTCTCCGATCGTCATGGATTTTATCGACTATTTCTAGCGTTCCGACCTCTTTTGAACGACCTGAACGTTTGGCATCATATGTACTGGTACGATCCCCATAGTATTTATAAAGCAAAAATTGCTTTTTTCCATTTTCGTTAAAATCAACGAGGTTGCGGCTGTCAAAAGCAAACTAATAGACGCAACATCCTCAAAATTCGATAGTAGTATTAGTAATAGATAAAATTTAACAGGAACAGTACTGAATTTAAGGTTAGTGCTTTTCATATATAAAACAGTCGCTCAACTCAAACTGCTCTCGTATTTGGATAAATTTGTTTACACAAAATGAAGAGGGACACGGCGAATAATTCTGCATTTTCAACGCGAAAATTAAGTTTTTTTAAGATAATTATACAAAAAATAATTTGGATTAAAAATCACATTGATAAAAATCTCCTTATTTTAGTTGCATCAACCGTTACAGTGCAGTTTTATTGTTACAATCAGACTAAAAATTATGAATAAATAAAAAAATTAAGTGCTTTTCAAACATGTACAGTACAACCTCCATAATCCGGACAGATTTAGTTTCAGCTACTGTCCGGATTAGTGGATCGTCCGGACTACAATTAAAATAAAATTTTAAACGCTTTTAAAAACAGTTCGCCACGCAAATTTTACTGAGAAAACAGGAAAACTTGTCCGGACTATAGAGGAAAAATGTCCAAACTGTCCGAAAAATTTAAATGCCCGGATTACTGGATAGTCCGAATTAGTGAGTGTCCGGATTAGGGAGGTTGTACTGTATTTAATGTAATTTGTTGTATTTATTAGTACGTTTTAGCCTGATTTGAAGTGGCACCCACTTTAAGTGTCCATTCAAATACTTGTCCTTGCATCAATTGCCTAAATGCTTTAGGAAGTGAGAATTTCGCAGTAAGTATTACGGCCAAAAATAAAATTTACAAAAAAAAAAGAACATTTGCTGCAAATGTATACAAAAATGTTTTGAAAGAAAAGTGAACAGGAATAACGGATATAACGAACGGGTAAGCTTTTATTTCATGAGATTGTTCAGGGTAGAATTGTTATTTTTGTCGATATCCAGGAGAATCACTACTTCTGTCACTAAGATCACGCACCGTAAGGACTTTCTATCAGCAGGTTTAGGCCGACAGGCTGACGTTATATTTTTCTGAGTTCCAGCACAAAGTAACTTCTTTCGTAATGTACAGGTGAATGATTTGAAAGGCTGCATCTGATCTGAATGTATGCAATGTAGTATCGGTGCAATGCCGTTTAGAACTAGTAGGCTCAATATTTTTTAGACAATAGATACAGATAAAAAACCAATGTAAAATCAACATTAAGAAATGTTGATATCAAGTCATTATTAATATGTGAAAAAGATCCAATTGAATTTACTTTTATCACTGTTTTAAGTTATATCAATGGTTAAAATTGTTAATTAAGTATTAAAATATTTTGATTTAAAATAAGGCACATTGAAATAATATTGTACATTTTAAATTTTACCTTTTACAGAGTTAGAATAACGTTAATCATGTTTAATTTTGTAAATTCCGTTTTTGTAGTAATAGTTACAGTTTTTCATGTAAAATTAACAATGCATATAGTTGAAACAAGAATAACTATAGTAAAATCAACATTGTTATGAACGTTAAAAATTACATTGGAATACTTTGAAAAAACTTTTGTCAATTTTAATTATTATCAAACGTTGGCTTATGTTAGATCAACATGTTAAAAAAGTTAAATAAAATTTGTGAAATATTAATAATGACTGGAATATTAAAATAAAATTGCTGTATGTTAAAATAACATGAAGCATGTTGAAATGAAATTAATTCATGATAAAAGAGAAAAGATTCAAAAAGTACCGCGAACAATGTCAATTCAACATGATTTCTAGTTGTTTTAAAGTGGATAACTATAACATTTATTTTACTTTAATATCATTTTAAATTAACATGAAACGCTTAGGAAGCAAAATTGTTAACAAAACTAGTTGAATCGACATTGTTTTAGTGGATTTTACAATGATTTTTTTTCGTGTGTATCTTCAAAGAGCTGAATAAATAGCGTAGCGTATGAAAATGCGACCAAGCTATCAGGGCAAAAGTTCGGCACAACTAAAGGGTACTTTTTAAAGCCCAATTCAACTTTAAATTAAAATAAAGCACATATAAATTGTGTTAATTGCCATAAATTTGATTTTATTCGTAGGATAACTCTTTGCCATTGTAGTTTGAATAGGGCTTGGGCCTTTGTGGCCGCCTTGTTGGCAATTTTCGCAATAATTGAAGCCCGATCGCACGATCTTGATGACCAACTAACAAAATTACGTGAAATTTTTATTATATTTAGTTTTTTTTTGGAGTATTTTTAAGATTACATCAATTTGTAATCGTTCGTCCAGCATGAATCTATTTATTATAAAATGGCAAATCAAAGGAACCAGCCGTCAAATCGGTTGTCTATTCGACTGGTAATCGCTGTATTGACAGGTAACTGGGCGATCGGCAAACTCGGTCGTGGGCTCGGGACTCCACACAAAAAAAATTTTCCCCAGTTGCCGAGAGCAAGATATTCGAGTATCCGGTATTCTTTGAGACTCAAATTATTGTTAGGTGTCCTTATCAGATACCTTAATGCGACGGTATGGGTCCAGTAGCGTTCTAAAGATCCTGCCCTTAGATCCGGGCATTGACAGGTTGATACTGACGAGCTGAATGGTGCTTCTTAACAGGGAATCACTGGGTTAGACTTCATTAGTTCTGTAAGTAGGTATCCCAATCAAGAAGTCGATAAAAGACACGGAATGGAAAATAGTGCAAAATATATATAACATTTAGAAGCATACTTGTTTTCTAGCACCATCCATCATGTCGTCTTACCACATATTTTTAAATTTCGACAAACAATAGTTTGCAATTGGTTTCTTTTCAGTGTTTATTACTTCAAAATATAATACGAAAAAATAGAGTGTGAATAGCACAAACTTATATTTAACCGTAAAGTAGAGAGAAGCATTTAAAGTCATTGCAACAAAAATGTGGAAACTTTGTTGTTTTCAGTGAACTTACGCCGCATCAGGTTATTGCACAAGCCAACAATTGATTACGGAAATTTATAACATCTATGATTATAATCAATCATAAATGATTATGGGATAAAAAACAATAGAAAACAAAAATGTCTAAGATTTTTTTTTAGAAATCTGTCTTTTACTTGGAAAATATTTTTGTACAATGATTTTTATTTATTTTTTTTACTTTTAAATATTTGTTGTAAACAAGTGTTTAATGATATATATTTTATATATTAATGGTGTTTTAAAACTTAAAATAATAAAAAGTGTGTTTTGAGTGAGTGTTTGTTTTTTTGAAGACTAGATCCAACTCTGTCTATGAATGAGGCTGGTTTGATTAATAAATCAAACCACCACCTACTTACGAAATATGTAGCAGTGGGACAAGTGGGATATGTAGAGCAAGAATATTGGAAACATAATAGAGTTCATGGAGCTGGTTATATTATCGTTGAATTTTTATTCCCACTTACCAGCCCACTGTCTTCTAACTTGTTAACAGTGTTATTGCGATACTACACAATATGCATTGCATAGAGTAAAACCATTAATGCAACATGAAATAAATAAGACGTAATTGTCATACTCTTCATAATAATCATTACATGTATTTATGTATTTATGTATGTATTTTGTATCTGTTGCAACAACTTTAATCATGCTACGACCACAACTCCGTCTACGTACTCTTCAAAATATTTTACATGATACAAGTACATAAATAATTTTTTTTTCAAGTCAAAGATGCTGTTTTGATCCGGTTTCAATTTACAGAGAATTTTATTTAATATGATAAATATTTAATTTGTGATTTTATTGCCATACTGTTTGATTATTTACAAGTAAGTTTTAATGTTTGTAAATTGTACAAATACTTGGTAATATTTTTTTTGTTGCTTGTTAAGTATCTTTGTTGTCATGCCACAAACATTAATGAGAAATAGCGGTAAAATTATTATCATTATAAAATAATCGAATCAAATAAAAAATAACAGAATAACTGTATCAGTTTAACTCATAATAATGTAATTAGTGTTTGCAAATAGAGAAATAACAAAAAAGTTATAACAATAAATTATCAGGATGTAATTATGTTATGGTCGGTAGTAATGCGGCTAATATGGATGAAAATATTTGATGAAAAAATGAAAAAATTGCAATAATATTTGAGCAAAACAAATTTTAAACAAACAAGAAATGTAAACAGTAATAAAACAAATAAAATTTTTATAATTGTTAACATGCAATTTCCAATATTGACATCATTTGACATCCTTTTTTCGCGAGTTTCCTAAAATGAACAATTAATCGTGGAACCGTTTTTGATAAATTTTTTCGAACATTGACAAAGACATCTTTATGCACTTCACTGTTAACTGAAAGGGCGCGCATAAGTCTGTTATTTTATGACCCCATCAGGGGTGCCAAAGTGTCGATTTAACGGCATTTTGACGACTTTTTAAAGCGAATTTCACAAAATGACGAATATCGATTTTTATTCGGTATTTCTTGACCATTGACGATTTTTTGACTTAACTACTTTTTGCTAAACATAACCTCTACGTATGCAAAAATATTTATATTGAAATGAATTGTTTTGCTTGAGTTCAAATCTGAGGTTTCGAGGTCGCTACACCATCTCATCAGCGTTCTTTGTTCGATTTTACCACTTTTGACAGATACTAGTGATTAGGAATATCAACTACTCAACGAATTCGAATACAAAAAGTGCAATTTAATAGTTTTTCCAAGTTAAATAAATTTTGGTTACTACGATATTTGCATCTCTGATGATTAATTATTCCATATATCCCATACTCTCCCGCTTTCTCCATACCCATTGGCTGCTGAGATCAAGCTATTTCCCATTTTTGTTTACTTTGTTTTTTCCTTTTGTAGTTGTGACAATGTAAACATTTTTAAGAAGTTTGATATTTGAAATACTATATTTGAACAGGAAACAAAAACAAATTTACGTCAACAAAGTCCTAAATTAGGGAACATTTTAATCAAACTTTTAGATTAATCAATATACTGATAAATCAATTAACTGATTGATCAAGAAATTTGATCAATGAATTTTATTTAAAGCAACTCAAATTAATACATACAAATACAGTTGAACTGCAATTATCCGGGTCGTACGGATAATCAAAAAGCGCAGTTTAGAGCTGTTCGGATTCTAATTTGTTAAATAAGGAAAGATTTTTCATTATTACAACTTCTCTGTAAAAAAATATGTTTTTAAAAGTATACCGAAGCAAAAACCGATTACTTTTGTTAAATTAAACATATCTAGTGGCAACGGCGTACTCATATTTAGATGTTTACTTACAACAAACAAGCAAACAACAAATTTTGTATGTCATTTTGTGTTTATTTTCTTGGCTTCGAAGGTCATTTAAAAAAATAATAATAAATTAGAAATAATTTAAATTTTCTTCACAAACCAAAAAATATGGCAATTTCAAATGACTGAACGTAGAATATTGAGGTGTCTGGCAGCCGCTTTGAATATTATAAAAATTGCAAATTTCAGAATGTGTGTGAGAAACTTAAGAAAATACATACTTTACTCTGTTGTACAATTTTCAAATTTTATAAAATAATTTAATTAACAAAAATTAAATTAAAACACCTAGAGCTTTAATTTAAAAATAAATTTGAAAAGCAAGAAACTTTTGCTACGAAATCAAATGTTCAAAATATTTAATCCTAATTTAGCGCATTTAAATACTCTGTACTCGTATCTGCTGGATTCGTTTAATAAATATTCAAATCAATTATTCAAGTAAGTGTACAGTTGTGTGTGACAGCATTGTAGTTAGCGTTGTTAATTATTCGTGTTTTTATTTGTTCGAATAAAATTTCATATTTTTTTGTTCGAAAAAACGAATAATTTTGAAATTTTGTTCGAATAATTCGAAGGAAAAAAGATTAAAAAATTAACGGTTAAAACAGCATTAAAGATTTGATTTTTCTTTGGTTTTTCTTTGATTTTTCTAAATATAGACTTTTTTAGATCAGTTAATAAAACGTTATCAAAAACGTCATCTTATTCTTCATTGCAGTTGAGGTCATTCGTAATACATATTTTTATCACAAAATACTCGTGAAAACAAAGTATTTGCGTACTTCTTTATTTAACTTCTTGTGTCATATTATAAAAAGCAAGTATTGGATGAGAGATTCATAGAATTCAGGAATAATATTAAAGTGTTTAATGATTCTGTTCGTCGTTCATTAATTGTTCTAAATTGAAAAATGTTTGTTCGTTTCAACAAAATTAAATAAAATTGTTTGAATTATTCGAATAATTTTTATTCGAACATTAACCCTAATTGTAATGCAATGTAGTTTGTTGTTAGTGCAGATCTTGTTGCACTCTTGCTACGCGTACGTGTTATTATAGCAGCTGTTGCCAGAGACTTAAATGGAACATTAAGTAGTATTAATAACAATCACGTTAAAAGTAAATTGAAGGTCATACCACAATTTTTTAAATACTTTTTAGTATATAAATATGTAAGTATATAATACTTACTTATGTATTTATATTTGTAAGTTTAGTATACGAGTAAATTTTAATGTGGTTGAATTATTAAATTAAATTAGTAGAATATAATATTTTTTCAATTACATAACTTGAGGTTTTTAAAATACATTTCAATTGTTGGTTAATTAATAAAATTTACAATTCGTTAAATTATTAATTACAAGTTTTTGAATTGACATTCGATAAATGATTGAAAGTTTTTGGTTTGACAATCAAAATTATATCTATAATTGCTTAAAAATAATTTTAGTTCCCCCAAACGCAAAAGGTTCCTAAAGGGGCATAGACTCAATAAAAAAACTAAAAAAAGAATCATGTGCATCCACAATATCACGCGATATGTTAAACATGAATAAGTACCAAAATGTAAAAATAAAATGTAAAGTAAAAAAACAATGTAAAACAGACCTGTGGTAATAAAAATCCAACGAAAGGGAAATGGAAATGAAATGGAACAAAATACCTGCGGTATGATAAAATACATAACCATTTAATTACCGCATGCAATTACAGCAACAGCAACTACTCAAATAATTATGTTAATCGTATAAATATATAAAAACAATAATCTTTTATTATGCAAAATAGATAAAATTACTGAAAACCTCAATGTATATAAACAGCATAAAAAGTGTTATAAAATTAAAAAAAAAGAAATCATGTGGTTGAATATTATATTTACCTTAATTATGTTTAAATTTATATGTAGTTGTTACAACTAGTACCTGCAAATAGAAAGACAAATATATGAATATTATTATTTAACTTCCCACATAAAATAGAGTCTTAAATATTTTGGAATTTTTTTACTATGCTCACAAATAAATCTAGGTAAATAGGTGCATAGTAAGTACATACATCATAACATTTATCACGTTGGTTTTTAAAATGCTAAAAAAGAAATAAACATACATTTTGCAGTTCTATTTCCGCTTTTGCCAAAAAAATCAAACTAACGGAAGTCTTTATGCCGCCATGACAGAAAATAACAATAACAAACAAACGAGTTTGCTTGTACTACAGATACTTGCAAAAATATATTGCCTGAGTACACTGTGACCGAAATGAATAAGGACTACTTAATGCCACATAATTTTTAATATAAACTCTGACTAAAAAAATTTATATTAAAATAAAAACAATGTTGTTACTGTTCTGTCGTGTAAGATGAAATTACTAAAAAAATCGTTTCAATATATAAAATAAAAAAATTTTCTTTAAATGAGAAATCATATTTGAGTGCATTGATCGAATCTCTTTAACCCTCTTTCACAAAGTAGGATCAGAAAAAATAAGCCGAACACGGCTTTTTGTAAAATTTTAATGTAAACCACGGCAAGATTAAAACGGCACGATAAACTGTTAAAAAATGCAGAATACCACCAAAAAGGACTAAAAATTACACAAAAAAAGCATAAAAACACTAACAATTTTATTTTATTAAATTTTAATTGCACATTAACAAGGTCTACTAATACAGGTCAAGTCGCTGATCTACTTTATTCCTACAATAATTTCTCACCTAAAAAGCAACCTACAATAGCAGTAAAAAAATTCATGTAATATTACTCTACCTGTAATATTGTGCCAAGCACATTACAATCATAAGAGGTTTTCAAATTTAATGAGAAAAGAAAAAAAATATGAAAATGTTTTATTGGAATATGACATGGTGTTTTCGACAAAAAAAAATAATCCAAGGTTTAGCATGTTTAGATATTGTAGACCAGGTTAAGATTTAAGCTGACTTTATCTAACAAAACTTAACTTTACGATAGGTCAAGTTAAGTTACACTATGTTTAAGTGTAATAAAGTTATAGCCATTAACTAGTTTAAAACTCAAATTGTGATTAATATCAGCACAGATCCACCTTTAATTCCGGTTTGGTTTTATGCCATGTTTGACTTTAAGCCGGGCTTAAGTTTAATGCAGGTTTAACTCGTAACTAGGTTTTACTTTAATGCAAAGTTAGTTTTCAACTAGACTAAACTATAAAGTGGGTTTAAATTTTAGCCAACTCTAACCTTAAAGTAGTTGTAACTTCAATCCAGGTTTAAATTTAGACCAGGTTTAATAATAAAACATAGTTATCTTTAAACAAAATAAATTTGGCTTTATATTAAGTTTAAGTTCGAAATATACTTAACTTCAAGGGCGATTTATGCTTAAACTTACACTAACTTAACGTTTAATTAAAACAAGTTTTGACTTTAAACTAGGATTTACTTTAAACTAGGATTTACTTTAAGCTAGTGTCAGCTTTGCACTAGATTTAACTTTAAGCTACGCTTTAACTTAAAACTAGGTTTAATCTCAAATTTGGTTTAGGTTGGTATACACATTTGTCTACTACAAGCAAGCAATCAACTAGAATAAAGCTATTCCGTTTGACAGCCAATATATGCAAAATGTAAGTGTAAAATTACACAAAGTTCAGTTAAGCACCGAGAAACCGAGAGGTAGAATTTTTAATAATTCTGTCGCATAGATCCGGTGAAATTTGATCGATTCCCGGACATCGATCGGTAGCGGCTTATGGCATACATATGCGCTTTCAGCAAGCCATCAGAGAGAGAGATAACCGTACATTTAAATTATTGTGACACGTAGCACTGCCTGCTGGAAGCATATGCCAATTAGTAAATAAAATTAGTAGAAATCCTCAGCACTAGCAAATACCAATGTAGGATCTTACACGAACGTGCGGAAAGGCAAAATATAATTAGCAAATTTATACCGCACTAAAACTATTATAACAATAACATACTTACACACATAATTACATACACACATAATTACCTAAAAAAATAATATCTGAGTTCAATAAAATTTCTTTAATGTTCACCCTTACTGTTGTACCCTGTAACTGAATAATAAGTGAAACAAACTAAAAAATTAGCAAATCTAGCGCCAGTGTTGCAGTGAAATGTTGCATTAAAGAGGCTCCCAAAGCAGAAAACCTTCAAATCTTCAAAACGACTCACAAAACTCTTATGTTGGGAGTCTCTGTTTCAGTTTATTTAACTTATGACCATGTGCCCACATGCACTTTTGGCGGACGTCTAAATAACCTGCCTAGTTTTGCTGTTTGCTTCTTTTCGCTTATTCTAATTTTTGGATTTTTTTTTGCATTTTTGCCTACAACTGAAAAAAATAACTGGCTTTAGGCCAACCCCAAGCACTCTATTTAATGGAAAATAGAAAACTTTAAACTTTAAAATCATAATACAAAGTAATATTTTCAAATTGACTTAAGAAAAAGTCAAATTTATGTTTCGAAATAGAAATAAAAGTAGTGTTTGCAAGAAACATAAAAAACATATTTAGGACAAAAGTTCATTTGTTATAAAGGAGTTATAAATAAGAAAATAATGATAATAGATTTGGAGCTTCAAAAGTAGTTTAAAAAAAGTTGAATGAAAGTCGAAGCAATGATAATGTTGTGGAGAAATAATTTAAATTAACGCAGTACCGCTTCAACTCAACTTGATGTGTGAATTTTGCAAGATATTTGGTTATCCGCTTAGATGGACCTTTAAATATCTATCACATAAGGGCCTTTCACACTATAATACTTTGTATTAAGACTTGCCAAAAACTATAATAATACGTGCAAGTGTGATAGTGTGAAAGCAAAATGTTATTAAGATGACAAATAATACGATAACAAATTTGGCATACCATAAGACTTTGTCATTTTTAGAAATTTTTTATCTGGGTTGAATTTTCTTAAAAGCAAATTGAACAGTCGGTTGCTTCGCTGCCGATAGCGTGCCGTCTCTGATGTTTTTTTTGTCATACACAGGCTCAAAATTTGGAATGTGTATCACACCATGTCTCAAAATTAATGAAATTTTTTGTTATTTAATGTTGTACTTTGATATATATTATATACATATATACTTTAACTGCTAAGCATTTTAAAAGTCCGGCACGTTCGCCGTCCAATGAAAATCTTAAGACTTGTATGATAGTGTGAAAGGCCATTAAAATAGGCACTGCCATTATCAATAATGCCAGAATGTTCAATTGTTTTTTTTTTGGCCATTTGGTGTTTTTAACTTTCGCCCAGCATCATTCGTAAGCAAACGCTCCAGTCATTTTCTAGTTCCCATATCTTATGCCGTTTTACAAAATCTATCCTCTTCTGTGAATTCATTTATTTTTGAGGCCATAAAATGGAAAAAAAACATATGCACCCCTATAGTGAATAACAAGTGGAATTTTTGGTCCCCTCGAAGAGAAAATTGCAATCGTGAATCTCCCGTTAACTTTTTTCCCGTTTGAAAGGTTTTTGTCATCTTTTATTGAAAAACTGAACGTATAAAAAATTACCCTTTAAAAATGATTCATTATGCTCGTGTAATAATAATAAAATTTATGGCACATTTTGTAACAAATGTTAATAGCAAAATAAGAAAACATAAATGATAAAAAAAATCTGGAAACAGACGAAAACATTGGAACCCAAATTAATCAACATGGATTCGTAATTCATTAATAAAAAAGACAAAGGAAAATTAGTCATTTTCATAACAAATGATTTATGTATTTTGTATTTTATTAAAATTTTTAATATATTTTCTTAATTCTTATATGGGAGGAATATTGTGCGCGTGCAAGTGCACTGAGTAGCGTTTTGACGCACTTCTATCGATATAATAAATCTTTTTGTTTAATTTCCTTTATAATACTTTAATAATTTATATTTGTTTTATTTATAAATTTAAAAATGCAAAGCGAAATAGCAAATGATAACTATAATTTACATGAAGAAGTTTTCAGAACTAAACGAAATCAGATTGTTTTCAAAGTTGTTCTGAAGTTTTAAAAGAAGTGTGCATAGTTTGTAAGTATATTTGTGATCCAAAACTTCTAAGATATCTGCTAAGAAAGAATGTTCAAGCTTTAAGAAAGCTTCAATAAAATCTTTTACGAAGGACAGTATTGGCGCGATTCACCGGTTTCACAATATTTCTTGCTATTACTTTTCCATATTTTTAGCAAGTAAAATAAAATTATAAATAAAAAACATGTGACACCCACAATTGTTCACAATTATTTTAAGCAAAAAAAGTTCATAATATTATCTATTTATCATTTAATCATGCATGCGGAAAATTATACTTTTTTTCATTTAATATCGCAGTCATAATTTCGGAATATTAATTTAGCAAACGTGAATACAAATTTATATTTCTTAGCACAAAGAGTTTTAACACAACATACTTTTAAACTTAAAAGGCTTATTAAAATAAGTATCTTAAACTGCAATATTTAAAAAATAAATGTAAAGACAGACCTTCACTGACTATAAGTGTCAGTCAATGTCAATCAATGCACTTCAACCAACTCGTCAGTTAGCAGTCGTCACATGAAAAGATACTCGAACAAAATAAGACAAAATTAACAAAAAAAGAAACATATAATAAGGTTGTAAAAAAATATGTGGATGGTCGGTCAAGGACGATACCCCATAGTTTGATTTAAGGTTAAAAGTGAACATGTGTTCAGCTTAAACGAAGTGCAAGGCAGTAGTTATGTGTGTGTTAGAAGATTATGTTTTACTATTGTATCCGCAATCCGAGAGCAAGCATCAATCTCGAATGACAAATTTTTTAGAGCAAATGTCTAGAACACTTTGTTTTAAGTGATAAAAAGAGTTTTTATTCAAAACACACTTTACCAAATTGAAAAAAAGAAAACATTTGAAGTACATTTTGCAAGAAGTAACCCTTTCAAAAATTGGCTTTAATAAGGGTAATTTTTTAGGAAAGTTGTAAAAAAGTGCCTTTTCGAAAATTTCAAATATTTTTGGTAAAAAGCAAAATATTTATCCAAAGCTTGTTTCATAAAAAGTAAAACGTATAAATTTAAAGAATCAAAAAGTGCGATTCATAAAAGTACTTCATGACATTTTCTTTAATAAAATGCACTTTTTTAAAAAGTATCTGTAACTCTGCAGTTCAAGTTTTTCACACATACTGTTTATCACAACTGATATGAGCTGATAGCTGTGACGTCGTCATACCATCAAATAATTTTTCCATTCCCATTCAAGATTTTTACACATACTCTTGTCAAAATTCACAAAAATTTAAAGCTGCAACGTAGGCTGTACGCAAATTTAAAGCAAATTTTTTAGCAATGTCAATCAATCAATTTAAAATGCGGATGAAAAAACTGCAAGCAGCTGTTTTCTTGACTGTCATTTGAAACATTCTATGAAAATTTGCAAGCAAATTCTCGTCAAAGTTTAAAAGTAAGAGTGTATTGGTAAAAAAAGTAAGAGAGAATTTAAATACAAAAAAGCACAAACTGAACATAAAATTGCCATTTAAATGGATATGGATAGTTTTCAATTTCAAAAAGTTGACTGGGTTAGTAAAAATATTGTGAATGTTTTGCAAATTGAAAGGAATAGAAAGGCAAAAATTGAACGTTTAGCCCCATGTTTATAATTAGTACCTTTCAAAAAGAGTGCCTTTTCGAAGAAATACGTATTATAAGTTTCTTTTAGAAAAAATACTGTTTATAACAAATAATTTTGATAAAACCAATTTTTGTAAAAGGTACTTGTTCCATTTATAAAAAGTTTCATTTATAAAAGGTACCATTTATGAAATGAACCACTTATAAAAAGTGGCTTTGTAAAAACTACATTTGTCAATAGTATCATTTAAAAGTATCGTTAATAAAAAGTTGAGTTCGGCTTTTTTTAAATACCATTTCAAAAAGTACGCCATCCAAAAAGTACCTTTCATACAAACATTCAAGAATGATCTTTTATAAAAAAGAAAAGCATTCAGCATATGAAATTTTAGTAGAAGTATACAATTCGGAAGAACGTGGAAACACACCCAACAAAAACGTTGATGACAAAGTGACCAGTTAAAATGCTAACAAACATGTGAAGTACGTATGTACAGTATTCCCCCGTTTTACGAAAACTCGCTTTACGGAATTTCGAAGTTGCAAACATCATTAATAAATTATAAAATTCTTTATACGAAAACGAAACTTCGAAGTTACGAACATCATTGTTAAATTGCGAAATTCGTTATACGAATGAAAAATTTGGAAATTACGAACGTGTGGAAGTCGTGGTGAAATTACTACAAGGTGGCAGCTGGTTAGAAATTTGCCTGTTTTTCTTATATTGTTGTACAACAACACCAAGTGGAGCCTTATAGTAATTTCACCATAGTGCAAGTTCTGTATTTTACAATTTTAATTCAATTTTGGAACTCCCCGAAAACAATCATTTAGGTTTTATCATTCATTTAATTTCCTTAGTGCAAGTTTTGTAATGCAGTAATGATTTTGACAGTTCATTACAAAACATTCAAGAAATTCAAAATAAAATTGTTGCTATGGCACACGAAGCCGGTATGGATGAAGCGGACAATGAAGATGTGGCAGAAGTTTTTGGATCGGTACAAGAAGATGCTTCAAATGAAGAATTAATAACAATGCTTCAAGGAAGTACAGATGCAGAAAATTCGGAGAGTCTTACGCATTGCGAAAGCGTTTCCTCTTGTCCAGGAAGTTATTGATATATTTTCGGAAGACGATCCTTTTGCAGAAAGAAGTCCTAAGGTTTTCAATTCCTTGCTATAGACAATTGTACAAAGATTTTTATTATAAATGTGCGACGCAAACCTCATTAGTTTCTTATTTTTCTAAGAAAAAGTGTTGCAGATTCAAATATTCAAGAATCTGTAGAAACTATTTCCGATGCCAGTTTAGATGAAGGATCATGCACTAGCTTAGGCGAGGTCTCATACAACACATCAGAATAGATATAACATTTATAATTATTAGTTTTTTATATTTAATATTAAGTTATTACTTTAATTTTAAAATTAAATGTTCTTTTTAATGTTAAATTTTTATTTTATTTTTAAAAGGAATAAATTTCTTTTCATATCACTTTGTTATAAATGTTTTTAAAAAAAGGGTTTCGCATAACGAACATTTTGGGTACACTTCTATGTATTTTCAATACAAACTTATACTATTTTGGATCTCGCTTCACAAATGTTTTTTTTACCCCTATTTATTTTCGGTAGAATGTCACACTAATATTGAGTCCGCTATACGAATATTCGATATACGTCTGCTTACACAGAACGTATCCTATTCGTAAGTCGGGGAATTACTGTACATATTTTTCACTACATCAACTATGGAATTTTAACTCTTTAACATGGCGATATCATTGGTGGCAAATCCTTATCGCAACAACTTAAAAATATTATATTGAACGCACAAAACATGACAAAAATTAAGTCTGCTCCGACTATTGAACTAGTACTTTTGAATAAATTGTTGTATTTGGTGTCATTGTTTTACTCAGTTGTCTATTGCACTCGCTAAAAACTTGGTTTCACACACAATTTAAAAAAAACATTCCTTCGCCAGGGGTGAACTGCTAATCTAGTGAAAGAGATGCATTCGGTCAACTACTGCGCCATTCAGAGAATAAATTACTTGTGGTTTTACTTGTAAGTAGCTCTATAATCTTCTTCTTGAGTTTTACAGAACTGGAAGTAAACGGATAGCTCTAGTAGTAGAAATGTTTGAAGGATCAGGATTGATGGAAAATGTAACTTGAAGTGATCAGAAGAAACACATCTGGTATAGAGTATACTGAGTTTAGAAGATAAAGCAACTGCATCAAAATGTTAAAAGCACAAAAAAATAACTGTAATGCTGTTCGTATGAATACAGCAACGAGGGAAATATTCTCTCGAAACACAAAATGTCTAAGTAATGCCTTGTAGAATCAGATTTTCTGAAAATGTGAAATGACAGCTATAAGCAGCAGGTCTCAAAGTGATATAACCGAATGTAAACTTCGTCTGTCTCAATTACTTTGGCATTTTTTGAAAAAACCGGTTGACCGAGTTTTCAAAATTTAAAATATTCGAACTATTCGAAAACCATAATGTACAAAGAATAATCATTTTTACATATATGTATAAGCTATTCCACTCACGATTATTTGGCGACATCCCCCACTTGTATATACGAGTATTGGCATCAATACTGGCAAACTCATTCATATTCAATCAATGATGTCTTCAATTATAAATATTGCAAATGAATGCATTTCATCATATTGTCGTAGAATTGTCGAAGACCATGCCAATTTATATAAGAACCAATAATGGTAAGAAATTATTAGCTTTTTATTATTGTTCAAATAAAGCAGCAAACGTTTTAAGAGTGCGCATTATTAATATTAAGCAACTTTTCACAAAAAACGATTATAAATTGCAAAAATCAATGATTTATGGGCAAACGTTTGGGGATTGGTGTCAATTGATAAATTGTTAGTAAATAAGTGATAATGTCTGTGCGGTAGAATACTTAAGCCATACTCACATACATATATACATATGTACATTTACAAACAGAAGAGACACAGTGGGCCAAATTTGACTGCTGCGAGTGCGCTTTTTTGGTGCAAGCAAAGAAAGAACAATTATTGAGGTCACCATAATAAAAGAGCAAAAGCAAAAAAAGAGCTGATTGATCTCCGATATGCTGTAATGGATTCATATTTTTCAATCTCCCAAAAAAAACACCCGATATGTATTAGTGCTGGCAAAGTATTGAGTAGTGGGTACCGATTATCGAGTATTTCCTTTTTTTGGTTACTCAATACTCAAAAGTAGTTACTCCATACTTTCTGGGTTGTATTTTTAAGCAAGTTGAGTGGCTAAAATAGTGGACAAAAATACATCACTGTATAAAAAGACAACTAGGTGTAAGATTCTTTAATCAAATCAAAACTAAATAATTTTTTTTGAGAACAATTAAATTATTTTTAAGTTGTTGTTAACGTTAAATTAATTTATTTAATAATGAAAGACATACAAAACCAATAATAGTGGAAGATCTACATTTAACTTTTGAAGAAACTACTTCAATTTGCAGATAAAAACTATGCGTTACAAATTCAAAAAAATCCGTTAAAAGTATCGAGTAGTATTGAGTACCCAAATAAAAAGTATTGTATATTATTGAGTAATGAAAAGTAGTAGAATTTTCCGGCACTAATATGTATGTATACATTGTATACACTAGATGACAATTGAAAGTAGAAATAAGTAACTAATATCGTTATGCTGCTGTAAATAAAACCACGTTTAAAATAAATTTCAAATTTACATTGAACTGCAAAAGTAATAAAATTAAAAATAAAAAGTTGTTTTAAAACATAAAACAAAGAACAAATTAAAGTTTTACACTATTTACATATTTCGGAAGTGGCAATTGAAGCTAAAAATCAAACCCTCTAAATTAAATGAAGTCCCCCAAATAATTATTACTTAATATTAATAGTCTGTGTATTTTTAATGACAGCGCGGTGATAGTTCGGTATGCTGTTGGCCAAATATGTAGATGTCTCGCGAGTAATCCTTGCCAATGTAACTGTCCAAAATCTTACGATGTTAGTCCTGCCGTTTAAAGCAACTTTGATGTTCAGAATAACTCTTAAGTGTTCAGTGGGGTTCAAATCTGATGACTGAGCCGGCCATTCCAATTTTGGAATCCCATTATTTTGAAAAAAAGCACTTGGCAATGCGTGATATCCTGTTGAGCCACACACGATCCTAACTATATTTACTCTTATTCCAGTTGGCGACATTGACGTCACGTCAGCACAATACCAAAAAATTCGAGCTTGTCTACTCGCTCTCGAAAACAATTTTGTGCTACTGGCAGTCTGTTTCTGTTCTCTAAGGTCCAGAAAATAGCACGAGCCTGTCAATAGTAGTCAGTTGTTTTCGAAAACGGGAAGACAAGCCCCAAGTTTTAGGTATTGTGTTGACGTGACGTCGATGTCGCCAACTGGAATAAGGGTGATTAATATAATCACTAACTCTCATTTTACCATAGATTTTTACTATATTACAGACGCCGCACTTTGAGAAACAGCCTGAAACCGTAATACATGCCTTAAGGCAGAATTAGCGGAGCGCAACCGTACCGTACTGTATCAGCTGTTCGTCTATGTTATGGGGAAAAGCAATACAAAAGCTTACCGAATTTAAATGTGCCGTAGTTGTAACGTACCAATCTCTATAAAATAGAGAATGCTAACGTTGTTACGTGACATTTGTAAGCCAGTGATGGGCTGTTTATTTGGTACAAGTGAAGGGGGTATTTCCGCTCTTATTTTTTGGTACTTTTTCGTAATAATATTTGTGTACTTTTGACAAAACAAATTAAAATAATGTATATTTGCATATATATGTACATACATATCGTAATAAAAAATGCAAAACGGCCTATCTATTTTTTGGAAAAATTTTCAGGAGAGACAAAAAGCGTAATGAAAAGCAAACTATTGTGATCATAAAAACCATTTTTTCCAGGTAGTATCATTAATAAAATCGGAATTAATGACACTATACTGAAAAAGACAATATTTGATATCACAATAGTTTGCTTTTTATTAAGTTTTTTATCTGTAGTGAAAATTTTGTTATAATGTAGATAGGCCCTTTTGCATTTGATAAGACGATATACATGTTTAGATAAACAAACACATATGTTATATAAATGTTATATGTACGTACATATATATATATACATATAAAATGATTTCAATGGTATCAATTTTTTTTTGTATGCACATGTAAACACTAATTTGTTGTTTATATTTTATATTACAATTTTATAATATAAATGTGAAATAATAAATAATTTTTATATACATACATACACAAAATAAAGTTCTGATATCATTTAAATATCTTAGGTACTTTTTCTGCACAAGTCACCAATTGAAAATATTTAATACCCATCACTGTGTTGTAAATAGCTGTTCCTTTTTCCTGGCAATAAAACAAACGTACGTTTTGAAATGTTCTATTTATAAGTGGACCAGCGTGCTAACAGCGCGGCAGGGTACGGTACGGGTACAGAAACAATCGGCTAACGGGGCCTTTACAGTATGCTGAACGAAATTTGGTTTGCGGGGAATATATTGCTTAGATCAAACCCGTTTTTGTTTCCAAGATTCATCGAACAAAATTATTCCTTTCTCAATAATAATGTAGCAAAATCAGTTCAAAGCCTACGAAGTTTTAAGATTTTTCCCTTATTTTCCTTCCACACCAGCAAAGAAAGACAAAAGTTTTTTGGAGAATACATTGATTACGAGTGCATAATACGTACATACATATGTACGTATTGAATTTTCCATCCAGTTCTTCTGGTTCCATTTATCTTCTTTGACCAACTTTTTGTTTATATGAGTCGTTTAGCGGATAAAGGGAATGAGTCCATTTTTTGCGTTTTTTAAATTTAGCGTGGATACACTTCCTTTTATGACTAACAATGTATGGTAAAAATTTTGTTTTCAAATTTCAACGGAAACCCCCTTTTAAAGACAAAACATTTTTTTTGTGCGAAACACAAAATTTTTATTTTCAGTGGAAAAAGGGAATAAGTCCACGCTTACATTTATATTGCATTAATTCATTCATCGTGATTGTTAACTTTACTTTTAATAACTCTTATTTGTTTCTATTTCTTGCCTCTCTTCGAGCTTTCGCTACGTGCCAATTTTTTGTGTTCTTTAAATTGTATTGTACAAAATAGAATTATAACTGTCTTAACTTTACTCAAATTAATTCAAAGTACCTACTGATATAAAAGCTAAGTCGATTGAAATGAAATTTTTAGTAAGCTGACATACCTATTTACCAAATGACGCCGATTTTGCCATTATTGAGTCTAACGCAAAAAAAATTCAGCACATTTATTCGCCAAATGATTGGATAAATATAATCGCAACATGCAAAAGAAAGGAACAGTTTCGAGTGATTTTTTCTCTACAAAATCTTTGGAAAATAACGTATGCAATCGCAAAACCAATACCGCGGGAAAAACGGTAAACTGGCTCCAAATGAGGTAGATCAAACTAGAGAGCTCGAAACCATGTGTAATACAATATAAAAATAATTTCGATGAAAATTTTGGATTTGAAAATACAAACATAAAAAAGAAAGGTAAAGTAATGTTATTGAATAGCGTGAGTCAAAGTTTATTGTATCCTGAAACTAGAGCTGTAACAAAAGAAAAGAAAAAGGATAAGATTGATTTATTAAAATATATCCCTCCCGTGTACAATACTTTCTATAAAAACTTAAAAACAGATTATTCTGAAGAAGACATATTATTTTGTTAAATTTTTTTAGTTATTTTTTGTTTTAAAAAGAAGAAATGTTTTATGTTATTTTTGCTTTTAAAAAGAAGAAATTTTTTATGTTACTTTTTTAAGTTCATTAAAAATAAAACTGTGCGAATGCACTGAACTAAAAAACAAATTATCTGCAGCCTTTTTTTTGCAAAATTATAAAAAATGTACTCTTTCCAAAATATACTAATTCAATTAAAACACTACGCGAAGTGAGCCAATATTTAGATGGATAGTTTTTCTTTTTATTTCCGAACGAATGCTCAAAGTCAAAACATAATTAATTTGCATTTTTACGCTATCGATTTTAACAACAAAAAATTTGGTGAACTTATTCCCTTTTTTCCACTGAAACTCTTATCAATAAAAACGTATTTGTATCATATTAACAGGTTTTGTGAACACATACACTTACATACTAACATTATATATTTACAAATAGTAAAAGAAGTCCTAATAATTAATTTTGCAATTTTAATTTTGAGTTTTGTTGTAACAACTAGTTTTAAAGTCAACGTCAACTGTTCTGTCGTTTTTCTCCATTTAAAATTTTTGGACTCATTCCCTTTATCCACTGAACGACTCATATGTAAGTGTGTAATTGGCAGATTTGAGTAGTTTGATCATATGCATGTTTTTATATTTTTTTCATTTTACGAGATGGAATCACAGAAAGACTGTGCCACTGGAGTTGGCCAGTACACTGACCCAAAATTTGCACGCCCGCAAGGTATCCGTCACGGAGTGGGAAAAATAACAGAGTCAGGCTTTTTGAAAATATCCATTTTGATTTTCAAACATTGGCAACTGATAATTAATAGGAATTTTTGTTTCAAGTATATTTCAAGACGAACAAAATGATACCAAGCTTTTTGAGCGATCGATATTTATTACTGGTCTGTTATTAATTTAAATTTTCTGAATATATTTATGCAATACCAGTTTAAAACAGCGGGTGGTCAAAATTCGTAAGATTACTTTTAATACGTACCAAAACCTATAAAAAAATTAGCGAAATCGAAGGGAGTCAAGTGAAAAAATATTCGTTTTGGTATGGAATACCTCATATGTCTGTCGGGGAAAAGAGTCAAGAGACGTTGTTTCTCACACAGTTCGATTGTTAAAGCCGAAATATCTTCCAAACCTGAGACTCAAAGCGAATTCACCTCTTTTAGCAACACGCACTTGCAATTGCATTACACTTTACTTGTGTGCAGTCTGATGCAGCCAAGTTTTATTATGACCTACAATTATCTTTCATTGTGTGTATGAAAAGAAATCACAACCTTAAATACTCATATTACTGCAAAAAAATAGATGTACACATATTTACGCCTTTACCATATAAAGTACTTTTAACTTGCTTTATTTGTTTTGAAATGATTTAAAACTTTTTCCAGCGAACTGAAACAAAAAAAAAATTAACAGAAAATTAAATTGTGTAACTTTCTCTAGGAAGGTCAAAACGTTGAAAGCTTAGTTCAACTGAGTCTGCTACTGTACTCAGTACCCATGCAAGATGATTTTTGTTTAAATGACCTCGATTTGCAAAAAAAAAGTGGAAAAAGTTTTAAAAACATAAAAAACATACACATAAATTTCAGTTAGACCAGAGGGGCCATCATCACCACAACCACCATATGGTTGATGAGTTGGCCTCCACACTATGCATGTGCTGTTTATGAAAACAAGTCTTTAAGTATATGAAAAATTGCCAGAAAAACTAAATTAAGCATATTAATGCCAGAATAAGGTCATTAAACATAAGGAAACCATGTATTTTTTATTTTTGTTTAAAATTTACTGAAATACTGAAAAATTCATTTTTTTTATTTTCCATGTGGTTAGAAAAGATCTGCCTGTTGGTATTTATTTTCAATCAAGATTTTTGGTAAACTATTATTAGTGGCTTTTAAGCAGCTTATTGGCAGTAAATTACAAAGATGTGTTAATGTGAATGAAGTTAAAAGATGCACAGCATATTTTCAAAATAAGCTTAAAACTAATTTTAAAAAAACGTGTTTTTATAGAAAACAGATGACACTCACTTTAAGAAGTTAATAACTAGAACATAATTGGAGTAAAACATGTATGAGACGTATGTATGTCTGTCCATCTACAATATACGCTATGAAAAGTGCACTTGTCCACTCACTTCTATAAAAACTCAACACATATGCATTAAATTTTTTAACTGAGTTACATACTTAATCAGTTGGACATTCTGTTTGATATGACTTTTTACATAAAAGCAGCTTTATGACAACTACAACGATCGCAAGAAGGCATTTCAAAGCAAATTAAAATTATATAAATATTCTCAATATACTGATGATGGAGGTTTGGCTTCCTCTGAAAACAACTTTGTTCTGTCTATATATCGTTGGTCTCAAGTAGAAAAGCCCTAACTCAAATAATAGTAACTTTACAGGAAAAGGTAAAAACTTAAAAGAAACTGTACAACTGCTTGAACAACTGATTTGTATAACTGCTTGTAAAAGCTTTATTTTTTACGCTATTGCAATAAATTTTTGTGACTAAATTTCGTAAAAATAAAAGTTAGGGACTTTCTACTTGAGACTATCGATATGTAGGTTGGAGTTGATTAACATTTTCTTGGTTCCTTGGAAATTCTCTTATCGAATTTCTTTCTTCATAAAATAACCTTAAATAACTAATACATTGGATAAATAATATTTTAGTTTTTTTTATCTTTTTAGTCCACATTTTTGATACGGATTAGAGTTATCAAATATTCGACATTTTTAAATCCCGGTTTTTGAATATAAGTAATTTTTGAAACCCGGCTTACGGATAAGCGTAATTTTTAAAAACCGGTTTCGTTTTTTTTTCTATTAAAAAGTAGTTTGAACAACCGGTTTATATTATTTAATGTTAATTTCAGTATAAATTATTAAAAATATTTTTTTTTATTAAAACAAGTAAAACCTTCAGTCTTTTAAAAATTAATTAGAATCAAAACATAACTTAAATTTATATCTTGAATACTTTATTTTACATAAAAATTACACAAAATTTCAAGTCAATGGAGTCGCTAAGTTTTCATGTATTTTATTTAGTTGACAAATTCGCCGTTTTCTTTGTCAAACTCCGTATATAATAAATACACACTGTGTGGACCGAACTTAGCCAGGCGCACGCATTGACTTCTTATGCATGTTGCACATGCATCAAGAAAACAAGATTGCGTACTCAGCAGTATAAAAGAAGATCAATATAGTTTAACATTAAGGTCAGTACCAAACATTTACTTTCAACTGAACGTCTAATTGATTCCAAACTTTAATCTGAAACCATTATCTTGATGTGAAAAAAGATTAAGATTAACGTTTTGTATCAGATAAAACCGTTGTGTTTGTTTCGATAATATAAGATAAACGCAAGGACAAATACATTTCCTTATTTGTTTTTAGTTAATAAAGAAAAAATTATAAAGATTTTAATTTAGAATTAAGGGGTCAAAAAAGTACTATTTAAAATAATTTTTTTTTGTACCGAAGAAAAATTTAATTTTCCATCACTGATTTTACCACAATGCAGTGAGTACATATTAGAGATAGGCAGCGCTCGCGTGATTAGCATGATCATTTGTTAAGAAATAATGCTGGAACAGTTATCCATCAAACTAGCAGAAGAGATCGGTACTGATTTAACAATGCTACACCACCTTATCAGCGTTATTAGTTCGAATTCACTACTTTTGACTGGGATACTAATGACTACGAATATCAACTATTTAATCGTATTATTTAACAAATTAAAATACGAAAATTGCTTCTATTCATTTCTACAAGTTAAATCAATTTTGGTTAGAACGGAATTCAATCTCTGATGATTATTCCAAATATTCCACACTCTCTCTTTTTCCAGCTACATAGGCTGCTGAGATCACGCTATTTTTCGTTTATGAATGTTTACTTGGTGTTTGCCCTTTGTAGTTGGATTTCTTAGTAATTCGACCAACTGTGACAACGTAAACATGGAGTCATATTAATGTATGTGTTTGTAATTACAGTTCCTGCCCAAATTATTAGACGCACTGCAAGATTTCATGTAAAATATTAATTACCGAGTGATATTGTACCGTTTTATTATAATAAATTGATTTGTTTCTTATTTTTATATTATCCAATCAATTATTGATTTATTTGACATAAATAAAACAGCATTAATTTAGAAAAGCATAAGTTTATTAAGTTTTAAAGAAAAGTGAAATTAATGTTACTATAAGTCAATATTTAGTTGAGCTACCTTTAGTCGCTATCAAAGCTTTAATTCTGCATTTGAGGATGATGATTCCATACATAAATAATCTTTTCTAGAAGCTGGGTTTTGTTGGTAATCACATCTTTAGCGCATAATCCAGAAGGGGTCAGTAGTAGTCCAGAAATAACCCCAATAATTGTAAGAAACATGCTGTATTAATCATTGCGATTTCCTAGTTCTGGACTATGTACTTCAGGTTTGCATCACATCGGACTAACCCAAAAAAAAAAAAAATAATCCACGTCATGAACACTTGGAGCACACACAAGCAGTTAGCTTCATTATTTTCTTATTTTGAAAATTCCCGCACAAGCAAACAAAATTATTTATATTACTTATTTTTTCTTTCTATTTTATTATTTTTTCAATTCTTGAAAATTATAATTTGATACCAAATTTATGTAAATTAAATTTAAAATGTAAACAAAGTTTGACAATCCAGCTGAAATAACTTTCTAGTCAGCTGAAGAATTGGGTGTACTTGTATAAATATACTTTGAGTAGACCTTAAATCATACTTTTGAAAAGTTTTAATCCTCTTATCTTATACAAAAACTTTTAAAAAACCTATGAGAATTTCAAAAATTACAAAAGTATAAATAAGCATAGTAGGTTTTGAAACTTATTCAAAAATCCCAACAAACAAATTATATTATTCGATATGAATCTTTTATTTTCTTTATAACATTTCTACAATTAGACGCCCTTTGGGTGACAAGTAATAGTATTTTTTCGTGAGTATTTCGTAAGCGTGAATTTTCGCGATTGTGACTAACTTTTTCTCCACTCACGTGAGCGTGCATGCACGGAAGCCATAAATATAAGGTCGCGCATGAGTAAAATTTTTTTATCGTGAGACTGCATGAGCGTTAGTGAAACGTCACTCTCGATCTCACCCCTGCACAGTGTGGCCAATTAGAAAAAAAGGCTAATAAATCTGTATCCTTGAAACTTGCGATCCGGTTAGAAAACAATGTATGTAGCAATCATAGAGGAGGACCTATGCTTTAAGGATAAGTTAATTTGAAGCACCCTGCGGAAATATGCAGTGGGCTACAGGGTGTCAAAGTTGACTACCTCGTGCATGAAAAACTTTTATGGCTTCACAGCTTTTACAAATATTATTTGATTTTGACAAATTTATGCTTTTTGTAAAGCTTTTATTAGATAAAGAAAATACATTTTATTTTAAAGAAATATTTTTAATATTTTCAAAGATATTTGGCTTTCAATTTTCAAATTTTGATTTTTCGCCTTGACCTTTGCTCGCAATTTAGTCCATATCTCCGGTAATAGCATAGATAAAATTAAAAAGAAAATATATGATTTTTAATACAATCTCTAATAACATGCAGAAAAAGTTTTTAATTTATCTCAATTCATGTAGTCGTGAAAAAAAACCAAAGTCAATTTTCTGAATTGAGAGTATAAAATGGCTAAATTTTGACAAAAATGGAGCTTGATTGAAAGAGTTAAAAAAAGTTGAGCCAAAAGATTACAGAAATTAAGCGCGAATAGACGAAAAAACATTTCTTAAGTTATTAGACATGATAAAGCACAAAATTACAAAGCTCATTTATTTTTTCCGTGGTTGACAAAAATGCAAACATATGCACACCTTGCTGGTTTTCAATGAACTAAGCCAGTAAAATGAATTAACACGACTACACACTATGCAGCCAACATCAATGCAACCAGAAAATATCAAAATATTTTGATGTTTATAAAACCTCTAATGTAACACGAAATGATACCGACCACGCAACCTACAATGAAACAAGCCTGGTTGCATAAACACGTTGCAATGTTTGTAGCCAGCCCATCTACTGCAAAACTGAATCTCGTATTTAAATAGAACTTAAAGATAAATAACATGTACATAAATACTAAGTCATAAGCTGGCCATTAGTTTTCTAAATTCAAATTCACATAGGCATGCACTAACTCCAGAAAAGAGAAATGACAGCAGATTGATAGGCATTAATTGCTCCAGCAATCATTCAAGCAATAATTGCACAATGGATTGCCACCTACAGCAATCGCAGTCCCCACGTAGCAAATTTCATGAACGCAAACGAATTTGACGATTCCCGCAATGGACATTCCTACGTGAAGACCCAGTGTTAAAAGCAATCCAAATAAAGAAATAGAATATCTGACATTCCATGAACAGCTTCGTTGCTGTGAAGAAAAAGATACCGCACAACCTAACAATAGGTTGTTCTTTTTATTGCTGATATTTCAGCTTGAAGAGCCAGTTGGCACCTGTGCGGTTAATCGATGCCGCACCTATTACGAATACCATACCACTTCTTTCGAAATAGCGAGAAGTTCCAGGTTTGGCCTACCGCTTTTAAATTTTTTAAGATTTTATTTTACACAAAATATAAATTAGCTTTGCAGAGATTGATATATCAAAATAAGGTAATATGGCAAGCCGATTTGTATTGCATTCTTCATTTCATTTCTCTTGTCTGTTATTGTTCTTCTCTTTCCATCAGAAAAAACAACATTATAGATCACACAACACAACGGTATAAAATCAAAATCGTCTACCGTTAAGTTATTACTAAATGATTTAGATCCATATAAGTATACATATGTATGTATGTATATCAACAATTAAAAGGTTAATATATAAAAAATATTTAATGTAATTACGATTTTTGAATAAAAATGTTTAAAGCAAATACAAAATAATAAGAAAATATTAAAAGTAAAAATGTTTGAAAGTGCATGACTAACCACAATTTGTTTTTTTTAGCTTTTTCAACCTTATCTTCTTCAGTTCTGTTTCTTTCCAACTTTTTGCACTTTTGTTCGTAATATTATTGTTGTCTTGTTTTGACTGTTATCAGTAAGCTTAATATTTTTTTATTTTAATTATTTTTTTTGTTAAACAAAAAAATTATAATAATAGAACACAACAACACTTTACCACTCACAATTTTTAATTATTAATAACAATATTAGGAAGATCGTTATTTAATTTATCTTTTATTTTACACAATTATTCTTATGTATGTAGGTCCGTAGGTATAATTATTAAATAATATTTTTTAAAGAAATTTTTGTTACAATTATTTAAGTTTAATTCTTCTTTGTTTAGTATTAAGAACCGTTTCGTATCGCATTTTCAACAAGACTAAACACGTTTTATTTCTTCTTTTGCTTTGTTCGAAGTTATTGCTATTATTGTTGGTCGGTCACACGTTTGAATGTGTATACCCAGTAAACATTTTTTACCAAAATTGGGCAGAATCTGTGCAAGCCTTGCCGAATCAGAATAATTTCCGATATAAGGTAGAATTAATTAAAGATTGCGTATTCTTCCGATAACTATGTACATATATTTTTTCTCAATCAAATTTTGATTTCAAACAAACTTAGTACGTAAAAAAATTAGTAACTTATGAGCGCAATTCAAAATGTTGCGCAAATGGTCTTGCATAGTAGCATTTGCAAAGTGGTGTAGCATATTTTTACTCTACACTAATAAAATACAGAGATATGCACTTGCTACTCTTGTATAAATAAACAACACAAAACCCTGTAGTTTATATTTACTCTTAATTTTGCAAAAACCAATTGAGAGAATTCAAAGAGATTGAGCGAACTAAAATATAAAGAGAGGAATTTCATTTTTTGCAACATATTTTTAGAAAACAGCGTTCATAATTAATTGTAAATATTTACAATTGCATAAATTTGTAATCTCAAATGCACAACATTGTGAATTGCGCTATGGTGTTTTCTTTCCTACGAAAAATGCAACATTTCCATGTTGAAAGAGTAATTTGGTGTTCATTTCTTAAAAAACTGTTGCTCTGTAAAAAAAAATCTCTCACTAATGGTGGAACGCATTGCACTTTACGTCCCGTATAAATCGACATTGTTGATAGTGCCCTGAAAAACAGATGAAGATGGGAAAAAATATCCTTGAATAAGGAAGTTAAATTTACGTTTTTAAAGTTAATTTTATACTGTTTTACAGAACAACTACTGGAAAAAATACATTGCTAATGCTAGATTGTGAGTGACATACAACCTTACTGGATTTGTTTTTATAAAATGGCTCCCATTAAAATGCTGCTTTAAAGGTTTTAAATTTGTTGTATCACGGATAAGTATAAAATAATTGTATTTGCTTTAAAATATTCGTTTAATGCTAGGAACAGACCTGGGACAAACGACGAATTTTTGGCCGTGAGTATTCGTCGCCAAAAATAAAATACATTTGTGTATATGAAAATACACACTATGAATGATGGCGTCGGCGAAATTCGCTATACGCGGCGAACCCTGCAATAGATTTATTTCTATGTCTAACGCCGACGAACGACGAACAAATCGGTACCATGTGACCATGTTCGGTTTTAGTTTACTAGTATTTTGGTAAATAAAGTTACTGTTTACTTTAATAATCGTGTTATTTTTATTTTATAACATTTTAAATAAATATGCAAAACGGATAACTACATTTTTTTAGTTGTGGTTTTGTTAAAATTTAAATTTGTTAGTATTATTTTTTTTAATATGATCGCACACTATCCAGCGCATACAGTAAGTCTGTGTTCACACACGACGAGATTTCAGCTGGGCAATTCTTGAGTTTATAGAGGATTTTCAGTTTGCGGTGAGGGGAATAAAAAGGGAAAAATAATCGCCGGTACTCGGCTATTTAAAGCAATTCTCTCATTAGATTTTTTTAATATTTGACATTTCCTTTCGATTGGAGTTTCGCTTCTTGGTGTGTAAATAGTTTATAATTTTGATTAAACACAAAAATTAAAGGTTTTATATATTTAAAAATAAAAAAGCACAAAAAAATATTTTAGTGTTCAAACAAAGCCAGTTAAATTAATTAATGTACATAAGTATTTATTTATTTTTGTTATTGCTCTTTACGGCAAAGCACAAATGTCAAATTTTAAGAAAATAGAAGCTAAGCAAAACAGAAACATTGCCGAAGAAATTGTAGTGTGTGGGCATAAAAAAAGTTCAAAAGAAAATTCAGGAAAAGTTGGGCAATTGAAATATTCCTGTGTGACCCTAAACTAGACAACTTTATCAATTATAGCAGTTGTTATGTTTTCTTCGATATTGTGGTTCATACGATAGTTGGCGTTGTGTTCCTAGCATAAATAAAGAATTACTACTACTGACAATGTATGAACAAATTAAACACGTAATCGCTTCATTATAATTAGGAGGGGTTCTTAGGGCAAATAAAAAGATGTACAGACTAGTTTGTAATCAATCGAAAATGTAGAGTATCGGCTCACTAAAAAAAGTGCAACTACTCTACAAAATCCGTTTTTCAGATTAATTCTGGAATCAAACAAGTTGCGAAAATATGTTCACTGGGTACATACATACATTAATACATGTATAAGTATGCACATATACATATGTATATGTACTTACATAGTACGTAGGAAAGTATACATATGTAAGTACATTTGTATGTACGCAATGTTAACGTATTGTTGCAGGTTTTCTATAACGCCAACAATAAAACAGGCTTTTTAGCCTTTAACAAGCAACAATCAGCCAACCGGACCGACAAACAAACAAAACATTTATTGCAATTATTTAGGAGTATAAGAGAAAGAGAGCATTTGTAAAAAATATTACAGCTGGTCTCGCCTGCATAAATGTTTTATAAAGCGTTGTCAACGCAGTGATTTTAGCAATGGTTTTAGTGCTAGTGCTCGGTGCTTTTAATTTTCGTTATACTGATTTTTTTGGTGACACCAAGCCTTGATTTAACGTGAAACAAAAAATTTAAAAATTTGCAAGAAACAACACAAAAGCCCTATTCGCAATCTTGTGCATTTGAGATAGCATATTTTTTCAATTGTAAACATTTTCCATCAATCGTGAGTGACCTTGTTGGTTTAGATGTCAATGGTGTAAAATTAAATTTGTGTTGATAATATGCTCATGACAACAAGACTGATGTCAAACTGTCAAACACCACAGCTTTATAAGATATTTGACATTTGTTAAAGTTTCAGCTGTGCTAACAGTACCACCCGATTATGTACAAGTTTTGACAGTTCCTCAGGCATTTTTACAATAAATTTTGTATTGTTGTAGAATCGCTGCTGCCTGGTAGATTTGCCTTGCATAGTATCATGGCTGATTTCAAACTGTCAAACACCGCATACAGTTTTTTATGATCTTTGATCTTAAAGAATCATCCATGATGAAATAAACAGGTGGCATTATTAGGGCTACAACTATAACAATAAAATGTAAAGTCTAAGCCCTTGTCAAAAATTATTGTAAACAAAAATTAAATAAAATAAGTTAACAGAAACCATTTAATTTTTTGGGCGCTACAAATGAGCAAGACAAGGAAGTCTGGATTACTTTAAAAGTATTTGCGGTCCATATAGAAGGTAGTGCCTATCTCAAAACAAGCACAAATGTACATGTACCTATAAAAAATTATTGAAAATTTTAATAAAATAATAAACACAAATTGAACAAACAATAGAAAAATAATCTCGAAGCAATCACGTCAAAAATCGACTTATGCACGCTCAATTTCTTTGTACTCGCGTTCATGCACGCTCACGTAATTGAAGCAAAAAATTAATTACGATGACTCACGCTAATCACGTGAGCGGTACCTATCTCTAATATAAAGAAAACTGACATAAGATTTGAAAAACAATGTTAGAGCAAAAAATTATCATATGGCGTAGTAATGCCATCTGTTTATTTCACCATGGAATCATATGTGCTGACAGCGACACCCGGTTTTGTATTTGCCTTGATAGCAATTAAGTGTTACATACATACGTAGAGTATATATTAACCAGAGGTTTTAAATCATGCATATGTGGAAAAGAGTAGCAAGTACATCTCTGTATATTTTGTTATTGTAGAGTACAAATATAATCTACCATTTTGCAAATGCTATGATGCAAGACCATTTTAACAAGATTGCGAAAAGATCTAAAACGTTTGCAAATGTGAACTTGAAACCAACAATGAACATCATTCTACTATTTTAATATTATATGTAACTCTGCCTAGAAGACTAGGTTACTAACCTTAGCGATGCATATTATTCATTACAATTTTAAAGTTCAGTACACCGTACATTTGTAGATCGTGTACATATGCAACGTTTCGAAACTCTGTATTACCTCTAAAACCAATGCCCTGATTGCTTTTTTCGGCGCTTCCTTTTACATTTTTTTCGATACGTGTTGATAAGTTACATCGCTTTCAGGATCCTGTTTACTGCTTAAATCCAATTTTATGTTTTAAAGCAGTTTAGTTTTACTGTTTACATAAAAGTGATCTAAGCCAAGCTTTCAGTTACTGCCCCACATAAAATCAGTAAGCCAAGAGAACATAAATAAAAAATATATGTATATTTTTTTAATTAGTGTTTTATTTTGAAAAATATTTTTTTTCTTGCTTCTAGTGTTTTTGGAATTCAAAACTTGACCACGCTGCTTTTATATATTAGAAATATTAGTCGGCGCTATATAGTTTGATCGGAATTCGAGGTGGCACTTTTCTTATAAGATATTTGATTTTTATTAAATACATATGTCTATTTATACATATGTACATATAATGGCTTGTCAAACTTGCGACAGCATCATCAAGTTGTTGCATGTTGAAAGTTTATTCATTTTATATTTAAGACGATTTAACGTAATTTTTAAAACTAAAACTTTATCTTTAAGCTGCGGGCGGGAACACTGATTAGATTGTATGCATCATCTTCGCGTAAACAATTCAAAAGGCCTCATCCACACAGAAGCATCTATTTGTCTTAAGTTACAAATTTTCGTATTCAAGAAGGAGAAAAAAATTTAGTATGGTATTTTTAACGAAGATTTTAGTAGTAGTTAAAATAAAAAGATTTTTTTAATGAGCAACATAAAAGTGCTTTTATTATAAACGAAGTTTTTAGCAAAAAAAAAAAAATACTTAATTAAGGTGATTAAGTAGATTATTGCCAAAAGGAGATTTTTTCAAGAACAGTTTTCAAAAAAGATATTTTTGTTCTCTTAAACAGTACTATTTCGAAAAGATGCTTTTCACCAAAAGGTGTTTCTTTAAAATTTGTTTTAACCATAATTTGCGTAAAAGTTCTTTTCGTAATTTATTTTTTCGAAAATGTACACACTTACAATATGTGTGTACACATTTGGGCAATAAAATAGGTAACACCTAAATAATTATCAAAAACACACGTTTTTCGATTGTATGCAAACAAAACAATTACACATTACAACACATTATTTTGGGACTCAATTCTGAGAATCACACCTGAGAGTAGCACCAAAAATAAGAACTTCTGCATCATCGACTGCATTAATAATTTAATGGACATACAAACTTTTTTTGTTCAAGGTGGATTATCATCAATTTTTCTATAATTTAATCTCGGTTTTCTATATTTTTCTGGACAACTTGACAAAACGAATGATGCAGAAGTTCTTATTTTTGGGGCTGCAATTCTAAGAACTGAGTTCCAAACCAATGAACTGAAAAATTGTACGTAAAAATAAAAAATAACAATTAAAAGTAAACAATTAATATAAAAAAACTTTCAAAGTGAAATTCACTAGAAAAAGAAATCCATTTAACAGAAGATATTTTCTTTGAAGATTAAAAAAAATATTACTGCTTCAGTAGCCACTTTGTCCACCATTATTTGTAATAACTTTATTTTGCTCGGCATAGATGAAATAATTCTACGGCAAGTTTCAAGAGGAATGTCATTCCATGTTTCCTGAACTTTTTTCACCAATCTATCTTATCCTGAACATTGTGTTTTCCAGCCTCAGTTGTAAACTTTCCGAAAGATTTTCTATGGGGTTGAGGACGGATGATTGATTTTTAGACTCCATAAAACTTACGTTATTTTCTCGAAACCAGCAACTTATGTATATACTTAGGAAATATTCTATATATAATTTGATCGAGTAGCTCGTTATCGAAGCCGACAATTAGACCTCAGTTTTTACTATTCAATCAAAGTAAATATTCAATAAAATGTACTAATTTATGAAGAGTGCACAAGAAATTCAATAATGCAGTAACAAGGGTATCAATTTCAATGACTATAAGGTATAAATATTCAAAAAGGGAGGTACTTTCATCAAACTTTATTTTTCCATGTGTTTTCAAATTCTATGGAATTATAAGCGTCCAACACAGTGTAAAAGATTATAATACTGTTGTTATTACCTTCCAACCACAATAAAATAGTACTTGGAAAGCTCATTTAACCCCTTTTCTGTTAATTTCTGTTAAGGCTTTAATCCGAAGTCAAGCGTAAACTATTGTGTGTGCTCGTATTATAAAATTTATACATACATTTATGTAAATAGTAAACAGCAATTGAATTTTAAAATTATTTAAACAAGAGATCCGCTTTAACATTAAGAGCAAAAATGAGTGAAAACATTCGAAGTGTTCTTGCACTTTGAGCATTTAATGAACACAAGATCATAAAGAGACTATTAAGAATGCGGCGAATGTACATACTTGGAAAATATATGTTTAGAATGATATTTAATAGTGAGATTGTTTCTTTTAAATTGAAAACAAAAATGTAAACAATATTTAAATATCAGGGTAAATAGCCTAAATATCTTTGATGTAATCCAATAAGAAGTAAAATGCTGGAAAATGATTGATCTTCTCAGTAATCTGCAGGCATGGCACAGCTGCTGGAAATAGGATTAAGCCAAAAATGTATATGTATGTATGTATGTATGTATGTATAGAACAATTTAGATTTTAAATTTTTGCAAAATAATTGTATTTATTCATATTTATTCGTTCGAAATTCAGATTATTACAACTTTATCTTAGAATTTCGCAAATATTTCGCAGTCGTAACTTAATAAAAGTCAGGTGCTTAACCAAAAAATATTCACAAAGCAAGCAACAGCGAATCGAAAAAAATCATTTGAAGTTCCTAATAAGCGTGACACTTACAAAAAACAAATAATTTTTTTTGTACCTCATTTTCAATATGATTACACGTGGTAACAAAAAATTACAAATGTATAAATAAAAAACGACAGCCATATAAATGAGGTGTGTCAAAATTTGTAGTCAAAGTAACAGGCACTCCATTAGAAATCTTAAATTATTGTAGACAACTGACAGCTGCAATGATTTGACAATTTGATATGGAAAATATAGTTAAAGATGTAAACTTGTTTACAATATTTATTTGTTGAAATTAAATTTTTTTTCAACAACAATATAACAATTGTTTCCATTAATAGTTAAGTGCTCAATGTCGCGCGAATGCTAGAGGAAGAAAATTACAATAGGTTTGGATATCTGGATACAAGGGGTACTTCTGAAAAAAGTAATGAAAGTTACTTTTTATGTCAACAAATTTTGTATAAATGTCAATTCTTCTGAAAGTTGCTTTTTAAAACTTTATTTTTTTATAAAAATTACTTTTCATAAAACCCTGCAGATAATATTGGACTACGTGGTCCATTATAGCTGAAACGGACTAGTTACAAGGTGGTCCGATGTAATGCAGTCATGGAGTATGTCATTTTCAAACAAGAACTTAATGCTATACGACAATTGTTCGTGCTTTCACGAACTTACTCGTGCCTAACAAACTTCTTGTGAGTGGTCCATTTTTAATGACGCGGAGTAGTTTTTGGGTTAGTCCGATGTAATGCAAACTTGGAATATTTGGTCCAGCCCTAGGACATAGCAATGTTAAATAGACCATGTTTTCTTCATACATTTGGATTACTTTTGGACTAGTCCTTGTCCTTTATGGAGTATACTTTACATGCGTGTTTGGAATAGTCGCGTTATCTGCTGGGAATGTACATCTTTAAAAGTTGCTGCTTAGAAAAGGTACTTTTTATAAAACAGTTTTTTTATAAAAAAAAAATCTCTTTGATATAAATATCAAAATATCTTTGTATAAATATCAATACTCCGGAAAGTTGCTTTTTATTTTTTGTAATAAAAATTACTTTTCATAAAATGTACTTCTTTAAAAGTTACTGCTTATAAAAGGTACTTTTATTAAAAAGTACTTTTTACACAAGGTACTTTTATTAAAAAGTACTTTTTACACAAGGTACTTTTTATAAAAAGTATTTTTTACAAAAAGTATCTTTTATAAAAGGTATTTTTTATAAAAAGTTCTTATTATAAAAAGTATTTTTTAAAAAAAGTTCTTTTATAAAATGTACTTTTTATAAAAAATTATTTTTATAAATCGCACTCTTTATAAAAGGCAATGTTTATAAAAGTTACTTTCAATAAAAAATGGTACTTTTCATATAAAGTACCTTTTGTAAAATGTGGGTTTTAAAAAACATATTTTTATGAAAGTTGCTTTTTCAAGAAACCCGTTCTCGTAAAAAGTATATTTTATAGCAGAAAATTTTCCAAAATGTGCTTCTTATAATAGATACTTTTTATAAGATTATTTTTTATAAAAAGTAGTTTTTATAAAAGGCAATTTTTATAAAAGCCATTATTTTTTAAAAGTGTTTTTCATAAAAATTCCCTTTTTTAAAGGAATTTTTCATAAAAGTTGTTTTTTAAAGGCATTTTTTATAAAAGTTCCTTTTTTAAAGGCATTTTTCATAAAAAAGTATGAATCTTTTAAAAAGTCCAATTATATTAATTATATTTGCATTTGTGTATGGGTGTGGACACATAATACGAAAAGCAATGAGCCCTCTTTTAATGCAAGTAGACCTAGAGTGTCCTTAGCTAAGATTCAAGAAAATCTGTTTAACTGATTGAATGTTATCAGTTCTTTTGGAGATTCTGAATAGATGTGAGCATTTTCCACAGGTCTGTTTGAGTAGAAATTCGGTTGTGGTATTTCAATGATATTGAAGGATGCTGCACCTGGATACCCAATTCCTTAAACAAACTTGTGTAGAAAATTCGTGCTTGGGCTCAATGAAATGACCTCAAGGAATGGCTCAGTAGGGAGTATATTAAACTTTGAATGAAGAGTAGGAGTTACATTTTATGCTTAAAAAAAACAAAAGAAGATATTTAAAATTATTCAGTGCTGTAAATAAAACTTTGGGTTTTTTCCAACTTAAAAGCTTCACACAAAAAAGCTGTAAGTTTCCGGTGTTGTGGTTTTTTCAATGACGGTATTACATTTCACCTACAAAAAACTATTCACAAGCAACATCATTATAATATGAAGTATCTCCTGCATGTACTTTCATTACAAAAATATTTCTTGCATATTTTTTTTTTATTCATTTAAGGACAAAAAATTTGCTTCTACATTTAGGAAAGCATTGAAAAAGCACACGACACAAGCTGGAGGGAATAATTTTTAAGGACTTTTGCATGTTGTAGGGTTCTTAAAAAAATCTTTTTAATATTTCCTACAAATGTTTTAAAGGAAAATTATGACAAACACTTTCGACTGACAAGATGGAATCCTCATGCTAACACACTTTAGCGAATACAAATTATAGGAGAAGACCACATTTATGTTTGAACAGCAAGTCTTGTATAAAAGAATCACCATACACAGGATTTGATAAATATATTCATCTGTATAAATATAGTATGACCTTAATAAATAATAAAAGAAAGTCCTTTTTACTGGAGAACTTAGTTTGGTTATTGTATTAAATGAACTGCTAACGAGAGGGTGTGTCGGATATTGTGGTCTTGGAGAGCACTAATTTATTAATAGTAATGTCGAGATTCCGTGGATTGTATTTTAAGACTCTCGTAGAACAATTCGCAGAAAAGGGGTTTGATGACTCCAAGTAAAATATATGACTTATTTTGGTAATTAATTTTAAATTACATAATTATGAAACATTTCATTCGTTTTTAGGAATGAGAATGATTTTTTCCCCTCTCCGGAATCCACGCCTGCTCACCAGAGAAGGCAACTGGGATCAGTTTTAATTTATCTCAGTGAACACATCGAAAGATCGTAAAGGCCACGGTGCTCTGAACATTTCTATAATGTATTCTTTAATAATTATTAAATTTATTATTCCAGACAGATCTTGATGTCTTTTTTCAAAGAATTCATAAAGTCTTGTAAAATACAATAAATTCATATCGAATAAAATTAGTTTGTTGGGATTTTTAAATAAGCTTCAAAGCATACTGATGATTTTGCATTAGCGCCAACGAAATGCATGTATATAGACTAGCTAAGAAACCCTCAACAAACAAAACTTTTTGAATAATCTTTTATATCAGTCAACTCCTTTGCAAGCTACTAAATCGACAGGAGTAAACAATTAGACCATTAACCCACTTATTGCAATAGATTGCTCACTGGGATGGGTTCGTCACAATGCCGTCTTAAATTTTTCCGGTTGCAATCCAGCACTGATTTCTGTTAAAAGTTCGGATTTTCAGCTCAGTTTCGCCCAGTTCATTAAAATGATATATTTCGCTCTTCTAGCTAATAGCTCTTCTATTAAGATGATCAGTTTGGGTTATTTTTCAACTTCAATTGTTTATTTTTTTTATTTCCATATTGTTGAGAAATTAACATTTTTAATTTCTATAATTCCAAAAATTTTAACTCCAAAAAAATCTTTTTTTAAATAAAAAATTGTGTTCTTTCATTATACCGTACAACATTTTTCAGCTCATTGATTTGAAGAATTGCATGTGAAAGTATCCCCAAAAAGAAGAACTTCGGCATCATTCGTTACGTCAAGTTGGCTGCATTAATAATTTAAATGCTGTGGAATAAACAACCCTTTTGTTCAGAGTGAATTACATTTTAAAACCTGAAGAACATTGAATATTTCTATATGCTAAATAACAAGTGCCTCCATATCGTCCCAAAAATAAGAAAATAGGATCGAAAAAACTTGTTTACTGAGGAATTCAAAACAGGGTATCGTCATTGTTTTGATGAAACAGATTTAAGTGGTGTAAATTGAAGGCGTTTTAGGAAAGAACCGTGTACAGAAAGATGACATACAGACACATTTGGACAAGTTGTTGTATTATTTTGAAAATATCAATTCATCAATGACGTTAAAATTACATTTCATGCATTTCCACCTTCATACCTTTTCGGCACAAATAACAAGTAACTATTCTCTAAAATCCCATACATATTCCTCTTTTAAGTGCACTTTTGTACCTGCACATTTAAGATAAATGCCCAACATTTTTGGCATTTTAAAACTATTTTCATACAAAAAATCAACGTTCACTGCGTTTTGCCTTAAGTGCCCAAAAATATATATTTTCTGTAACTATTCTTCATAAGCCTTGTTTAAGTGCATTTTGTATAGCTCTACATTTACCATATTTTTGCCAGTTTTAAAATATTTTCATATAAAAAATCAAAGTTAGCTGCACACCTTGAAAAAATATGGTGATCACTTTTTCACGTAAACATCAAAATTAAGCCATTTATAATTTAAAAAATATACATTTAAGATAAGAGCATTTTTGACTTATCTGCACAAAAAATCGTGCAAAGTTGATTGTGCGGCTAAGCTCCTTTTTCGGGTGTAGTGTGTTAAGGTAGGATCATACGATTGCCGCAATGCACCAATTATTGGTCTATTTTATATGGCAATCGTGTGATTTCACAATTTATTGTCCCCTACAACAATCGAGAACAATATTGTGCTGATTTTCCGCAATCAAATGCATGTGCGGCAATCGTGTAAACGGTTGATAGGCAATCATGCGCCAATATAAATGTTTAAAATGTACCAATATTTATTGTGTTCTCGTGCGGCAATCAAAGTAGCCAATACGCGGCAATTTATTTAATTAGTTTAATTTTTTGTGTGTGCCAATTATTTTGTGTAACAGAAATTTAAACTTATTTGAAGCGTTAACTCTTAAATGCATGAAATTTTTTCGCTTTGAAAATATATTATTTAGACATATAGAATGCAAAAAAAATTTTAATTTTATTTTTTCATTTTTTAGTTAAATTTTCTAAATGTAAAATACATCTCGAAGATTGTATATATTTTACTATAATAAGCAGTGAGCAATTAATAATAATTTAGAGGCCAATTAAAAGCTATGATGCAGAATTACTTCAATATGCTAAAGAAAAAAATTTGCATGTAAAACAAAACAAACTAAAAACTACCATAACAGCTGTTTGGTGGTGTTCCCGCAAGTTAGAACAATCGTATGACTGGGCTGCGGCAATTATTGTCACAAATTCATTCTTCGCCAATCTGCGGCAATAAAATTTTTATAAAATGGGGCAATCATGTGACTGAAGTATTTGCGGCAATCGTGTGATCCTTCCTACCTTTAGTAGCATTATTTTGCAAAAAATGTTAGTGAGCGTAACAGCACTGATCAGTTGACTACATCAATTACCATATAAACGAAACGCTATAAACATGTGAATGTATAAACGATACATTTTATTTTCTTGCTGAACAGTGTTTTCAAATACATACTTGTTAAAAAACGCTTGATTTAAAATATTTCTCTTTTTTTAATATTTTTACTTTTCGTGTACCGAACTTATACCAGTTTTGCTACGTAAACTTTTTTTCCCAAAAAAAAAAAATAAAAATCAAACCCTCTAAATATTACTTCTTTTAAAAAATCCTCCATTTACGGCAAAAGTTTTAGTTTGTGTGAAGTTAGCTTTGGAGCTAACTCCGTTTTTACAATTGCTGTTTAGTTAACGTTTATTTACCTCAATCTCTCTTAAGTTAAAAGAACTGAGTGTTCGTCTAGATTTGTATCCAAAATAATTAAAACTTCGCACATAATTAAAAAATAAAAATAAAATTTGTGGAAAAGATACCTTTTTAAAAATCAAAACATTTTACTCAATTTATTTAAAAAAAGTTAATGAACCCAGGGGACAAATTACAGCATTCGACATCGAACGAAATCCCATAAAAAATTTTTGGAATTTGTATGGATATTTCGTTCAATATCGAATGCCGTAATTTGCCCCCAGTTAATTTTTTTTCAATTTCGGATGTTAAAAAATTCTAAATTTTGAATTTTCAGACAGGCATTTTTTTAATTAAAAATCCGGGTTTTAGAGAGATCATTACTATCCAATGCCAGACCATTGTAGATTTCAGAGAAGTGCGGTTTATATTCAGAATCAGTATGGTATTTTAGAAATCGGATGTTGAAAAATGATAAATATTCATAGACGTTTTTTTACCTTTTAGTAACTTTTGTGGACTCAAATGCAGATATTATTATCCTCCATGAGCAATGCTGATCAGTTTTAGTATATGATAATATTTAATTATTGTGCAGACAACTGAATGGGGAAATTTTCTACATCGGAAATTTTAAAAGCACTAAAAACGGTGCTTAAAACGCTGAATTGACAAGAATGTTGCTGAACTATAGAACTCCATACATAGTTTAGTTTATATTATTCAATTCCTATCACAACAAAATTAAAATCTTATAATTTTCAGTGATAGTAAGTTACATGGCAATTAAACATTAAACACAAACTTTTATTATCAAATTAAGAATTAGTTATACATTCAGATTGAGAGAAATAAATTAATTTATGTCTATGTAAATGAATATTGAAGATTTTTAGATAATATAATAATTCCTTTTTAAAGGAATTTCTGATGTCAATCTTCCCAGCAAGAACGTGTTAATGATTTACATATATTAAGAAGAAAGATAAAGACCACACCAACTGTGTACATACGATCTGCATTACATTATATAAGTCACTCTTTTATTCGCTGAGTGGCACAGCAGTGCGCTTATCATGCAATCTCTGCTACAACCACGCAATCATATCATTATTGGAAAAAAGTCGAAATAGAGAAAAACTACAGAAAAGTTTTCTCAAGATATACCCAAAGAATGTTTTTTGGATTTTCATCACTGTTGCCCGCATATTTTTTGAACAAAAATTTAAATTTTTGTGAGCTTTTTTTTAATTACTAGGCGAGACTATAGGCTTCTAGAATTTTAAGATATAAAATTTTAAAATAGACCGGTTAGAAAAATAGTTATGATGGGTTTAAAATGTATTTAAAGTTTTGTCTGATTTTTGGTACAAAAGTGAAGTATTAAAACATGTTAAAAAAAAGTTTGTTTTACACAAAGTCTTATATTTTGAGTGAAGTTTACAATTTATACTTATTAAGAACTTAAATTTTGTTAAAAAGTGTCAAACTTTGGCCCCCGTGATATTTTTAGTACGAAGGGCCAAATCTTGGTTTTTTGAAGACGTTTGATTTAAAAATTAGTTTATTAAGTAGTGAAAATAAAAAATACAAATATTGGTTAAAATTTACTTGAGATAAAGAGTTCTTAAAGAAGAAGACGTAGGTCTCTATTTAAGTCCAAAATAGACATTATAAATATTATATGTATACTTTTATTATAAATTTGTAAACTTAAAGTTAATTAATGTACATAAAATGTTAAAACGATAAAATAACGATACCTCTGGTGTTTTAAAAAACTAATATTAATTAAACAATTTTAGTAAATATTTCTTTTAAATACCCTTGATTTTCATCTTCTAGAAGTAGTTTAGCTTCTACGCTAACTTCAATAAAGTTAGTTTTCCGTTTTTGTCGGATATTGGACATAAAGGGATTCGCGGTGTGCATAATAAAATAATTATCAATCAGGTTTTTATTAGTACATCTGGAAATTTTTCTTGTGTTGTGCTCGCGAAAGAATCTGTAGTCTTTGTTTTTTTCTTGCACTTCTTCAGATAGATCTCCTATTGGTAGCATATTGTTCCCCATTTTACAAAATTTTATGAACTCTAGATGGCACATATCTCCAAATTTTTCAGCATTTATCTTTCTGCTGCATGCTAGAACTTGTAATATAATGTCGAATCGCCTTATTAGTTCCAAATCTAAACCCTGTAATGGATGCTGCTGTTTCTGGATCTGAAAAAATCTCCTTTTAGTAGTTCCACAATTTGTGTTTCCTTCTCGTTGCTTTGGCTGATCGATCATTATGCCTACTTCTAAATATTTTTCTTGAATTTGTTTTTTTTTTGCTTTCTTTTTTCTTCATTTTACTTATTTTTTCTAACTGTTTCGCCTAACGGACCAAAATCCAAATCATAATAACTTGAAAGAGCGCTTGTTACATATCAATGGTTTTCACTATAATTAGTTGAGATCTGATTACTGTGCGCAGTTGTGAATATATGTATATTATGTCCAAAGCAAAAAAGTTGAACAATTCCGGGGAAAAAAACTATTTTATTCCATCATAATCAGGGCAAAACAATTTAAAAAGCCAAGTACTTTTGTGACCTGAATTATATAAATTTACTTCATTTTAAGTAAGGAAAATATTTTTGTGACCATTTTCAGAAATTGACTAGCAATTATTAATTTTCTTTTTTAAAATACGCATATGCAGCTAAAAACCGTCTTTCATAAAAGCGATTTGATAAAGAAAAAACTAAAATATTTAAAAAAAGAGCATTGCAGAAAAACACATTTTTTAACTCTTTTAGTCACCTTTAGTCAAATTTTGCATAAAAATATTTGACCTTGTGTCAGAAACATTGTTCTGGTGCTCAGGGTCGGATCGGGACGGGTATACAATGGGGTGTGGAAGGGAGTGCTAATTTCTTTTTGAGCTTTTGCGAAATTTAGAAGTTTAGAAGTGCGAGAGTTTTGGAAAATTTGGACTTAAAAAAAACAAACAAGAAATAATTTCTAAAAGTCATAAGCCCTTAATTTTTCTAGTACTCATATCATTTAATTAGGCAAATAAAAAAATATTTCGTTTAAAAATCTTTTAAAATAAAAAAGTTATAGAAATCCAAAGCTTACTAAGAAATTTTTAATTTTAGTGAAATGCTGAAAATGTTCATTTTGAATCACCTGTTTACGGTGATATAATTGAAATTAAATTTTAATTTTTTGGCTCCCAAGGTACACTTGTGTCTACTTTCGAATGAACTTTAACATTTTACAATCGGTGAAAATAAAACAATAAGTTTTGGCCGCCTTATCGTAAAATGATCCACAGGGCGCTGCTAAGCTTAGACAAGAAATCAAACAATTGATCCGCGAAAAAAGAAAAACAAATAATTAAAGTGTAGTTACAATAAAGAATAATATTAAATAATTTTTCTGTTATACTTATTTATAATTAAATAAAACGGATTTCCTTATTTTTTATTTTAAATGTTTAATAATTTTATGTCATAACATTTAACCGGCGGCTGCCAGATGGTGATGATTTTAAGCTTATCCGTCGCTCGTGAAGTTTTGTTACGGCTCTTTCCTCTTTTTTGGGTTTAATTTTTTATTTTTATTTTTGCTTTTGTTTTAACTCAAAACAAGAATGAAATTTATTTTATAATTATTTTTTTTAAATTTGATGCCATCGCCAAACAGTGGCGTGTTCAGCAAAACAATATTAAACCTTAAAATCGTAGAAGTGGTTCAAAATGAACGCGGATAATTCAGACAATTGCGCGAAACAGATTTCAGATTCCAAAACACGATATTCAAAATATAAAAACACGCAACACCTAATTAAAAAAAATCGTTTATTCTCTCATTAAAGTTCTGGGCAAGCAATATTCTACCAAACTGACAGATTATATTATAGAATATTCATTGCGCAAAACTTTAGTAATGCGAGAGAGAATCGAATTTTTGCCTTCCTAAAAAATTTTCTGTTTGTAAATAAGCTCCCGGAGTGTTTGTTTAACTCATTACTTTGCCGTCAAAGTTTTTACCGGCTTAATACAAAATTTAATAATGTACTGCAAAAAGTGCTCAAAAAATTGCTTAATACGTTTCATTTGATTCAATTATGTGAATCATTCAATTGAATTAGTTCGTTCAACAGCTACACAACTCCAGTTTCGATTGCTGAACCCAACTTTTAGAGGAATAATGTGAAACAAACAACAATTTTTTTTATAAATAATTTTGATGTTTTTATAATTATGAGCGGGACTATTTTTTCAGATTAAACAATCAGATCAAAACAATAACTTTTTAAACTGTGGATGCACATTCTTTCAAAGTTTTCTATCCTTCTATTTTTAATGCTGCGTTTTTTAATATTTATTCTTTTGAACTTTACAACTGGACAATAATATTTATTAACTTTGTCATAACCAAAAGAAAAGAGAAAAACATTTTTATGATTTTTCATATGCTTTCTATTAACATATTTTTTCCATTCTAAAATTCCATATACTCGTACATACAGAAAAAAATATTTATATCTTACCATTCTACCGTGACACTATAATGGAAAATAATTTACGTTTCATACCTGCAATGAAAATAAAAGAGAAGAATAATAAAAAGGTTGTTAGAAATTATTATTATATTATAAAAAGAGTAAAAAAAAAGTATTAAAACATTGGAAAAAAATTATATATTTGTACAAAGCACCAGTGCTTAACACGAGTATTAGAAATCACAATGGCAGATAATAAAAATGTCATTGTTAAATGAATTAATTTATTGAGTTTTCATACAAATGGAAAATTATAGTTATTATTGTGCTTAGTATAATATTAAATAACAAAAAAAAAAAGAACCACATTTTTCTAATTTTTTAAATTGCAACTACAGAACCTGTTTTTATAGAGTATTTAGTAGAAGCTTTTAAAATATATATAATTAGGGATAATTTTCGAGTTGTTTTACGCAAAAATTAAATAATTTCAAATTAATCTTTATCAATTTAAATTGAGTTGTACCCGATATACACATGTAATAAGAGTCCATCCATTTCTGGTCGCCTGCTTAGTGAATAATCGCATTACAGGGAAAATTAATTTTTTTAGCCGTACAACTCGTAAGTAGAAAAAGTCTACAGAAATTCCTGTTGCAACTTTCAATGTAAGGAAATGCGAGTTGAATGTTCACAAGCACTACTTTTCTAAATTCTCTTTCCATTGACAAACTTTTTTTATGGAAGCTACCAAGTTCAAATTTTTTAAGACAATCAAATTGTATAACAAATCGTTGGCAAAATGCTAGTGTATCCAGCGGTCGACTCAATCGAACGCATTCTTAAAACTAATATTAAACATTAACATACTTAAATACATACGATAAAAAATATAAAGTCAAAAAACATTCTAAATAAATAATTTAAAACTCTGTCTCATTTCTATGCAAAAGCAAATTGTGCAAACACACATGCACACTTTGTTTATTTTTCAAGTTGAAGCTGATACATGAATCAAGAAAAAAAGATTGCGCATTGCCCATGTCCGTTATTTTATTGTGTGTGATTGTGTTGTGTTGTGACGTAGACATAGAATATGTGTTGTAAGCAAAAGTACATTTGTGTATGGAAAGCAAGCCGAAATGTAAAACTTTGGTAGCCCGAGGATGCTCTGCTTCAAATAGCTTCAAGCCCAAACTCAAAAGTATTACTCCCCTGCATCTCTTTTCTTTCCATTTAAAATTTTGTCCAAATCGATGCAACCGTTTAGAAGTTATTTAGTTATTTCCAGATATTCGCTAGAAATCTCTTACACTTTCGTATTTTAAGATGACGTAGATGCGCTGAGTGCGCAATCTTGTTTTCTTGATTCATGAAGCTGATACATGCATGTGTAATAAGTGTGCATGTGTTAGTAGCAACTTTAAACGCTTATAGCTCTCTAAATATGGAACCGAACATATAAATCTTTCCAAAATTGGTTCAGTAATACCGACGTAAATGGAATATTAAAAACCAGTTTGCCTATTAATTATATAGATGTATAAACTCAATAAAAACCCAGCCCGTTAAAAATATACCGTTTGATATTTTCAGTTTCCAGATAATAAATAATTTTTTTTAGCACAAAATATTCATGTACATACATACATATGTATATACTCGTATGTACGTGTAGTTGTAACGAAAAGTTCTACTACTATAAATTATGAGTGTCTGTTGGAAAATTAATCCTTAGGTAGTTGTATCATGAAGGAAAATACAAAAAAAACTTTCTGATACTCCACCACACAGATAATAAAACGAAAGAAAAAAGAACCCATTTTTATAATTGATAGAAAATATTAAATAAACGAATGTTCCACACCAACACACAGACAATACACAATTTAAAAAGGCTTTTCTACAATCAAATATAAAAAGGGGAAACAAAAGTTTAAAGGATGCTAACAAAGTTATTATTAATAATTTCGAAACTTTGAAAGTACACAAATAAATTTGATTATTTAGTACAGGGTGTTCGAATAAGAGGTTTAATCTTCAATAGCTGCCATTTTAACAGTGATTACGACTCGACATGTAACAACTGGACAGATGACATATAAAAACTACTTCATTAAGAAAAATTTAACGATATACACTTGAACAATGCATTGAAATTATTAAAACTCATTACAAAAATTATGAAAATGTTTTCGGTTACAGCTCGCTAAACTAAAGCATTTTTGGGTCGTCGTCGTGAAGCATCTTGTCGGCCAGCAATTCTGAAACTGGTGGAAAAATTAAAACTTTTGGGACAAGTTAACTAGTCCCAGAACAACTGAGAATATTACTGTTGTAGCCCATAGTGTTGAGAAAAACCCAGACTTGTCCGTTTCCCGTCGATCTTTGGAACTGGGCATTCCACAAACGACATTACACCGAATTTTTCTTAAAGACTTCGACTTTTATAGTTTAGTGTTCTTGCTGATTGGGTCCTTTAAAAGCATCAAACTGATACAGAATTTCATGGAAAAATTATCTTGATGCTGCTTTAACAAGCAGAATTTTCGCTTTCGGGGCTCGGAAAACTCGAGAATTATTGTGGAAAAGTTTTTCCACCTTTAACGTGTAACTGTCTGGTACGTTTTTTGCTTTGGCGAGGTCATTGGACCTTACTTTAGAAAATGACGCTGGAGAAACTGCTACGGTGAATAGTTTGTGTTATCGAACGTTGGTTGATGATTTTGTATGGCCGGAATCGGATGAGGTGGGCGAGGTTTATTTTCGACATCACGCCGCTACGTGCAACGCAAGTAGCGCTACCATCACTCTTTTGCGTGAAAAGTTTCCTGACCGTGTCATATCTCGAAGAGAAGATCACAATTGAATTCTTGTGACAGAACACCTTTAAACTCTTTGCCTTATTCAGAAACGCTTAATAAAGTTAATGTGTACATTAAAACCGGGTTTCCCATATAAAAATCCAAAATTAAACCTACAATAACTTTATTAATTGTTTGTGAATAAGGCCATTTTTCTTTGGAGCTACGTGAAAGATAAGGTCTATGCCAAAAGTCCTGAATCTATTCAAGACCACAAAGATGGAATTCGAGAACTTACAGTCACAAATGTGCGAATTGGTGATGCATAATTTAATGAAAAGAATATGGTCCTGCAGGCGTAGCCGTGGCGGCTAATTGGCTAATACTGTTTTCAATTTTTAATGACATACCCTCCTCCTTACAATTAAATAAAAATGCGATGATTACTCTTTCAAATACTTTTTGTTTTTAAATATCAAAATGAAACTCCTTATTGAAAGACTCTATATACCGAGTCCTTACATTCGAATTGTTCTACATATCTGAAAACACAAAAATGTTTGGGAGGGTAAAAAAACGCTCCGTTCTTTGACTATTAAAGCTGTGGACAATCAATCTTCTGCAATAAGAAGAGGTTGTATTATAAGGGTTTATATTATAAGAAGATTTATTGCCGTTAACTTAAAGAGAGAACAAAATCATTGTTCGCCCTGGCAAAACAGTGTGTGTGCCCTTCGATATACTTTTTCTTAGGTGAATTCATAAATTTATTAAATAGATTTTTAATGTAAAGGAATCTTATCGAATTAGATGCTAAATAATTACAGTTGGAACAGTATGAAAGTGTACAAAGATGTAAAGTAGCTAAAATAAAAATAGCACATGGACGTCGATGAGATCGTGCGGCGACTATCGAAGACAGTGACTATTATGATCTGCCGACGTTATTTAGCTTTTCCTCCATTCCTCTTTTAGTGGAATAGCATAAAACATAATTACTTTTACGTGGATTGAACTATATATCGTTATCTCAATATAGAAAATGCATATCTGGATTTTTCTTTGCAATCGCGATTTAAATTTTTCTGGCAGTACACTTCCAAATACACCAGAAAAGCTTAAATATCGGTTTAAAAAAAATCGCGATACGCCTTTTCTATATTAAGCCAACGATATGGTTGTGTAATTCAAATTTATTAATTTGAAGCGAGTTCGAAAATTGAATTTCGTAAATTCAATTAATAATTTTTTAAAATTTATGAAGAAAGGAATAATGAGAAGCTAATTAAACTAGCAGAACGAAAAACTTCAGTTTTCGACAGTTACCACAGCATTATCATCAGTGTACATGTGTTTGCTTCTTTGTTTCTACCACTTTTCAGGTGGATTCCAGAAATTGGGAACACCACCTATTTAATGAATTTTTAAGATTTTCTTTCTGATTGAGACGGCATTTACATACGCACTTTTATTTTTATCATTAATTGCGCATACCTTATTACAGGTCACTCTATATTTATGTCTGCCGGGAAGGTATACTACTTTGTTTTGCCGCCATTTTGGTAAACGTTAGACTTGAGAGTTCATATTTGGCAGTCGTGAAGTAGACACGTGCCAAATTGGTTATAGAAAAATATTTGATAAGCCAACGTGTTTTAATCGTTAAAACATCTTATCAAAATAATCTTATCTTATCTCATCTTATAATCATCGATTACTGTGACGATGAGAAAGTTGCGTGAAATTTTTGGCGAGAAACAACGTGCCAATAAAACGCAGTATTTATCGTGTAGTGAATGATTTCGAAGAACAAGGGTCTGTAGGTGATAGGCCCAAGCATGGATCACAACGTACTGCAAGATCGGCTGAAAACATTACTGCTGCTCAAGAAAGTGTTCAAAACAATCCATCAACCTCAATTCGACGCCGTTCTCAGGAGCTTGGTCTTCAAAGAACAACTTTGGCCACAATTTTGCACAAGGATTTGCATTTGTTTCCATTTAAGATTCGGTTGACACAAGGTCTTCTTCCATAAGACCATTTACGCCGCCGTACATATGCCAATGGGATGTTAGAGCTCGCCCATGACCACCCCGATTTTGATGAAAAAATCATAATGAGTGACGAGGACATTTTCATTTGAATGAATATGTGAATAAATAGAATAGTCGGTTCTGGGCAATGGAAAACCCTAAAATTATTCATCAGTCACCATTGCATCCATTAAAAGTGACAGTCTGGTGTGCAATTCGGTCAGGAGGAATCATTGGACTTCTTTGAAAATGAAAACGGCGCAACGGCAACTGTGAATGGGGAGCGATATCGTGATATGATTGAAAAATTTTTAACGCTGCAACTGCATGCTTTGGGCTTGATTAACATGTGGTATCAACAAGATGGTGCCACATCGCATACTTTTGTGGGGAAATCTGAAAAGCAAGGTTTATGCAAGCAAAACAGAAACACTTGATGAAATTAATGAAATACCGCGTGAAATGTGTGAGAATGTAATTGAAAATGTGCTCAAAAGGGCTCGCATTTCTGAGGCTAACAGAGGCGGACATTTATCTGATATAGTATTACATACATAATTGCCGACATTAAATAAAACATTTATCAATATAAGATCCATTCTCTTTCATTTAATCAAAAATTATAAACAAACAAAGTAGTATACCTTCCTGGCTGACACCCTGTATTTAGCCATAATAGAGTGAAAAAAAAAATCGCCATTCAGTTAACCAAATATGGCAGATAAACAAACAAGAAAGCAAACAACTATGCTGACAGTCATTATTTGCGTACAAACATTCTGACAGACAGTCAACAAGAGGAAACTGGAAACTGTCGTCTCTTTCATACTTTAAATCGAATAAAAACAAAAACAGTGTACGTCCGGCATACCGGCAAATTTTCGAAAACTTATTTGTCATATTTGTTGCGGCCGCTGTTTTCTGTTGAAAAGTAGAGCAACGGTCACACGATGCAAATATTTGACAAAATAAGCGGATACTCCCTTTTGTTTTGAGCAAACATATCTTTCAACGTTAGAAAAAAATTCTATTTATCCTTGGTTCATCTTATAAATGTGCATGTGGTACAAGGCAACTCATTATTTATTGTCAAAATGCGTTTTTGATACATTTTTCTGTTTTTAAATTCAACTTGAACTGTTTATTTTGACATTTACAAATGATATTTGGCAAGTCAAATTTCCATGCGAATACCTACCTCGTAATATATTTGCCTGCAAATAGTAGCTAATATTTGCCACATCTGACCGTACCCTAAGTATTAAAATTAATCATTAAATGCTTTTCAAAGCAATTTTTTCATTCGAATTTTTGGCAGACGTGACATTCAATGGACTACAACAATTACTTGCATGTTGTGTGTAGGACGCGTTGCTCTCTCCGTGATGAAAACATATCTGTCATTGAACGCCACTGTCTGGACCTGGTGAACTGTGTATGGGATTAGATGACAAATAAAACAAGACAGCTTTTGATTAATTAATTACTCAGTTAATTAAATCTTATAATTAAAAGGTTATGCAAGTACAAATGTGCTGGTATTCGTATTGAATTAAACGAGCATTAAAAGTCATTTAAGATTTGTGAGTGGGAGTTTTATAGTTTTGCAACTTTGGTAGAAAATATTTATTTAAGTAAAATTGTTTTAAATTTCATATGCTTTTAATTGACGTGCAGTAATATTTTATTAACTGACATTATATCAATTCCCTTGAAAAATACGAAAGGATAGGAGAATTATTTTGTTACAGCGACACCAAAACATATAATTTTCAGTTCTACGTACAAAATCAATTGAAAATTAAATATAAAAAAAAAACAAAAAAATTATTTCTAAGCCGGTTTACTAAATATTTCTTTGAAATAAAACTACAAATTTATTTTATTTTAGAGGTTAAAAAAATTAACTGCATAAATTTCGAAAAAAAAAATTTAAGCCTTTTTCTGTTGCCTGGTATTTAATATTTTAATATTTGTAGTTTAAGCCGCAGGAAGAATCAGTTAAAAAGTTAGTTTCCATGCTTTTCAAATAAACTATAATAGGTCAATGTATAAATCTTCTCAGTATGCGAAATTTCTTTTAATTGCACACAAAAAATCTAATTTCAATTTGATTTATCTAATAACACTAGCAAACAAGGTTTTGGATTGGAGCAATCAAATATCTTTCCTAGTGTAATTTGATGGGCTGAATTCGAGTCTGTAATTGTTTTTCTCTATGACATCAGTTTTTCGATATACGAAGAAATGTTTTTATTCGTTTTTTACAAAAAAAAAAAAGCTATTAGTTTTAAAAATTCATGAATTTTCAAAAGTGAATGGCGTTATTTGAACGCCGTTGTACTCGTTTCACGTTGAGTCCAGCAATAGTCTTTCAGCATGCTTTTGTTCCAAAACAGTTGAAAATGCTTTACTTGTTCATCGCTCACCGCACCTACTTCGGTTTTGTGGAAGAAAAATCTAAATGCGAATGAAGAACATGGATTTTGGGGTGACATTCGCTCACAAAATTCGTGATAATTTATCAATAATTCAGCAACAATTTGTCTGTAGTTTGTCTGCTTGACTCAATAAATGGCGTTCATCATCAATCTCATACAAACTACCGCTGCTGCTGAAAGATGTTTCGGACTCACTGCTCGTAGTACAGGGAATGACTGGTAATGGATCATTTGGTGGACGTTGAATTGGTTTGGAAGCCGACATTCGCGTAATATTTCTTAGATTTTTTAAATTGAACAAAAGTTGCTGTAAAAAAGAAATAGCAATAAGTTTGATGGTTACTTTACTCTCCAAAGTACTGGAATTGAAAAATCGAAAATATCTTCTTACCATTTGATCACTTGTACTAGTATGAAGCAGTTCTCCAACTATTGCAAAACATTGTCAGTGTCCACGGTTTGTCCAAATGTCTGACAGCAAAACCAAAATAATTAATGATTCCTCTTTTTCCACCCAAATATTCACCACACACAAAAAGCAAAAATAGATTGAATAAGTAACCCATGATATCCCTGACATGCTTAAACGTTACTATTATGAAGATTTGGAATTAATGTGGGCTTCTGTCAAATTAATAATTGCGAAATTGTAGTGTCAGTATTGACAGTTTTACAGTATTGCCAGCATGCGATAAAAATTAACAAGACGTGATAGCCCAATTTGTATGCCAGATTCGAATTCAGCGCACCCAGATTAGCCCAAAAAACATGCTTCATCTTTGCAGTCAATTTTTTTTGCACAAATTTGCAGACCAGTGTAATTATCCGGCAAAAATCTGACTTAAAACGCCAACAAAGTATGAAGCATATACTTTTCACTACTTCTATTTATTTTGACGGGTGAACTCATTAGCCTAACATAGCGATGTCATTATTATTATAAGCAACGTCTTCAAAATGCGCCTTCAATCTGTTTCCACACACACACACAAAAACACATTCCTCGAACAGCCGGCCGAGAAAAATACTTTTTTTTTACTAGTAAGTAGTTATATAACCAGTGTAGAGTAATGCGGCGATATGTAGTTTGTGCAAAAAATATCTTAATGTGTTATTGCAAAAGTCATTTCCATATTTTTGCTGGGTATGTGTTTTTCTCCACATGCGCTTTCAGCAAAAAATTAAGTTGTAAATGATATTCGGGCAAAATAGACATTAATTTTTAAATGATTGTGACGACATGGAACTGTATTTGTCAACCATTGACAACAACAAAAGCAATTACGTTGTCTAGCAACAATAACATATTAATTAGAATTAATTTTAAATTTCCGTAAACTCGCATATAAAATTCAAATATTGTGTTTGATGTTGCTTGTGTTAGTTTTATTTTTTTTTGTCAAAAACGTAAAAATTTATTTTTTTTGTCTGTAATTATCTTTTAATCCTCGATGCTTAAGTTGTTTTTTACTAAACCACTTAAAATGTTCTCAACAAATTTTCAAGCTCTACAGTTTGTATTTATAAAATTTTGATTGTCATAAAATATTTTTATTTTATTTGTAACATTTTGCTAATTATGTAGTTTAAAAACAGGATTATCGTTATTATTTTGACGATTCTCAGTTGTTATAATTTAATGAAAAAAAAAAACAAAAAAATAAATAAAATTCAATGATGAAACAGAATATGTCTGTAAGGTAGACAAAAAAATTATTTCAACGGAAACAACGACAGTAACGTTATTCAAATCATAAAGTTTTGTTAAAAAATAATATTAAATTTTATGAAAACATGGTAACTTGCCTGCGAGAGTGAGAGTTGCAAAATAAAAGCACAAAAAATGTGGTTTCGAATTAAAATAGATTATATGCTGAAACAGAACGCGACTGTAACGTCGCCCAAAAAGCTTACTCCCAGGGAAACAAGATCCATAAGAAAAACGACGACAGTAACGACAAATTTCTCTATTTCCTTTTATTTGTATTTATTCTTTAAAAATCATACGGTTTTTTTTTTCTTAGAATGAGAGTCTCAAAATAAAAGCACAATATATTACGTTCTCAAAATAAAATAAATACTATTTTAAAACAGCTACACAAACGTATTTAAAATGCCAAATTGTATAGAAAATGACGTTACAGTCATGTTCTGTTTCAACACTCAATATGAAAAGATCGACAAAATATTTAAAACTAATATTTAAAAAAAACACTACACGTTAATTATTTTCTTCGACCTTAGAATTTGTAAATATTTGTTCTTTCTTTCAGGCTCTAGGTCATAACCAATTATTTAAATAAAACTCTTTTTAAGGTCATAACCAATTATTTAAATAAAACTCTTTTTATGTTTTATTTAAATAATTGGTTATGACCTAGAGCCTGAAAGAAAGAACAAATATTTAAAAACACTACACTTTTATACCTTATATTATCGTTAAGGAGGAACATCAGATACGTTAGAGAATGTAAATTTTTCAAAATTACCAGTCGCAGATCCATTTTAAACTTTGGACGGCGAGGTTGTTAGTTTGGTTAGTTAGTTAATTTGTATACAAGAATTAAACTCAACTCACATAAAACGACTCAACGATTAATCGATTAACAAGGATACAAGCAATAATGTAAAAACAGGTCTGCACAAGCAAATTAAGTAACTAATCGCATAATTTTTGTTTATCGGGTGCTAAATTATAAACCAAGTGATTCAAATAGTTGCAACAACTCTAGTTCTGTATCCAGCTTTTGCAAAAAAAAAGCAACAGAAACAACCAAATGAAACAATAAAACAAAGATAAACTCATTTTAATGCTTTTGAAGGTTTATTCTCGATTGTGGGTTTCGCCGACAGTCTGCCAGCCACTAAGACGGTTAGCCTGGTCTGGCTGGCTGTCTCTCATGTTGCTCCATGTAGGTTTCACTTGAATGATAATGTTGGTTGGCTCATGAAACAACAACAAATGGCGAGAGCAACGGAGCAGCAGTGACAGAAAAAAATTCCAACCAGTTGTAAAGTTTGTCATTATGATTTCAAGCGAATACTCACTTGTATGCTGCAGCCATTGAATTCATTGTTGTCTTTTGGCCTTCGTTCAAAGAAATAAAAATGGAAAGAATGATTTGTACGCTTTTTGTTTTTCAAACTTGAGATTACAAAGATTTAAGCCAGATAAATGTCTCATGTACTTTTTTCTTCTTCACTGAATTCTTCTTCGAAAGAACATTTACTGCTGCCGATGCAGTCGATGATGAGTTAGGTTGTCCAGGGAGTTATTAAAGACAATGGAGATGAATAAAAGTGTAGTATTATTCTTATAAAATGCATTTGAAAATCTTTTTTAAGATATACATACATAGAAGAAATATTTTTCAAAAGATATAACAAAGAATTGGTTGTCATCAAAAATGCCAGTTTTGGCACATTTTGGGAAAATTTCGTTAGAAAATTATTTAGGTCAACTGTAATTTGATTGGAAAATAAAATGGTTGCCTCAGACAGTATGATAGTAGAGAAGTTGTACCCTCAATATTCAGAAGAACAATTTTATGTCAATTTTGAAGTAATTTATTTTAACCCACCTCCTGTTTTCTTTATTCTCCGTCGTACGCAGAAATATGAGTCTACAATACAACAGTGGTAAGCCAAAGCATTCCAATTTGGTTTCCCTTGTATGGCTCTATTCCCTAAGAATTCACTTTACAAAATAATGTGACAATATTGAGCCAAACACTTAGTGCAGTTGTAGACAAAAATTTGACCCGGTACTCCTATATTGAAACCAGCGCTAAGAAGGCTTGCAATAAATCTAAAATAGACGGTTATCCAGGGTAAAGGAAAAGAAGATAATATATCTCCCCAACACCATAGTATAATTCGCAAAGACGCTAAGTCCACTTTTTTCCAAAATTGAGATTTTAATGCAAAACGATAATACTATACAAAACACATATTTAACGACAACAAAAAATGTCACTATGTAGTTTAAAGTTGTTTGCAAAAATGCTAGGTCCACTAATCTAGGAAAAATATTAAAAGCACGTGATACTCGTAACTCCACGAATATCAATTTGTTCAATTGAATTTGATGTTTTCTTTTCTATTTTTTCTAAAGCCGTGAAAAGTGGAGATCTTAAAAGAAAAAATAAATACTTAGCGTCTTTTTAAAAAGGTAAATATTTAGATTTTAGTTTTTATTTAATAATAATAATTTTTACGAAATTGGTATGAATTCTTCCCAAAACTATGAGACTAGTTCCATATGGGTTTAATACGGACTCTGAGGATTCTTTCGAATTTCATCCGAGAACGAGAACTCGTGGAAAGAGGTTTCGCTTAGAAACCCCATCTTGGAATTCAGTTAGAAATAAAAACCGAAGAGAATATGGTAAGTGCTATTTTGGAAAAGAGAATACAGGCAGTGGTGGGAATTATAAACCAAAGAAGCACAAACTTTAAAGAAGAGGTAACCGTAAAGAATATACTGCTTTTAAGTGCAGAGATCTCTGAAGAAAATATTATTTGAAAGCAGATAACAAAAATATAAGGGTTTGTAAAACATTTTTTTGTGTTTATTGATTCCTTTTTTTTGTATTTGTCTTAATTATCAACGCTTTGATGCACGGCAGATCAACAAGGTAGTATCACTAATCACTAGCGCAACTACTCAATTCTATGTCAAATGTGTAAACATCATGACTGATTTTAAACCTTCAAACACCAATACGTATGCAGTTTATATGATATTTGAGATTCCTCTATGCTGACAGTGCGATTTGTATGCAGCTATTCAGGTGTATTTTACAACAAATTTTGTATTGTTGCAGAACCGCTACTACCTGGTTGATGTACCTTTAGTTTGATCTTTATTCAGTGTGTGTTTAACAGTTTTTGCTGATCCACAAATACATTTGTTATTATTGGGGCACAGTAAAACAATTTGCTTAACATTAACATGCCAGCTTTAAGCATTTCGTACGAACTGCTGTCAAAACTCCATATAAGAAAAGTTCGTGCGAAATAATTGGAAAATAATATTGATGCAGTTGTACTCTGTTCATTTTGTGAAAACAAACGAAATGTTTCTGGCAACATATTATCCAATACAACCATCACTTGCTTCGTACGGAATTCTAAATAACAGCTGATCAGGTTCTCCTTGGCACTAAGCAAGGCAGATCAACAAGGTAGTAGCTGATTTACCTGACTAAATGTCAATTGTGTAAAATTAAATTTGTGTTGATAATACATATACTTTTAACATGGCTGATGCCAAACACCACAGCTTTGTATGATGTTTGACATTTGTCAAACACTCAGCTGTGCTAACAGTGCCACCCGATTATGTACAAATTTTGACAGTTGCTCAGGCATTTTTACAACAAATTTTGTATTGTTGTAGAATCGCTACTACCTTGTAGATCTGCCAGGGCACTAAGCTTGTTGCGCACAAATAATTAAAATAATGAAAAATATTGTAAATATAATATAAAATGAGGGTAAGTGCTTTTTGCTGAATGTGTGTCTTCAAAGAGCTCCTTCGTAGCAGCTGCAATTTGCATTAATTGATACGTAACAGCACAAGATACGAAAGTTATTTTGTTGTCCATGGTTTTTACACACATGGTTCTTGTTTACATAAGTAAAAAAATATTTTCTTTAATCCAAAGTGATTATTATTTTTGGCTAAAGTTCGTAACATTTTTAGTCAGAAAGAATTGGACATGAGATAACAAAGCAACAAGGGAAAATTTTAACACCAATTAATTTCAACTTACACGGCAGAACAGAAACAACGTTGTTTTTTCGGGAGCCGCTACACTCACATCATCAGTGTTCATGTGTGTTTCCATCTATCCGCCACTGTTTAGGTGGCTGTATTTAGGTGGTTTGTATTGATGTGATGCCGATAAATAGTTGCAGAATAGGAAGAAATATTAACGAAAATTAAGAAATTTCGCTGGCGATAATTTGAAGCTAAGCAGTCGATATTAAAACATTGTAGTTTTCAAGTAGTTATCTTTTCTGGTATTCTATTCATATTAATAGAATTGAATCGGTACAAAAACAATTTTTAATATTCTGTCTCCGTACTCTTGGTTGGAATTCTTATGTCTTGCCGCCGTATCATAGCAGACTTGCCCTGATAAAATTGCCTACTCTAAAAAGTCGACGATTGATGCTGAGTGCTTTATTTGTTCTGCATCTGATTCGTGGTGATGTTAATTCAGTGTTCCTCCTTAGTCAACTAAACTTCAATGTTCCTGTAAGACCTACCCGTAATTTCGAACTCTTGGCTAATAATAACTCTTTTCGTGGCGCATGTGCTAACTTCAATAAATGCTACAATATTATGGACTTATCTGAGAGTAAAGACGTACTGAAGAGAAATCTTACTTTATATCTAAATTGTTGAACCAATTATTTGCATATATAGCTTAATTTTTGTTATTCATAATTAGTCAGTAAGGATGTGAAAATATATTGACCTAATAAATAAATAAATAAAAACACAAAAAAATGAATATTAAAAACATATTTTTGAGTATTTTTTTAATATAGCTCCCCGCTAGAAGCGCTAAAATTTAAATAAGATCCTAGGAAAAAGCTTTGCTTCACCCAAAGCAGGTTTGTTAAGAGCAGGTTGGTCGTTCTAGTTTGGTATTCTGGTATCCCCTTCATTTTTGACATAAAACTGCGTTTGTGACAACCCATCATAAATGGGTAAAAATCTTATTTCTTCATGTGGTTAAGTCATCCAATTATGTACATCATGTTGACACTTCGAAGTTGTTTTTAAACCAAACAAAAAAGCAAATAGTCCACATTTACACTGCGCAACTTTTTTTTCTTTAGTGATAACGATAGAAAAAGGAATACAAAATACATACATTTTTATTTCAACACTCTTACTTAAAATGAAAATTGCATGAAATAAAATTGCGTAGTGTATATATATATCGCTCCTTTATTGCAACGTAGTCATATCTCAAAAAACGTGATTTTTGAGTTAAGAATGCAGAATTATTCATTGTTCATCTTTTGCAATAAATTCATACAATTATGTTGTGTACTGACCTCTTGAGGGAAGAATATTTTTATTTTTCCATGTGTGTACTATAAAAACTTTAACTCGTTTTCTAAAGAACGATTTTTTTAGATGTGACTACGTTGCGATAAAGGAGCAATATGGCAACAGCGTAAATTACTATTAACACAAACGACAGATTTTCAAAGCATGAACTTTTTATACACTGGAGTATTTTACATTTTAAACGAGCAGAGTGTTCAGGCAATTTATTTTTTCGGAAATTATTAACAAAAATAACTAAATAAGAACAATTTTAAAATTTTAGAGTAAAAAGGTAAATATTTAGAAGCCTCAGAATATACAATATAAATACAAAACACATTAAAAGTTATGTGTCTTCTTTGAGTATTGTACTCGCGTATTTCAAGTTATTATTGTGTTTGGTATGAAGTATTTTTTGCTCACTGGTATGTTACACAACTGTTTTGTTAAGTGTTAAAAAATATTGCTTGGTCTCAGGTTAAGCCGCTGATCAACACCATCCTCCACAAATAAAATAAATCATGTACTGAGGAGTAAGAAAAGCAGTCGGTGTGTATGTACATGCGTAGTTTGTGATTGAATACTATTCATTCGTTGTTTTTTAAAAAGTATAAACTTCAAGTAACCGAATTTGTACTTCACTTTATAAGATCTTTAAATATATTTTTGGATTTTAAAAGAAATGTTGCACTTACAACTGGACATGTGCGAATAATCGATTATTCAAAAGTTCTGATTACTAACTGATATTAAAATATTAAAAGTTTTGATTATAGAAATTGTAGTAATTTTTTTTCAAAAATTCGATTCGAAAATATTTTAAAGAAATTCGAAATTCATGCCACAAAAAGAAAAGTATGAAATAAAAACTCTTACTATTCAATTAGTCAAAATGCAAATTTTTCTAAATTATGATTAGCAAATCAATCATGATTTTGAATAATCTAAATCAGAATTAATTGATTAATCAATCATGAACTTAAATATTAAAAAAATTCGATTAATCATATTTTGCTTAGTGTTTACATTTATTTTTGAAAATTTAATTTCACAAAGATATTCAATTTATTTTTATTGTCCAATATCTCGTTGACATGACTTGAAAACTATTATTTAGTATTAGAATCGAAGGTATAATAAAGGTAAATATTTAGTAAATTTATTATTTGAGATATACCTCGATATCTTATCTCAAAAAGTGTTTTATTTGTTGTGGGCTGAGGTAGTCTCTATATGTGCATACCGTCGTATGATTTCAAAAAAGCCCTAAGTTACAAAAAATTCAAAATAGACTTCTCGATTTATTCCGATGCACCATATCAAAATACATGTCCCTGGAAAATTTTACATTTTTAAATTTTACTAAATCCTTAACAAGAAATAAGCTTAAAATGAATAAATTTTGTTAACTTTTCAGATTAGAGAATTGTTTGCTTGTCCTGTAAAATTTGTCCTTGTAGGTTATGTTAGGTAAGGGTGGCAGCCAGAATTTCTGACACACTTAGACCGTTTTGGTCCTTTGTGATACGCTTATACGAGGTCCCCACCGTCGAACCAACCAGAGCTCAATGCAAAGCTAATAATACGTTGCAGTTCAACACTGGCTACGTCAGGAAGTTCCCTGAACTCAAGAGCGCCCATTGTGGCGATTCTCTTTCTTGCCAGTCTAGGACAGTGACACAGAAAATGTTCTACACTCTCCTCTTCATCGATATCTTGCCAGCTGCGGCAAAAATCATTGTGTACGACCTTTAATCTTTGTACATGCCTGCCCATGAGACAGTGTCCGGTTGTCACGAACACTAGCAAAAAAGTAGTATTTTCCATAAATGCCTGGTGATCATACAGGCATTTCTTGTTTCCTATCTTTTATCTGTTTCATCTTCTGTTTTGCGCCTAAGTCTGAGTTTGCTATAGTGTATGTGTAAAGCAACACATTCCAAATCTGGTGGAACCTGTAAGGTTGTCCCAATTCTACCAAGCTATTCAGCCCTAGAATCCCTCTGAATGCCACTATGCCACGGGGTCCAGATGATCCTAATATCAATCTGCTCTGTTATCTCGTTTAGAAATGACCGCCAGCCAAGAGCTGTTGTTGTTCTTAGAAGCGGGGATGCAAGGGGCATAATAGCTGCTCGACTATCAGAGTATATGTTAATTAAAGTCGTTGAAGTAACATTCCCTTTCAACCAATCTGCAACATCTTTTATAGCAAGGATCTCTGCGTGGAAGACACTGCAGCGATCCGCAAGTCGCTTTGCGATACGAACACCTAAAGTCCCTAAAAAGACTCTATAGCCCACGCCATCTTTTTTTTTTTTTTTTTTTATAAAAGAGAAGTAACACTCAGGCAATTAGTATGCCTACCAACCCGTAGATGTGTTACCTTCCTTGGGAAGGGATAGTGAGAGAGGACAGATGATGAAAGAGAGAAAGCTTAATTTTTGGAGCCGTCCGTATAAAAATCAACGCTCTTCCTTCTGTAAATTAGGCCTTTTATGAATTCATATGACGATATGACGAAATCTGTCAAATTAATTAAATTCTACTGATGATTTGTCATAAGCACCAATGAAATGCATGTATGTATGTATGTATATAGACTAGCTAAACCCACAACAAATAAAAAACTTTTTGGAATAAATATTTCTAAAATCGAAAACATCAACATTTTGACGTGTCCGCTTAACGTGGAATGCGCCAAATGTCAAATTATATCATAAGCAATGTTTTTTTTAAACAACTCGTATGACAACTACCGAGTACAAATACAATAATTATATTTTTTCTAATTTAAATAAAATTAACTCAACTTTTTGGGATATTATGGTTTTATTAGAAATAACATTAATTATGAAGAACGATTTCATTAACGTGACTAACGCGACTGGTTTCTCAATAGATCATCCTGTCCCAGATGTTGTTGATGGTTTCTGGTTTCTGGCGTTCGTGAACGCCTGGGGTGATATTATCCTTGTTCGATTATATTTTGGACTGATTCTCTGTCCGATAATAAGTAAGCAAAATTTCTCAATCTTGTTCAAGCGGAAAATGACTAATTTTTGTTCGCGGAAGTGTGCTAGTGAATGATAGTCAATTAGAGAAAATCTATCGGTGTAAAAATAGCATATGATTTAAAAATATATTTCTATTTGGATTGTCCTTTGTTTGCAATGAAAGGACCCTTTTAAAAATATTTCAAATTATATAAATTTACACTACTTCCGCATCACAAGAAGTCAATGAAAACTTCTTGAAATGCTCTTTTGTAGTTTGATCGAATAAATCGAAAAAAAAATTAAACAAAACAAAATATTATTTAAAGTCGTTGTAAACTCCACAACAATATTTCTTCCTAAAACGAGGTTAATAACCAAATTAGTGCAAACAATTCTGTAGAAAAGTTTTTATGAAATATCAACAACTGCAAGTGGCATAAAGCCAATCAAACAACATGAGATTGACTTTAAAAGAAAAAAATACACAACACTTATAATGTACGACCAGAAGACAACTGACTGTAGAAGAAATAAAGAAAAAAAATCAACCTTAAGACTGAAAGCAACAACTTTAACACAAGATTATAAATGCACTTGCTGTAAAGTTCAACTGCAACAAACACAACCAACAGCAACAAAAGAGACACAAAACGTTGCAGAAGGATAAAAGAAACTCAACGACGTGATAAAAGGTTGTATTTTTATCAAAATTATTTTCGTTTTTTTTTGCTAATTGAAAACGAAAAAAATACACACTTATAAAGCACTTAAAGAATTTGTTATAAAACTTTTTGAATTCTTTATTGCTTTAATTAAAGTAATTTGGTAAAACAACAACAACAAAAATTATAATCCTTACACATTATGTTTTTGTCTTCAATTGAGCGGCTGAATTTTATGGGCGAATTTCAGTCATTCATCATTATTTTTTTTTTGTTTTTTTATGTTTGGAAAAGGATGTGAAAGATTTTCTCGGGGATTTTAGAGATGATGATTCACTCACGATTTATATTTTTTTTGCCTTTTTTACGATTTTTTTTATAATTATGTTTTGCCTTTTTTTAACACTCGTAATTGGCTTTTGTTCGTTTGTTGTTATTTGTATCTTTAAACAACTTTCTTTTCTTTTTCCTTTTTATTTAATTTTTTATTTAATTTTCTTGTTTTTGAATACTTTAATTATGTTTAGTCCGTGTGACGGTGTGTTTAATGTTGTTTTTGCGGCAACAAAACTTTTACAACTAACTTGGCCGCAATGCAATGATGGCACATAAAGGTTCTAGTCTAGCTTGCCACAGTTTGTTGCGAGACGAGACAACAGAGAACAACAAAAATGCAGACAGGTTTCGTTTTATCGTATTTTATTATTGTTTTTGCTGTATACCCAGTGCAAACAAGGCACAAAGAAGCAGAAGCAACACAAAAAAAAATGTTGTCGTGTTTGTTGGCATTATGTGGCAAGTGATGGTACCAACATGATTATTGTTGGCATTATCCTATGAAAATAAGATAATTATGAAGAAACGGGCGAAGGCAAGATAGAATAAAATCAGCTGTTGGTTTCGAAGAGGAACAACACCCACTAAAGCAACAACAGCAACAATAACATTAACAATACTCTTTCAAAACAAAAGAGAGCAAGAGAAATACCAGAATTTAAATAAAACTTCAGTGATGACAAGTTATCTCGTCATGCGCTAGATTTTTCAAGAATATTTTCCATCTCTAAATTTTACTGGCCCACCGTCCGATTAAGCAGATTCGGCTTTACTAAAAAAAATTTAAATTGTCTAATAAGCCGTAAATGATAAGGATATTTTTTATATAATGTAAGTATCAAAAACTAGTCCACAGTTGGCGATTTACGATTACAAGCGAAGAGAATTTTTTTGGTGACTGCTTTAGTATCTTCTTGAGGAGACCGACCGATTTAGATTAAAGTGGGGAGTTGGTTAATGTACTCGTAGAGTAAAATACACTACTTTAAACGCGTTGTTGTACCAGCCAAAAACGGTTCTGCAGAGTGATCTTTCTGTAAACGGCTGAGGTTAATTGTGACGTAGAAGCCTGATAGCGAGAGATTGAAATCTTTAACTAATCTGATGGAAATGAGACATCAATACTAAGACAAATGTCTTCGCATTTGACCCGATGAAACTTTCCTCGTTGCGATGTCAACCGTTACATCAGTTGGTAATTTTTCCATCAATAGTAATGATGATAATTCTGTCATCAATACAGTGACATTGATAGAAAAATCATCATCATGTTATTTGTTATCAATACTATTATTATGCCATCGTGTTTGACCTCGTGACACTTGTGAAAGTATTGATACCTAAAGTCATCAGTGCAATAACCAACCTTAGTATCTAATAAAAAGATGTCATCATGATAATAGTTTAAGATTGATAATATGATGAAATACTCTCTTCGCTCTCATTATTTTTGATGCCTCATTAGTTTTTACTCTTCATTGCCGTTCTGTGCCATTCGTTTCTGTAGAAAATATTTTTTTAATTATTTGTTCTGTTAAAGGAATCAGCTGTTTTTAAAAGCGACATATAATCAAAAGCAAAACATTGAAATTGTGAACAAAAATTTCACTTTAAAATATAGCGAAAGCTCATAAGTATTTATATATAAAAAATTCTTGTTGACCTTTAACATGGCGAACTGCCGTCGCGACGGTAATCAAATACAATAAGTGATTGGGTAATTGTCATGCAAATTTGTGTTCAAAAATTTATTAAAATCTAACCTTAAAAAAGACTAACAAAAGACACGCGGTTTTTAATTTATACTTATCGATATGATGACTGAGTCTTCAACTTCCATCACTAATTTCGAAATTTTAGAAGCCATTACAACAAACAAAATCTTGCATCCCAATAAAAGCAGCCACATGGTTTTAAATTATTGGGAGAGAACAATTCGATTTGTTTGTACTTGCGCACGCAAACGGTTTGTTTGGCACCCCCTGTTCTCTCGTCAAAGCCAAAGCCGCCTTTTACATATGTACGAGTATTTAGCGTCGGCATGAAACAACAAGTCAAGCAAGTGGAAAATTTTATTTTACAAGAGAATCATAATTAAGTTTTCATGATAAAATCAAAAGAAGAGGCCTTTTAATATTTACAATACGCATACTCTAGTAAACGGATACACAGTGTTTGTAAGTGGTAAGCAATCATACGATACGAGCCTCGTGTACACACACACACATACTATGTTTTCATATTTCATATCATGTTCAAACACACACACACACATATTATCCTACAACCATTCAGCGTGACTGTATTTTAAAGGACTTTTTTGTTTTATTTTTGCCATAGTATCATAGTTTCGAAATGGAAAATTTTATACTTTCTACCCTCCTCCTTCTTTCTCATGACGGAAATGTTTTGAAACCACTGATGGCTGAGTAACAATAAAAATATGCAAGTTATGCAAATAAAAGCAACAATCTAAGAGGCAAAAAAAACTAATTTAACTTTCTCCCCACCCTTCTTTGTCAGATGTTTGAGACAAAGGACACGTTAAACTACATTTTAAGCACATGTAAAAAAAGAAATGTAAATGTAACTGATAGGAAATTCTTAGAATGTGTTTTCCCTCTGTTTTTCATATATCGTAAGGAATTATGGATGGGAAAGTTATAAATATGATATTTATAAGTTAAGTGAAGTTAATTAAACACTATATGGACTTGTTTAATATAACAATTAATTATCTGAGACAAAAGAAATTACAGACTAAGCTCGGCATAACGAATCTCTCTTTAAGGAAAGTCCGATATAACGAATGTTAAAATTTTTAACTAGCGAAATTTAAAATAATTATATACTCCATACAACGAACGAGATGAAAGAAATCGCAAAAGAAAAGTAAATTCATTAAAATATTAAAATGTTACCTTACATAGCGAATATTTTGAAAAAAGACGTGTGGTACTCGGGGACTGCCGCGGCAAAGCTATTGCATAGCATTTTTTTTATCAACTTCTCTACAAATAATTATTGGATTACATGGTCCAAAGGAGTAATTTTTGGACTACTCTTATGTAATGCAGCTATAGACCATCTCAAGTATTTTGTACTACCGTTTGACAACACTAAAAAAGTTTGATGTTAAACTAAAACTCTGGTAGCCCTATTGTAATTCGGCTGTCAAAAGCTGCGTTCGAGTAATTTTGCAGTAAAATGCAGTAAATGAGTAATTACTGAGTAAACTGAAAAATTTACTCTCAGAAAAGCTGTTGCCCAAAAAAGTACGCGAACGGAAAAATTTTAAAAATTAGTAAGATTAAGGAAACATGTGATTGCAAATCAATATAGTGTTGAAATAAATTTACACTTTGGACTACTCAACTCTTTTTCTTGTTGGTACTCGATGCAATTTTTATTGTAAAACGAATATTTTCAGAAAATAAAAAAAAAATATTTTCTATAATCGTTTCCATGTGTTTATTTTCATTTTATTTGATTTTTCTAATTTGTGTCTGATTAAATTTATTCAAAAGTATATGATTATTTGTTTTTGCTATTGACTACCTTAAAAGCAAGTGCAGTACTAAGTAACCATATAGTTAGCATTTTCACAACCTCAAAGAAATAACAATATAACAACGAAAATGGCTGTAAAGGTTTTTAAAACATTTATTTTTCCTTTTAAAAGGCATATATGTACATGTTTAACGAACGAATAGTTTACAAATAATTGTTCACTTATTATATTTTATTATTTCGTTTCAGTTTTTCTTTTTTTTAAATAATTTTTTCACAAATTGTATACTTTTAAATTTCTTACTTTTGTTTGTTTACCTCTTGAATCATATCTTTTTCTGTTTTACTAATGGCCAGTTTATGACCTCATATTTAAATACGCATTTAGGTAATTGTCATTTAAATTTAAGTTGCATTTCAATACAGTTTCAGTTTTTCAGTGTTAAATTATTGTTTGTATTTAATTACGATAAAAATGTGGCAGCATCACGAAATTCTCTCAATTTTTTTTGGAGAAACAGCTGTTGAACAAAATTAAAGAAAAATTTCTAATGTGAATTCTTTTTCAGGCTGAAAATAACACCATTAATTGGTTGCTGCAATGTTTTAAAAGTGTAAAACAATTAACAAACAAGATATAATAGAATAATATTAATAAAAGAAGTCCAAATTTCACCCCAAAAGATGTTGATTTTTCAATGGCCGCAAATTTTTTGTTTACTTTGTTGCGCGAAACACCTTGTTTGTGTATGTATGTGTGCACAACTTAAATAGAACTTAAATCAGCATGGTTGGTCATTTAAATATAAATACCATTTAAATACGAAGTCATAAACTGGCTCTAAATTTTACTACAATAAATTTCTGCAGTAAAAATTTGTAAGTTCTCAGCCATGAAGTGTAACTTTACGCTCTCAATTTGTGTTCTCATTTACTGTAACTCGAGTAAACGAACGCAATTTAGTCAAATGCAGTAAAGTTCCGTAAAAATTTGTAAAAACTTTTGGGTACTCGAACACACTTAAATTGGAAGAAAATATAAATTGAATTAAAGCGTTAAAAAGTGCAGTCTGAAATTTTAAAATAAAAGTTTAAAAACATAGCCATACCCAAGAGCCTAGTAGGAATTTGTTTGATTTATTCTAATAACTATATTAAGTTCGCGACATAAAAGACGGCTAATTAAAAAGGATTCGTATAGATGACCAGGTTGAGTGCACAAATCAAACATTGGATGTTGAATCGGTAGATGGTGACGATTTTGTGAATCAACCATTAGATGCGGCACACAAAATCAGAAAGCTAATAAATGATTTAGGTCTATGGCAGCTAAGTAGCAGAACTTCCTTTTTTTAATTTGGACAAGCACTCAGGGGATGAGCCCTACATATGCAATGCATTGTGCCGGAACTAGGAAAATTAGTTATGGGAAGGAGGATAAAGGGAGTAGTGTTTGTGGACGTTCGATTTGAATTTTCCCAAAATGAAAGTAACAGGAAAGAACTCTGCAGGAAGTTTATTCCACATGCGAACTGTTCGGCTAAAGAATGAATTTTCTCTGCAATGCGTAGTGCGATCCACTGGCATATTAACCACAAATGGATGCGCTCTTAACGAAGAACGTGTTGTTCGTACAAATGAGCGGCTTTCGCGAACAAGTTCCCTGATTTCGTTAGAGCACATTCCATTTTAGTAACGATAAAACAGTGAAATACATCCCACATTGCGTCGATGCTCCAGTGAGTCAATAGAGTTGGCCCTACTGTCACCGATGAGCTTCTTCGCCCTCTCTTGTACCCGGTCGAGTATCTTCTAAATAGACTGTGAAGCACCGGCCCATACATGAGAGTTGTATTCCATTTTCGGTCGGATATAGGTGGTGTAAATATCAAGGAGATCAGATGGAGTGAAGTATCTCTTACACCGTCTTAGAAAGCCGAGGCACTTGAATGCTTCTTTTGAGACCTTAAAAATATAATCAGTCCATCGAACATCACATTTAATTTTCATGCCAAGAACATCAAGAGTCTCTACACCACCCATTGTTACAGATGAAGCAGCATGATTGTACGTACATTTGTGTGTAAGCATACAACACTGGGTCTTGCGAGCATTAAATTCGACCCTATTCGAACGTCCCATTCATAGATTGCTAAAAGATCATTATTTATCGAATCATTCATATTTTTCCTCCTTGCCGCGATCTCCGGCAGGCTTGGTCTGTTATTGAATGAATATGAATGGCACATGCTGCTGTCATCTGCAAAAGAGTAGATAGGATTAAAAGTTTGAAAACATGAGGGAATTATTGTACATTTTAAGTGCATGTAAATGAGAATTGAAGCAGAGAATAGAGCAGTTTTAATATTAGTTTCTGTGGGTGCTCCAAGCAAGAACTGCTCCGGTTTTGAGGTAAAGAATGAATCAATCCAATTTCTGATGCTCTGTTCTGAAGTGAAGCGTATTCCAGTAAGGGCGATCTGCATCGATCGAAAGAAATGGTAGTCAGAAGGGACAAGGTCTGGGCTATAAGACTGGTTAGCCAAAACTTCCCATCCGCTGTTTTCCAAATAGTTTTTGACCGGTCTTGCAACATGTGGCCGGGCGTTGTTTTGATGGAACGTTATGGTCTCGTGTCTGGTCGTTTTGTTGTTGATTGCTCTCTTCAAACGAATCAATTGTCTTTGGTACAGGTCCCCTATGATCATCTGACCCGATTTCAACAGCTCATAATACAGAACACCCTTCGATTCCACCAAATACAGAGAATTACCTTGGCGCCATGGATATTAGGCTTCGTCGTTGATTTGGCTGGTTGGCCGGGCTTTACATATGACTTTTTGCGCTTGGGGTTATCGTAATGTATCCATTTTTCACCAGCAGTAACAATACCATACATAAATTACTTCTTTTTGTAGCATTCAAGCAGCATTTCCGACTTGCAAAATTGCCCTTCAAAGTCTCGCGGCATCAATTCACATGGAACAGAATTTCCTAGTTCTTGAATGAATCCCAATGCTTTTAGACGTAGGGGAATTGCTTGTTGTGTGACTTCTAACGATAATGGAAGCTTTTCTTGGGTTTGACAACAATCTTCGTCGAGTAATGCTTCCAATTCCTCATCTTTCAAACTTTTTCGGCTGACAAAGCCCCTCCTTGTCTTCTAAGTCGAAATTACCACTTTTGAATCGCGCAAACCATCGATGACAAGTTTTTTGAGTTGGTGCATGTTGACAGTAAGCTTCTGCCAACAATCGATAACTTTTAGCAGCAGTTATCTTCAAATGAAAGAAGGTTATCAGACTTCCCTGCCAAAAAAAATAAATTTTTTAAGCACAAAATTCGACATTATTTTAGCGACTGAAAAAAATGTGTGTTTACACTTTGGTGTCTATCGAATGTGGAATTGTAATTTCAGATGTTTACCCTTCCAAAATAACTTATTTGTTATTATGGACACAAACTATATGTGGTAGTTAAACTATCTGTTGTCCAAATCGACATTATTAACTTGTAAAAATAAAGTGGAGGTGTGTCATTAACAATGGAAAACAATATCAGGCAGCTTGCAAAATTATCACTTAAAACTGAATTAGACTTCATTATTATTGATCATTATTATATCCTTCACCAAAAAAAATAATTTTATATTGCATTGGCTTTAAAATCGATCAGCGAGCAAGTTTAAGGTCGTATCTCTTACACTATTTAATAAAACTTTCTTTCTTTATAAAATGGACATGATGTTTCTTGGGCGCTTTGTTTAAAGGTGCACAGGATACTCCATAAATATAATGGATTATAAAGAATATTTACATGCATCTAAATGCTTTATGTTGTAAATAGTATTGATCCAATTATCGGGATTTTTTTGTAATAATATATGTTTGTATTGTGATATTTTTTATGTGTACAACTAATATTGTTTATCTTTTGTAGCTCTGAAGAAAGGCAAATTCGATAACTTTACACACAGAGAAAAAATATGGTTAGCCATGGTTAGTACAACAACATTATGGTTGTTGTAACCACTGTTTGGTTATAACAAACAAAGTGTTGTTGCTCCTTTATACTATGTATCTATATAGCGTAAGTATAGACGTGATAAACATTTACATTTTATCTTTAAAAAATCCCATCCGTAACCATACATGTAACATGGTTGAAAACAAACTAATTTTTATCAATATACAAAAAATTATTTTAGTTCTTTGTAATCAAGTTATAACTTAAAAACTATGTAAATAAGTATTTACCCATATACACACTCATTTGTATATCACATGAATGTCATGTACTGTTGCTGTTGCTATTATTCAATCTTATGTATTTGCAGTTTTAAGAACTTTATATTCTAGAGAAGTAAATTAATGTCAACACATGCAAACCATCCATTTCACTTAGTAGATTATAGACCTTGACCTTTAACTGCTATAATTCTCATTTGATTAGTCTTAAAAATAATACATATAAACATTTAAGGCTACGCCCTTGTGGAGCATCGATCTTTGCATGATTTATCCCCGAGAATGTCATGATATCGTCCATATTTTATCATAATATATGAAGCATATTATAATTAATTAGTCATTATACTATAATGCTGATATTTAACATTAATATTATTATTGGCGTAAGGAATAACGTGATTCATACAACGGCATCGCTTTCCTAATAACATGATTTGTTTGTTTTTAGTTTGTGTTATTTGGACTGATTTTAATCAATTTTTCTTTTACATAAGACGAAAACAAAACAATTCTTTTCAACTTTCAGCTCAACATTTCGTCAGTTTTTTTAGGGCGTCTTCTGGAGAATTTTTTATTTTTAATAATACTAATACCAAATAATTCAAAGAATGTTGTTGCTTCAACCATGTTTTCTTTTTTCTTTTTTTGGTCCTAAAAACCAAGATTTTAGGAATATCACAAAAAAATGTGTTCAAGAAAAATTTTGGACGATTGGTTGAACATTATTTACAATGTAAAGCTTTTAGATGTGTGTAAAAAGTCCAGACTAATCATGTCCATTTCATAAATAAAATAAAGTTTTATTCAAATGATGAGGAAAACATGACTCTAAACTTGCATGCATGTTTGCTTATTATTAGTAGCAACTTTAAATGCTTATGGCTTTCAAATTACTGAACCGATCTCAAGAAACTATATATTGTGCACATTTGCAAGCGAATGCCTTTAAAATGGAATAAGTTTTCTCAAAATCGGCTGCATAATATGAACATAAGTTTTATTAACAAAAAATGGTCTCGCCTATTAAACAATAACATATACGATATTGCAGCATTATTTACAAGTTCAGGATCATCCGAGCGTTTCAGAAATGCACGTTATTTCGTTTTCGCAGAATGTTAAATATTATTTTGGGGAATTATTTTCAGTAAAACAATTATAAGGGAGCTGGATATCATACTCTAAGCTAAAAGATAATGCGGCAATCGCCAGACGATATCAATGCCTTTGCTTGCTCTGAGGCGGATAGATTCATCAGCTTAAATTAAATGCTTTGATTGTTGTTTAACTTCTGGTGTATTATGGTAACTCCACGTTTATTAATCATCAATTTAAATAAAATAACTTTATCATTAGAAAAACATGTCGCGGTAACAAAACAATTTTTCACATTTAAAACATTTCCTACCAGGACAGTAAAAAAACGAATTGGAAAAAGCGCCACCCAGGAAAGAAACTCATTCACAAAAGTGTAGATGATTGTCTATTTCTATGTTAAATACAATAAAAATAAATTAGGTTAAGTATTTATAGAACATAAAACCCCTTAAGTACTCGCATTTTTTTTTGTTTCTTTCTTTCTACTTCGAGCCAATTTATTTGTTTAAAATATCTCAAACGTATGACAGGAAAATCCCCAGAAACAATAGAAATCAAAGTGCCTTAAACGTTGTCTAAAGTATACAAGTGCCTAAATAAGGATAATTAAAATCAAGGAAGTAATTAGAGTGAAATACTGCTGCCTTTACCTGGTCTATTAAGATGTCAGCATTGGGGGCTCAGAGGGTCTGTGGTGCGGTGCGTGGGCTCAGTAAATAATTTTTATTTTTACAATTCTATTTGAGTATTGAAATGTTCTTTTTATACGAAGTATCAGCGTATGGCTGTTTACAGCAATTTCTTTTTTAACTAAAGGAAAAACTCGCATTTGGGGTGTTTTTGTTTCCTTGTTCTTGTTGCCGCTTCCGTTATTCAGTGAGGAAATATGTATATGTGTATGTTAATCGGTTTTTCTATTTTCTTTTAAGTTGCTTTCCCAAAAATGAGGGGGTCATTGAACTTTGTAGTGATTTTCTTACCGTCAGTATTAATGAGTATATTTATTTTTTATTGTGTATTTCTTTTTTTAGAAGGTGGATGATGTTGTCGCGGTTGGTTGATACTTCTCACTGTTGCAAGGAAGAAGGATTTTTTTATATTTGTTTTCGAAGAACATAATACAGCAACTGGATCATTTAATTTTCAAATTTATGTTGCCAATCGAGTAGTTTAATTGAGCAAAGTTGTTAAAAATTTTCAAAATATTAAAAGATTCTTTTAAAAAAGGTTTCACAATTAGGGCGGCTCGATTTTGAGAGTTTGGCGTGCTCTTGTTTTTTTTGGCAGCCTCTGTCAAATCTGTTCTTCATTATGCAGCTACTAATGACAATTTATCATGACAAGCACGTTAAAATTAAAGATGTCCAGGCAACAAAGTAACAACACACGCAAAGAAAAAGCGTGGTTTAAAGGACAATAATCTAAGAGCAACATTTTTTAATAGCTATATTACATGGTTTATTTAAATTATGTTCATACTAAACTAAGGCTGCACAGAAAAAATTACTCATCAATATTATCAAAATTGATCAGACAAAATATTTGTCTAAATTTACAAAATCTGTATGCTGTAAAGAAGTGTGTTATTGTAAAAATTACGAATTGAGCTAAAAAAAATTTACGTTGAAAAGTAGAGGTTTTAGTTTTAGTTCAAACCTTTCATTTTCCAATTGAATTTTTTATTAAAAACTTATGATATGTACATATATATATACGAATTTATTCAAATTATTTTTATTAAGAAAGTAATATTGGAACATATTAATCATCAGACTTGACGCATTAAACCACTCAGCGATATGGAATGCATTTGAATGTAAAGGTGTACCTACTAAGCTAATAACACTCTTAAAAGTCCTATATGTTAACGCAATCCGCCGAATTCTGCATGAGAGGCAATTAGGTAACAACAAAATTAGCATTAACTCTGGTGTACGACAAGGCTGTGTTTTATCTCCTCTTTTATTTAATTGTTGTAATGAAGAATAATTCAACTGGCCAAAGAAGGTGTATCACTTGGGGTCTTCAAGGCAAATTGGAGGACCTCGACTACGCCGATGATATCTACATACTCAACCACACATTTTTAGACATGCAGATTAAGCTTTTAGTTGTCCAAGAAACCGCATCACGCGGTGGCCTGAAAATCAACATTTGCAGAACTAAAACAATGAGAATAAACTCTAATAATGAGCAAAACCTACCCGTGCAAAACCAAAGGCTTGATGAGGTAGAATGATTTTGTTATCTGGGAAGCATACTGGACAAAAGTGGTGGTTCTAAAGCTGACATCTCAAGCCGCTTAAACAAAGCAAGTCAAGCATTCGGACGACTTAAGTTGGTCGTAAGATCCACACTGCTGTATGCATGCGAAACGTGGAATGCAGCATCACGTGACGTACAATACATACAAGTTTTCGTAAATAAATATTTAAGGAAGATCCCACATAAGTATATATTAGCCCACAACAATTTCGAACGAGCTATGGTCAGAAACCAGACAGCAACCGATCCATCTGGAAATTCGAAAACATAAATGGTGTTGGATTTGGACATACATTGCGGAAACCATCGACAGATACTGCAAAACAAGCCATAAACTGGAATCCGCAAAGCAGTCGACGAATAGGGTGACCATTACATACATGGAATCGACAACTCGAAATAGAAACATCCCATCGTTGGAATAAAATAAAACTTCCTGCATAAGATCGATTGCATTGGAATAATCTTGTTAAGGCCCTATGCTCCTTATAGAAGTTAATAGGAACAAATATATACATGTATATAATTATCAGACTAGCAGAACGGATCAGTACTGATTTCGATGGTCGCTACAATATCTCATCAGCGTTTTTCTGACTTGTTACGATGAATACAAGTAAGAATATCAACCACTTTAGCGAATTATTTAACAAATTAGGATACCGTCATTTCTTATACAGTAGTTTTGATTTAGTTGCCTTTTGATTAAGAGCACTTTTGACTTAACTGCATAAAATTAAAAATTTCATTATTCTTTAAAATCCCATACATATTCCTTTTTTAAGTGCACTTTTGTACCTGCACATTTAAGATAAATGCCCAAAAATATACATTTTCTCTAATTATTCTTCCTAAACCTTTTTACGCATATTTACCATATTTTTTAGCAGTTTTAAAATATTTTCATATAAAAAATCAAAGTTAGCTGCACACCTTGAAAAAATATGGTGACCACTTTTTCACGTAAACTTTAAAATTAAGCCTTTTATAATTTTAAAAATCGCAAACAAGTCAAACAAACCGCAAGTTGTCCTCATTAAAATGCATCTATTTTGTTTGCATGTTCATACATTTAAGTTAAACGCATTTTTTTACTTATCTGCACAAAAAGTCGTGCAAAATTGATTGTGCAGCTAAGTCAAAATTACTGTACCAGCATTTCTAATATTCATTTCTACAAAGTTAAATCGATTTCGATTAGGAAGAAACATCCATCTCTGATGATTAATAATTCCAAATATTATTAATCTCTTCCCTTTAATAAAAATATACTGAATTTGAAATATATTATTTGAACTCAAGTCAAGCGAAATGCAAAATATCGCTGTTTCCAACAACAACAATCCAACAAGATTTTCGTGTATTTTGTTGTTGGATTTCATAAATAAGATACGATATTATGCATTTGCATTTCAATCAGACTCTGAACGCCTCTACTAGAAATTGCTTAACGAATAACGTTAAAAGTGTTTCCTATAAAAACAAAAAATGTTCAAATGAATCGTTCTACGAAGCACGTGTGCGCGTTTGTGTTTGAGCTTTAATAATACATTTTCAGGTTATAGCAGTGACAAAAACCATTATATTTACTTTACAACTGCTTTATCAAAGACCAACACCTAACAAACATGGAACATATAAGTGGATTGTAAACTATAGTGTTGCTGCCGTTTTCTAGATGGTGCCAACAATTCTTCACATCAGTGATGGCATGTGCATGTACTAAGCGAGGTGAGTTTTTCAAAATCCGACCCTAGAAGATTTAGAGATAGTCCTGAAATCTCGAAGCGAGACCAGTGGATTTTTTACATATCGATCCCGAAGAATTCAATTAAAAAGGTATCATTTTACTACATGAAATTTTAATACATTTTTGTTTTTATTAAAATTCAGATTTATTTGATAGTAAAAGGATAAAAAGAAGATTAGCATTTGCATGCTAAAATTACTAAAATATGACCCTGTTTTTGCGTTGCCAAAAAAATATTCCAATTTGACAAAAAATGTTAGTCTTGTAAGAAAAAGTGATTAATTACTTTGGATAGATTTTTAATACAATTAAAATATTGTGTTACACAACAATATGCAGATGGAATATGCTGGAACTCTACCAAAAGATTTTTCAAACCGTGGATTTGTATTTGTTTTTGTTTTGTGCCATTCAAGTTTACTTTTTTAGATTATTCCACTAATGCTTTTGATATTGCCCCTAAAATTTTAATACAGTTGAACTTTTATAACTTGAAATTTCTATAAATTGCAGCAAATCACATGACCACAGCGTCAAAGGTAAATTTCTTTAGATTTTGTTTCTACAACTTGAACTTCCATAACTTGAATTTCTCTCTAACTTGAAGAAAAATAATGGTAAAAGGCTTTGCAACATTTCTATAAATTGATTTTTTTGTAGTGACATTAATTTTTCGTTAAGCGGAAATTCCCAGATCTGCCGCTAACATTCAACGGCTTATTTTTTTCTAATTTACTTTATAAACGCTATTTTAATTTAGGAAATACATAGCTAAATTAACAACACTGTCCTTAATAAAAGCTCAAAATTTTAATGATAGGAAAAAGTAGCGAACGCAGTTGCTTTCGTGGTATTAAGTTGCTACCCCTCGATGATAAAAATAACAAAAGGGCTTGTATGACCGAACAATTTTTTGAAGAATGGATGCCCAAAGTGGATAAGCAATTTGCTGCTCCTGAAAAAAAATTAATTTCTTTATTGATAATTGTCCAAAATATATACGAAGTAAATTGAAATCTATTGAACTGGTATTTCTTCCTCCAAATATGTCATCAAAATTGCAGCCACTTGACCAGGGTGTAATTCGATGCTTGAAAACTTTTTATACAAAACAAAAGAGAACAAATTCAACCAAAAATTACTCAGTACTTTAATACATACAACAAATTATGTACACATGTTCAATTCTTTTGTTACAAATAAAAAGAAATAGTAAATGTTAATAGCAAACATTGTTTATAATGTGCAAAGTTTTGAAAACTTACTCCAAAACTTGAAGTCTCCCTAAATTGAAGTTTGTTTTCCGTATAAAGCTAAGTATTCTGTTCATCATTTCGTGCGAACTGCTGTCAAAAGTCCATATAAAAAAAAATTCATGCGAAATAATTGCAAAAAAAAATGGCCGAAGTTGTACTCTGTTCAAATTGTGAAAACATACGAAATGTTTCTGGCAGCATGATTTTTTCAAATACAACATGTTTCTGGCAACATATTTTCCAACTGCGAAATAATGTAAGCACCACTTATTTCGTGCGGAATTGCAAACAACAGATGCTCAGCTTTTAATTAGCATTGAATTTGTTGCGCACAATTAACTAAAATAAAGGAAAATAGTGTGAAAATAACATAAAATGAAGGTAAATATGTTATTGAATGAGAACGTGTGTCTTCAAAGCAGCACAAGCTCTTAAAATTATTTTTTTCTCCATTTGTTTTCACACATGGATTTTGTTTACATAAGAAAAACAATGTTGCTTACTTCAAGGCAATAAAAACGATAAATTCCTTCTAAATCGTAGTGTTGTCACCACTGGCTAATTGTCAAAATTTTCAAACGAAATAATTAATGTTGCTCAACATTTTTCGCAAATTCAAACAGAGTACTTAGCTTAATGCTGATTCAAATTATGAAAGTTCAATTGTATGTAAAATTTTCCAAGAACATGTATTTTGAATTGATGCATCGTAATCCATCAAGAAGTCGATTTTGATTTCTTTTTTAACTTAGGGCTTTTTTGAAATCATATGACTACAATATGTATGTACATACATTTCGTTTGTCCTTATATCAAAATCATTAAGCTTTTCAAAAATGTGATAACGTTTACTGATGAGTTTGGTATAAGCACCAAGGAAATACATAAATGAAAATATACTATATATGCCAACTTGATGATGATTTATTAAACCTTTACGGGGTTCTAGCGGTGACCGCTCGTGACCTGGACCGTGTCTAAAAAATGCATATCTTTATGCTTTTTATTTTTTTTTGCTATTACTATTTTGTGTAACGTTAAGCATAGTACTCTGTTCATCATTTCGTGCGAACTGCTGTCAAAAGTCCATATAAAAAAAAATTCATGCGAAATAATTGCAAAAAAAAATGGCCGAAGTTGTACTCTGTTCAAATTGTGAAAACATACGAAATGTTTCTGGCAGCATGATTTTTTCAAATACAACATGTTTCTGGCAACATATTTTCCAACTGCGAAATAATGTAAGCACCACTTATTTCGTGCGGAATTGCAAACAACAGATGCTCAGCTTTTAATTAGCATTGAATTTGTTGCGCACAATTAACTAAAATAAAGGAAAATAGTGTGAAAATAACATAAAATGAAGGTAAATATGTTATTGAATGAGAACGTGTGTCTTCAAAGCAGCACAAGCTCTTAAAATTATTTTTTTCTCCATTTGTTTTCACACATGGATTTTGTTTACATAAGAAAAACAATGTTGCTTACTTCAAGGCAATAAAAACGATAAATTCCTTCTAAATCGTAGTGTTGTCACCACTGGCTAATTGTCAAAATTTTCAAACGAAATAATTAATGTTGCTCAACATTTTTCGCAAATTCAAACAGAGTACTTAGCTTAATGCTGATTCAAATTATGAAAGTTCAATTGTATGTAAAATTTTCCAAGAACATGTATTTTGAATTGATGCATCGTAATCCATCAAGAAGTCGATTTTGATTTCTTTTTTAACTTAGGGCTTTTTTGAAATCATATGACTACAATATGTATGTACATACATTTCGTTTGTCCTTATATCAAAATCATTAAGCTTTTCAAAAATGTGATAACGTTTACTGATGAGTTTGGTATAAGCACCAAGGAAATACATAAATGAAAATATACTATATATGCCAACTTGATGATGATTTATTAAACCTTTACGGGGTTCTAGCGGTGACCGCTCGTGACCTGGACCGTGTCTAAAAAATGCATATCTTTATGCTTTTTATTTTTTTTTGCTATTACTATTTTGTGTAACGTTAAGCATAGTACTCTGTTCATCATTTCGTGCGAACTGCTGTCAAAAGTCCATATAAAAAAAATTCATGCGAAATAATTGCAAAATAATATGGCTGAAGTTATACTCTGTTCATCTTGTGAAAACATACGAAATGTTTCTTGCAGCATTATTTTTTCAACCACAAAATGTTTCTGGCAACATATTTTTCAACTGCGAAATAATGTAAGCACCACATACAAACAACAGCTGATTAGATATTTATGGGCGTTGTGGTTTTAATTTAAAGTTTGCTGCCCAGAAATAATTAAAATAATGGAAAATAGTGGCAATATAATATAAAATGAAGGTGAGTGCTTTTTGCAGAACGTGTGTCTTCAATGTGGTCCTCCGCAGCAGCTGCGATTTGCATTAATTGATACGTTGCAGTACAGGGTCCTAAAATTATTTTGTTAATTTGATTATTAATTTTTTTTTTTAAATAAACACATTTTTTTGTTTTTATAAGAAAAACAATGTTGCTCATTTCAAGGCAATAAAAACGATAAATTTGTTATAAATTGTGGTATTGTCGCCACTGATCAGTTGTCAAAATTTTCAAACGAAATAATCAATGTTGCTCAACATTTTTCGCAAATTTGAACAGAGTACTAAGCTTTAGATGATATAAAAAACAAGGCAAGTAAATTTTTTTTAAATTTTATAAGAAAAAATACTTTATAAACTCCTACAAATGATAGAAGTTGAGTTTTTTTTATCGTTTATAATGCGGTTGTTTTATAGACTAGATGTTTAAAAATTTTTGGAAAAATAAGTTTTGATATAATACACAATAATTAACAAAAAAATTATTTAAAATTTTTGCCAGTTACATGACATTTTCCATTTTACGTGCCGATACTTCGTCTTGGGAGAAAATACAAAGGGATGCAAGAAACTGCACAAAGGACTTATTTTATAGCCGGTTCAGAGCACGCACATCCAAACAAGCAAAATGTTTTGGCAATTGTCATTAAAAAAAACAAATATATGTACATATCGCTCCATTATTGCAACAAAAAACGCATTCTTCAGAAAATGAGTTTACTTACAGCTCAATGGATAAAAAAGATAAACAACAATTCTTCCCTCAAGAGGTAAGTAAACAAGATATTTATATGAATTTTTTACAAAAGATAAAGAACGATACGATGAACGCTTCTGCATTCTTAACTCAAAAATCACGTTTTTTTAGATATGACTACGTTGCAGTAAAAGAGCGATATGTATCATTTTAGAGGGATGAAGGTGAAAAGCTTAACTTATCAGAATTGTAAGCTTTTATACTTAACATAGCACAGTTATTATTTTGAAATTTTTGCAACTTTTGTATTATTCAATTTAAAAGAAACGACATTAACAAAATTTCGAAAATAACGGAATATTTAAAATTCAAAAATCTATAATCCCGAAAATCCTGGGATTTGTGAGATTTGGCATCTCTAATCGCAAATTTAGTTATGAATTGTATTTTATAAAATTGTCGCCGATAATTTAATTTTCAACCGACTTCAAACGTAAAAGGCCTTAGACAAGTTCAAAATGCTTGCCGTCAAGTTCGTGTACTTGCTGGCTTGATGTTACCACGCTTGATGACCCACCAATCATTCATTTTTACTTTGATTTGGTGCTGTTCGTTTAGCTAAAAAAATATAACCATGTGGTTAAATAATGAAATGTTAATAACAAAAATGTTATTTTATAAGTTCCAACACTTCTCTTTTCTTTATCAGTCATTTCTTTAATTCTAACACCTTTTTGTACGAGTAATTATTCTAATTTTCTTTTAATTACAATTTTTTTAATAACTGTTCACAATGAAAATATAATTCTACTGAAAATTTGTTCGTGCTTGATGGGTTAACACGATACATGTACAAACAACTGACAGCAAGCATTCGAAAAATCTAAATTTTTTGATTTTCTATCAAGCGTCGTTGGTGTCACACATACTATCAAATTTTCACTAATACTATAACCATCCTTAGCAAGAATTTTCTGTCTGGAGGCCATAAGACTTCATTTCCATTTCATTTATATTTTTTCCTCAAAACTCCAGCATTTAGAAACCAATTTGGATTTGTTGTCTTTTTATTTTGGAGTTGGAGGTGTAAAACAGTACGTTGCAGAACAAAAGGATTTCTAAGCTTCCGTAATCATTATTCAATAAACAGATTTAGAATGTCAAGTTTATTAAATAAATTTGAAAACAACAAAATTTAAAAAAATGTTAATCAGAAACTAATTTTTTAGGAGTTAAGGAATTTTTTATATATGTACTACATAATTATATTTTTATTTTTTCTTCTTAATTAATCTTTGAGTAATATTTTTGGTTTTAAACATAAAATTAATTGAGGGAGCAGCGGGCAAACAATTAAGGAGCGTATATGTTTAGTTGTTACTGAAGCCTTTTAGCAAATACATATTTTTAAATAAAACACATTTTTTTTAAATTTTATTAAAGGTTTTTATTTTAATTCACTAAAAGGATAATTAAAACAAACAGAAAAATGTTCAAGCAAGAATAGAATAAAAATTAAAATAAAAAATGTAAAACAAACAGAAAATTTTAAATGATATAACTAAAAGCATTGATTAGTAAACATATTAAAATTGTTTAGAAAACATTAATATAGCAACAGCAAAAAAAATTGGTTCGCGACACATTTGCAAGAACAAAGGCATAACTCAATTTTCACGATTCTCGAACTGTGTGAATACGTATAAATATCCTTTGCAAATTTTATAAAATGTTTTCCATGCTCACCGGTTTTGGTTAAATTTGGTGAACGGTGATGGTACGCTAGCACGAGAAATTAATTTTATTGCTTTCCCTCCAACCATTTTCGTTAAAAATGCCATAATTTATATTTTGTAAGAGATAAGATTTAATGTTCTGTAAACCGCATCCGACAATATTTTTCGTATTAAAACGAATCCACATATGTATATTGAATTGGTGTTCTCTAACCGAATCCACATAACTTTCTTCGTTCTAAAATCGAGCAAGCAAACTTTGCGGCAAGCAAATCCAATTTCGCTTTTTTTCGTAAAATTTTTTCTCTTTATATTTAAAATTAAATATGTTTTTTTGGAAAAAATAAATTGGATGAAATAGAGCAATTTTTGTTTGTAATTTTTTTTTAATATTTTTTCTTCTGCATCATCAAATTATTTGCCTTCGCGTGTTTTTTAATTATTTTTGACACTTTATTTTTACTCAATTTCTACTGGAGTAAGTCGTTCGATTTGCGGAACGCCAAATTAAAAATTAATCAAAAATCGATTAGGTTTACAGAACAGGGTGCAGAGGAATAATTTTTCTCTTTCTGAATAACAGTTATCGAACTCTGGGTTTCAATATACATAATTCATTAAGATCTAATTTTTCCATTTTTATGGAAATTTGTAATTTTTTAAATTTTTCTAAAATAAATATTTTTGAAAATAAAATTTTCAACTTATTTAAAAAAAAAGAAAAGAAAAAGACAGTCGATGTTTTAAGCAAACCCAAATGAAATTACTCATGTGGCGCAAAAGGAATCACCCTATCGGAAGATATTATAATTTTTGCAAATGGCGTCATACGTCATTCATATTTGACATTTGTATACAAACATACAAGCAATGAAGTGCTATACTCCACAAGAAGAGCGTGAAGTAATTGTGCCGATTTTTTTTACTAATAACACTGTACAACAAAATAAAATTTTTTAAAAAATTATAAGGTCCGGCCTATAAATTTTGATAGAGGAGACAAAAAAAAAAGACATCTGAATTTTATTTGAAATGGGGGTTAAAGTTTACCAGCTCTGGAACATTTTTATTGTTAATTGGCAAGAAACCATGTTAAGAATTGTTAAGAAACCATGTGACACTTACATTTTAAGTATAAAATGTGTTCAGGAAATTTATGTAAAATGTTACGGCGAACATTTTTCTAGAATATGTTAACCCTCTAACTCCTCGAGTTATAGGTCTTTTCTGTTCTTCTTTTAAAAAAGAGCAAAAAACAAAATTAAAACAGGGATTTAAGAGGTTAAAATGTTCCGCAAAAATATCCGTGAAATTTTACTATAAGTCCCTGAATACACCAAAACGGAAAATTCAGCCAGAAAGAAGACACAACAAAAGAGAGCTTTGGGTTGTTTGCGCAGCGTGATTTTAGCCTCGATTTCCTAATCGTGTCGCTCCAACTACCCAAACAATCAACCAATTAGCTGGTCGGCTCGAACAGACTGGAAGAGAATCTGAAGGGTCCGGCCGCAAAGAACTGGTTGTTCTGTCGAGAATATCGCGGTTTTGACTGCCGATATTTCTAAGAACGAACAAACATCAACAAAACGCTATTACCGCATCCGCAGCAGGAAACACAATGGATATTGAGAGGGAAGGAAGATTAATTTTGCGCCACCCTTAATAAAGTTTCTTTTTCTTCCCGTTCTGGAAAATTATACGGAAGAATCAATCTCCAAATATGCCGCACCTGTCAGCGTCATGGGCTGATGCTGAGTTGTTGATCAAGCGCAATAATAATCGGTTCAAAATGAACCTCGAAACGGAACAGATAGCTTCAGTACGCCGTATTAACTGTGCTTCCCTAAATATAGTTCCCTGGGTATACTTACATTCCAGTATATTAGCGGAGCTCCTACCAGATTAATTTACCGTTTGCAATTATTTTACTAGACACGTCTGCGTGTTCTTCAGCTAGAAGAGCTTCAGGGTATAAAGAGAATCTTTTTTCTATTACACATTTCTGTTTAAAATCAATTTGATTTTGAATGACATTTTGAAATAAACTACGATGATTTTGCAGCAAATAAATTAAATCGGATGAGAAGCAAAACATGGAAGGCAAACATATTATTCATATCCAAAATATCCTACTTTATTTGGGAAAAGGATAATGGAGTGATGGAATAAACTTTAGCCCTTTTATGCTTGGAATACAACTGAGGAACGATAAATTTCGTCCAATTTCGTCGGTGAAAATTCGCTGTGTAAGCGAAAACACAACTAAAAACAATTTTATAGTTAATTATTTTGTATATTTATTTTAAATTCTGTAAAATAATTATAAAAGTATTTAATAAACTTTTTCTATCGAAACACATGGTGCCGATTTGTTCGCCGTTTGTCGGCGTTAAAAATAGAAATAAATCTATTTCAGAGCTCGCCGCGTATGGCGAATATCGCCGACGCCATGATTGTGTGTATTTTCATATACACAGATGTATTTTATTTTTAGCGACGAATATTCGCGTCCAAAAATGCATCGTTCGTTATAGTTGTGTTCCTAGCATTACAACTCTGCAATTGCATGTTTTTTTAAATATATATATAGCAGTATCGCAGCGCCTCTAGTAACATGAATATGCATTACATTTGAAAGCTTCTCGCCTCGCACCCAATTTATGGGATTTGTCCACAAACGGCAACTTTTTCGTGACGAAAATATTGCGTTCGGGATCTAAAGATTCGTATGTATTTCAACTTAATCTTGTTTTCCTTTAACCGTTTCGTTTACATATCGGGGTAGAAAAAATTATACAAAATCAGTCGGAGATTTCGCAAATGCGAAAGAAATGAAAGCTTAACGTTCGATAAGAACCACATGGGAGCACATTTTTTCATAGTATCCAAACAATTGACGGTGCTGCTACACATTTCTACAACCACTGCAGCATTTTATGTAATGTTGCAATAGTTTGCAAACCGGTTGCAGAAACAAGTCCACACAAAATTTCATATTTTCAAATTACAATTTCAAAAATCTTTGAAACGAATGACAATTTTTGTTTTAATTTATTTTTATAGCAAAAATCAATATTTGGGGGATTTTTGGAGATAAAAAAATTGTAGAATTGGGTATAAGGCAGGGAAAAAACTGGATGGTCGGCGATTCAATGCTACAAAAACTGACATCATTATGTTGATGATTGGCCTCGGATTCGGGCTTTTAAAATCATCACATGCTTGAAGTCACTTCAACCAAGAGCACTCTTACTCGATCGAATGTATTATATAAAATTTCTTTTTCAATCGGTCGAACTATTTTGAAATAGCTGAACTATATTGAAAATATTTTAATTCCGCTTCAACTGTGAATAAAGGTAACCGCATATTTCTTTGCAAATATTAACTAACATGCAACACAAACACACACGCACACATAAAGAAATTTAAAAAATAAATCATTTAAAACAAAATTCAATTATTTTCGCAAATATTTTATTAATATGATTTGTTTTTATATATATGTATATATATATTAAATAATAAGTAATCATATCGATAATTAAAGAAATAATGTATAACTTAAAAATAAAAAAAAATTAAAAAACACGAAATTTTAAAATCAAAATGTTTTCTTAAATTTTAAAGATTTTTCGTTTTATTTGTCAAATCAAGTGATTTTGGGCTAAGAACAAATGCTTCTCTTCTTCATTTATAAAGAAACTAATTATAAAAATTATAGATCGTGTTCAATTTCCCATTTGAAATTTTGGAATAAAAATTTAATATTTTTTTTAATAAAAAGAAAATTGCAAATTTTTTAAATGCTTCTTAAACTACAAATTTAGCTGAAAATATATGGAAAGAAACAAATATTATATATAAAACATTTTTTAGATTATCAACTTAAGGATTAAAATGAAACTAAAGGAAAATTAAAATAAAATAAAAAAAATCATTGGCACAAGTTGCAGTCTAATATTTAAATTATAAAACTATTAGAAACTAGAAAATATTTATATACAAAATATTTGTTAAGAAAAAGTTAAAATTATGAAGGTTATTTAAAAAAAAATCATTGCACTTAAAATGAAAATTATAACTAGTAGTAAGATTAAAAACTAAATTCAAAAAATGTTTTCCAAAAATAACTTTTTTTGTATATAAAATACTAACAAAAATTCAAAAACATGTAAAAAAAATCTTTTTTATTTCATTTGAATTTGTAAGTGCACTTGAGGTGGTGAATTTTAAAATGTTTCTTTGCGAAACAAAAAAAATGTATAACAACAATATTTAACAATTTTATGTAATAATTTAACTCGTTAGTTTTCAAAATAAGGCTATCGCTATAACAATTATAATACCAATAACTATAAGACACAGTGTAACAAGATCATCCGTATTGATAATGCCCAATGTACAAGCGACAACTAGATGCTCTAACAGAGTTAAGCTATTCACCGCTTGGCGCTGTTCACCCAAAACATTAACCACCTCACTGGTGGTGGCCTTGGAGCTGGTGGAGGGAAATTCTTCGTTATTTACCGGTTGCCAAACACGTAGCCTTAAATCGTTTTTAGTTTGTAATTGATTTTCTTCTTTTTTAGCTTCGGGGGTTTGTTTTAAATCTTCTGCTTCATTTAGCTCTTGACAGCTGTGACTCCTCAATTCTTGTAAGCTAAGTTCTTTCTTGGCTTCATTGTCTTCAAATGAGTTTTCCCTACTTACACTAAATTCATAATTAATTCTCTCTTCCATTATATTCATTTCCAACTGTGGAGTTTCTATTACAACACTGCACTTGCGCAGAGGTGTCTTAACTTCTTTATCTTCTTCAAGACTTAAAAAGTCATTGACATCTAATTTTAAAGAGCTGTAATTCTCCACCTCATCCTCTTCATTTTGTTTTTCGTCTACTAAACAAATGTCTTTTTCAGTATGTTGCCTTTCTCTTAAAGCTTTCTCTTCTAAGGCTTTTACTTCAGCCATTATTTCGTCTCTAGCCCAAATAATTCTTTCCCCCATAAAGTCGTGATCTTCTTTGGCCAAAGCCAGTTTCTCTTTTAATACATTTTGCTCTTCCAAAAACTCTTCAGTTTTCTTAAAATTCTCCTCTAAAATTAAACGTTCTTTTAAACTATTTTCCAACTCTTCGAACGTGGGAAGTCTAGGAAATTCTGCTGCTCCTTCGACTGCCACATCCTCATGTTTTTCCTCTTTTTCTTCTTGCTGTTTTGGTGTAGCTATAGTTACCTCGGACTTAAAACAATTTCTAATCTCAAAGCGTGTATTGTAATTGGAATTTAATTGTACACTAACATTTAGATTTTGTGGTCCTAAAGGAAAGTCGGCTAAGCTAACATTGCCTGAATCGGGATTTGAGGAAGTGTCTTCCAACGAACCTAACGAATCAAATTGGATTAGAGCTTGAGGAGATTTGCTCTCTCGCAACTTATCCACAAATATATTTAATTTACTATTATAGATTTTATTGAAATTGTTTGATAGTTTTAGCTTTTCGTCATGACTGTCCTGTTTAGAATCTACACCGAATTCGGGTATAGTTTCTAATCGAGATGATGATGACGACGCCGACGAAGATGATGCAGACGATGACATGGGAGAATAACTAGCAATATTAGTAGTATGAGAACATGAGCTGGGATTTAATAACAACAAATAATCATTAGTTTTAGCACAACATTCATAATTATCGGTATTAGCGGTACATTCTGGGAGGGATGCAGCGTTAGTTTTTAGTTTTTCTTGCTCTAGCAGTAACTCGGGCGCGCTAGCGTTAGCTTTCACATCATTTTTACCTGAATTGTTTTGTAGTTTTTGCGCTTTCGACTTTTCCTCAATACCAAAAATCATGGCCAATTCCTCAGAAGAATTGTACTGTGAAGGTGATGAAGAGCGTGCACGCTGGGTATTTGATGCTATGGTGGCACTGCAATTACTGATCGGCGTAAGATTGAGCGGTGGCGGTGAGGGTGAATAACTGAATGTACTGATGGTGGTTAGATTTGGCGTAGCACTGGTTGTCGATTGTACATCGTAGGATGTAGTGCTAAAAGTTTTAATGGGATCAGTGCTAGGTGCATGAAATTCACTACTGGGTGATTTAATATAATCGCTGGACGAATAGGGATTGAAAGAGGTTACGCTTGAAGAGAAGCGTCTACTACCCGAGGGACTAGATGATTTGGCCAAACAATCACTGGACGAGGAGAAGGAGGAGGCAGTAGTACTCGAGCCAGGAGCCTTCATATTTTGCTGTGGCTGCATTACCACTACTGATGCATCATTTAGTTGCATGTTTTGATTTTGTTTGGCTTGATCTTCACATTCCTTCATTATCTGATCGATCTCCTCGATTTGCTGCTGTTTTGGTTTGTTGGGTGGTTTTCGTGTTTCTGTAAGATTAGAAGTTGTCAAATCATTTGTGGTTTCGTCTTTTGTAACCTGTTGCATATTACACGATGAGGCCACCGCTATATCCGGTTGATTCAAATTATCATAGTCATGATTGTCCGCCAAATCGCTCAATTGGCGCATACATCTTCTAGCTATAGCTTCAATATTTGTTGAGTTTATGGGATCTAGGTTTTTGATCAAAGAGGGCATGACAAGATTGTCTTTCTTGTCTGTGAGTTTTTGGTTAATTTTTGCAGGCTCTTGTACGACAGTGGGCGAATTGGTGGTAACTATATCCTTCAGTATCTTTTCACACACTTTGTTGGCAGCCGCTGATACCTGATCAATGGCCTTTATTAGTTTATCTTCTTTGTGCAGTTTACGTGGTTTAGCCTTATCATCTCCTTCAACTGGCCCATTATCGGGCAAGGTGTCCAATAGCATTTCGCCACATTTTTTGGCAGCCTGAGACACTTCCTCTATTTCCTGTAGCTCCTTTACCAATCTTTCTTCTTCAGCATTAGCTTTCTTAGGCTGAGAGGCTGTAATTAGGGCTTCCTTTCTCAGTTCCTTTAACTCCTCAGATAATTTTTTGCTGCTCTCTTGGGCATCTTGAGCAATTTTATTTAAAGCCTCCTCCATTTTATGGGTTTCTGGTGAGTTTTGTGGTTCTGGTGTTAAGGTTTTGCGTGGCATTGGTACCGGCTTAGATAGTTTTCCGTCTTCATGACTTGCAGCACTGAGTTTCTCTGGTAATTGGCAAATTGCGCCTCCCTGGCTGGGATGGCGAAAGGGTATATGAACTTTTTTTACTTGATTTTGGGTTTGTTCATGATCTTGTTCCCTAAGGCTCTGCAACAATTTTAGAGTGCTGGGTATATCACTGGCAGATTCATGCTTGTGTATATCTGACAGGCTGCCTGATCGATCAATGCTTTTTGTTAGTTCCAAATAAGAATGCAAATCACCACCAGAAGGTTTGGTGGCATCTCTTTGTATCAAAGCATAAATGTTGGCTGATTGGGTGCGTGTGGCACGATTTTTCTTCATCAAACTACCCGAAGAATATTGATATTTGTCTCTGTTCTCCGCGGGATCTTTGCGTAAGGCTCTAACAGCCAGATCGTCCTTAATAACGTCTGGAGCTTTTGGTTCATAAGTCATTATTTCTTTTCGATTGGGCTTCACATGCAAATAATCTGTTGGCGCCGCTGGCACTATGGGACCCAAGGGTATTCCAAATGGTGGTTGTCTTTCTGCAGTTCTATGTTGCAAATTTGCTAGTTTAATATTGCGATAGGCTACATCATCTTTTACAGGATCGGGTTCTCCGGTAGGAGAGTCTTCTTCGTCGTACTCATCAGCATGGGCCAAAGCATATTTCTCAAAATCATTGGGAGTTGGTATGCGTTCCTTTTTGGTTTCCGGTTGCTCGGTTAACCCCAAGGAAAGGTAAATAGCTTCCAATTCATTGATTGCTTCCTCCAAATTGGCTGGTTTCTTGCGAGGGAAACTCAATTGCGGTATGTGCGTTACACCACTTGGTTTCCTTTGCGGTGGCTGGGGGGCATCAAACAAAGGGTTATGATGTTGCTCACGGCGTTCATTAACATATTCCTCATATTTATTAGGAGTAGTACGAATTTCCCCAGAACGTCTATGATAATGATTGGGCATTGATTGTGTCTTATTGCTATCCTTGTTACGTACTTCCACAAAACTGTTGCCACTATCCTGAGTGGGTTTTATATGCAAACTTCCAAAAATTACTCCATCAACTTCATCGCCACCAGTGGCGGCTGATGCTGGTGCTGGTTTCTTTTTGGGCTTGTAGACCTCTGAGTACATGGGCACCGGATAGCTTCTTAACTCACCCAAACGGGAGCTGGAAACTGAACGTGGTTTTGTGATGCCTTCAACAGCAGCCGAACGTTGCATATCCCGTCCACGTGGTGCTGGTATTGGCGCATTTGTATTTCTAGCAGAACCATCTAAGCGTTTCCAAAATTCTGTAGCCTTAGCTTTCGCAGGTGAAGTAGGTAGGCCACTTTTGGTGGTCCGCAATATTCCATTTGATGGTGGTTCACTTATATCGTTCTCAAATGTTTCGGGTTCAAGCAAATGTATGGGTTTGCGAGAGCGTGGTGTGGCATCGGCTACATAATGAAAATCTAGGCCATTGGGCAAAGATTTTTTACCCGGTTGAGCATCTCGTTCGGCTCTGGTTATAAATCTGCGGTTGGATGGAGCCGATATCTGCTGACTTCCTAGATTGGGCATTATATTTAACGAGTGTATGGATTGATAGTGAGGCTGTTGAGCCCAAATCTTATCGTCTGATACACAGCGTCCATTAAGCCCTGTTGTTGGTAAGACTGGCACTCCTGTCTGATCAAAGGCATACGACATGGGTCTTAGATCTCCTGAGCTGCCATCTTGTAAATGACCACTAACATTAACCCTTCGCAAGGGATCCCTTGGTGGCGGAGGTGGAGGCATTGGCTTGTTTTGTAATCTACCATTGGCATTTTGCAAATGTATATGACTGTCATAGCTGATGCTACGTTTCGTATCACTGACGGAGTTTTGCAAATTCTTTGGTTGCTGCTGTTGTTGTATTTGACCCCACTGCACATATGGAGCCATATGCTGCAAGCTGTTGGTGTTGCGCAACCGCGAATATTGACTGTTCTGTGAGTTGGAAGAACGCACTTGTGGTTGAGGTTGCTTGGGAGCCTGATATATAGACAAGGGAACGGGTTGGGTCTTCCATCTTTGTGTAGGTTGTTGAGTATAAAAGACGGGAACCTGCCCGTGACTAACCTCACCATCACGTGATAAACGCTTGTAATAGCGTTCATTGCGAGCTGCTCTAGATCTGCGACTCTGACCGTTGGCAGGACCCTGGCCACCACTGTGGATGCTTTCATCACTGCGGTATTTGGAAAAGGTCGTTGAATTTAACGAGATGATTTCTTCTTCTGAAGAAGAACCAACCACAGCCATAGTTGGAACTCCGTTCTGAACTATTTTTTGAGCTGAACGCTGTTTAGCTCGAGACGATCTGCGATCCAGAGAGACAGCAGATCTGCTCATTAATTGTTGTTGCGTTTGAGGTACATGCGGCAGGTATTGTTGAGAATGATGCAAATGCTGCTGCGCGTTTGCATTAGGCCCCCGTACATGTGGATTATTTTGATAATGAGGCTCTGAAGCCGGCACAGTTTCAACTTGTAGGAAAAATTCATTATCTACATGCTGTACCGAGGAAGTATTCGGATTTGTAGAACTATTTATTGTGTCAGCAGGTGTAAGGGCGACATGATCAATATTAACGCCCATCAACTTACTGCCACGAGTAGACGATTTCGTTGATTTGGTTTTCTTATTTGGCGTAGAGGTAATGGCGGCCGTTGAGTTATTAGAACTTCGACTATACTTTGATATTGGTATAAAACCCGCCTTACGATCCTCTTCTGAGGAGGATTCCGTTTCGATATCCTTTTTGCGTCGAAACAAACGTCCAAATGACCATTTCTTATTCGAGGTGCTGCCATTATGACTGGCATTCGAAAGCTGTGAACCGTTGATTGAAGAGTCTTTTTTATTATTGTTGCTACTTAAATGAAATCGTTCCATATCGCTGTCGACAATTTGAATTTCTTCGATAACGACGTCGTCGTCTTCTGGTCGTAAATGATCAACGTGATTACGATGTATGCTCTCATTTGAGAGATTAACTTCTTTTGGCAGAGGCAATTGTGGTCGCCAAGACGATTGGACAGTCTATAAAGACAGATAGAGAATAGGAAAAAAAATAAATTAGTATTGTTATATCGCAAGGACATATAAATTTTACAAAAATCTGAACTGCTCTTCTACTAAGCAATATTTTAATGGAATGATCCTAATTTAAAAAAATTGATCATAAAATGGGGAAGGATATAAGAGAGAGGGAGCAAGAAAAAATATGTATACGTTGATTTCAAAATGAAACAGATAGTTAACATATAAAAAGAGAAGAACGGGTACAGGATAATGGTTGAATTTTTGGTTAAAATTTAGTTAATAAATTGCCCATATGGACTTAAAACTACCATTATATTCAAGGTAAGATACATATTTATATGTGATCTTCAAAGGAAAACACAGAGAAAGTCGGCCGGTTGTTAGAACTTAACAATACAAATTTCAAACCTATAATGTTATTAATAAGCCGAAATCAAAGTTTAAAAGTTACAGTACTAACTTGAAAAGTAATTTCGAAAAAAATTAACTTGCTTCAGACGTTTTATGAACAGATTTGATGAAGAAAAAATATATATCAAAGTGTGCAAACTAAAATATTCAAAGAGTGAGTTTTTCAGTAGAAGTTCTTACGATATTTTTGAAACAGCAAATATTTGATCGTAACCTTTGACTGTATTCGCAGATCAGCACCAAATTATTACAGCATATGAGCTAAAGTTCGGAGAAAATAAAATTCTCAAAGCGCAAAAGCGTGATAAGACGAAGATAAAACCGTAAAGGTATTCCAAATACAATTATCTTTTTAAATCATCGTACATATTTTGTTTTCTTCTTTATGAAAAATTTACCATCGATTTTGGGTGAAAAGTCAGCTCAAAATCGTGTTGTCAGCCGACTTGGCGATGCCAATTGGCTGCCTCGGAGTTGCAATTTGACCTCTTTAAATTTTTTCTTGTGGAGGCCTTTAAACACCGATGTTATGCGAATAATCCAGAAACGATCCACACCTTTAATGAAAGCAATTCGAGATATAGAGCTAGAAATCATTAACAGAGTCTTGGAAAATTGCACTGACAGGATACGCTACTGCAATGCGAGCTTTAGCAGTCATATTAATGAAATCGTCTTTGTTATTCCTAATTAAGCCAAAATATACAAAGAGAAATTAAGTATAGTCTATTTTACTTAATTTTTAAAAATATAATTGTATTTAGAGCACGCAATACGCTGAGTGATTTGGTGGATTGATACAAAATTGTTCCTGAATAAAATCCAAGAAGAGAGATTTTAAGAACGTATAGAAATCTAAAAGACGACTTAGTATAGTTTAATTTTTAGACGTCGACACAAAGTTAAAATGAACCTGAACCTTGTATTTTTTTAATTTAATTAAATATATATATTATTTTTTATCCCCCTCCACTTTAAATTTCAAAATATTTATTACTCATTAAAATAACATAAATTTTCGGAGATCGCGCTGCACACAAATGGAATATAAAAATATTTCGTCACCTCATTAGTTTCAAGAAAAAAATATCATACTTTTTGTATGCGTTTTGATCACCTTTGCTTATATTCTCTTTTATAAATTTAAAATTTATTAATAATAATTTTACTTATCAGCCAATAAAACAACTTAAAGAGAAACACTGCAAAAATATTCGTAATAAAAACAAATAAAATAAAACAAAAAGCTTCAATTCCTGATATACTTTATCGCTTCGAAAGTCTATGATGTCAGAGGTGGAACTACTAAAAATGTTTAAGCAAAAATCAAATACATATTTTCTTTTTAATTTCAAATAGCTAGAAATTGATATTTTTCTTCATTATGAAAACGATGTTTAAAATTAAATAAATCTTTAAGCAGCTGTGAGACTAAAAATTAACACATTTGTATATTTTATATTTTTTTCTAAAATAAATATTTACATTATTAACCATCTTTCAAGTTCAATTATATGTGGTCGGTGGCAGGAAGTGCTCGATGTTTTTTTTTTTTTTGTAAATGAGTCTTAAGAAGAAAATAATAAAAAGTTCTTATGTCTTTAAATTTGTTTACAACATGCATTGTAAATGTATAGAATATATTTATGTAAACAAATATTATAGCACGAGGTAGAACTTGAAAGTCAGTGAGACTTATAATAAAGAACTAAAACTTATTCTTCAATTAAGGATTAATTTTACATCTTTTTGGCGGGACATCATCTTGCTGGTCTAAGTTACGCAAAAGGGCATTAAAAGTCTGTAGGGTTACTGTGCAGTAGAGCCTCAGCTGATTTGGACTTGGTGTAGGGCAGTTTAAAGCTGTATAACCGATTCAGATAGATATCACTCTTAAGACTAAAGTCAAAAACTACTCAGGTCATATAAAGGGTGTCCCAACAAGAACGCAATTTTTAAATCTTTACTTTACGATATAATAAAGTTTCACGATTTTTTTTAAATATCTGTTTTATTTAAAATTTAAAAATTGCGCTCTTGTTGGGACACCCTTTATTATACATATCGCTCCTTTACTGCAACGTAGCCATACAAATCTTGTTCTTCAGAAAACAAGTTTAAAATGTTTAATTTACTCACACAAGAATGGAAAAATAAAAAAGTATTCTCTTTACAAGAGGTGAGTAAAGATATTTGTATGAATTTTTCACACAAGATGTAGAACGATACAAAGAATAACTCTGCATTCTCAATTCAAACAAATTTTTTTGTTAGAACACGTTTCTGCAGGTGAAAAATATTTACATTTTTGACTTAAAAATTTCGTTGGTCACAGTGATATTCACAAAAAAAAATCATTTCCTTCATTATGGCGTTTGACAGTGACAGTGAGAACATAATTTCGAAAATGCATAGACCTTATTAATCGATGTCGTTTCCGAATTAACTGATTTTATATTCATACCCATAGTGAATATTTTTCCCTCGAAGTATTTTTCTTTTCCCTTATATACCAATCGTGACTAATTATCGGGAAAATATTGTCACAGAAAATTAATTTCCCTCATCACGAATAATATTTTTCAGAAGGATTTTCCAACTTTTCTCTTACAGACGCGTCAAGAGTTTTCTTTTCTATCTGTTAAAAATTCTCATGATCATACAAAATGTATGAAGCAAGCCAGAAAGCGCGACGTCAACGCTTTGCATTTGGAAAATACGATTTTGACAGCGCTTTAATAGTGAACTTGGCTGTTAAGAACTTTTTTCTGTTTTCTTTTATTATGGCAATTTAGCTAGATTTAGGTCAATACAGCGTTTTTAGCTCCATTTGTTATTTGAATTTTGTGGTTTCTAATAAATAATATATGTTAACATTTTGTTTATGACATAGCGTTGACGCTCTCAGCGTAAAAGCTTGGCGCTGGAAAACGCTACGATTGACGCGCTAATTTAGGTTGGTCTGTTAGTTTTGTTCACTTAATTTTTTACAGGCGAACTGAATAAAAAAATCATATTTTACAGTACATATAAATATTTTTTTTTCGCACAAGATCAGTAAATATCGTTCATTATTCTTAATAATAATTCCTCGCAAGATCTTTCTAAACAGAGTATGCATTTTTTTAGTATAGAATATATGGAGGGCACAGAACTGAAGTGAACCAAGTCATAAAATATGAAAAATTTCAAAACTAGTGCGAAATTCTCCGCAAAGTTTAACTCTATTTAGATCTGCAACGGACTAAGTAAAAAAGTGTTTCGTTCCTAAGGTAACGATAAAAACCCCAAGTCAATGGCTCTAGTTTTTTTTATTTTTTTTGTGAAGCAGTTCATTTACTGAAGCTCAAGATATCTTCGCATTGCCTTTTTGTAACTTGATTCACTTCAGCTCTGAGCCTTCCATATTGGCGTAGAATCATTCACTGCACCTAAAATATTTAAAAACACAACTTCATTTACACTGAAAGACGGGAGTTTCACGATAGCATTTTTCCCTTCGAGGGAATATAAATTTCATAGAAACAAAAATTCCACTTGTTATTCACGACTGATTATGATTGTTATTTTCTTATGCCGTTTTCTTTTCTAAAAACCTTTAACATTTCTCTTTCCTTTTATCCAAAAAAGTGCAATTTAAGACAAAAATTTGTCCTTTTAAGTGATGATACAATAATTTTTAATAAACTCACTGTTTCAGAAAATCATTATATTGCAAATTTTCAATAAAAAGTGCAAAAAATGATCCACTGTTTCCTAGAAAAGAACACTTGATTGTTTTGTTTTCATATAAATAAAATAACACATACATAGTTTAATATTCTCGAGTATTCCCGGCAATCAAAAACAGTCGCTAATTTGGAAGCTTTAACACACTAAGAGACCGTATGTCCATTTCAGCTGTTTGATGAATAACAATTCAGCATAAAAGCCAAATAACACCTTATATTTTATTATCTTAAAATAGTTGTTTGCTTTTAAGCATGATTAATTGCAAATACATACATACATACATAAATACTTATATAGTTTTAACAGATAAGTCATATCTTGTCTACATAACTTTACACTATTAAGAGAAAGTTGCTCTGCCTAAAATGTTAAATGAATCTCTTAAGATTTCTAGGCAAAGTAATCTATATTTTAGATTTTTTAATAATGTCAGATTAAGGAAATTTTAAAACACTTTACAACTACAACTACAAAAAAAACGTAATAAAATTAACACAACCACATACATTTTTTGCAACATTTTCATTAAAGCCGGAATTGGGAAATTCCGGAATGACGTTGTTACGTTTACTGTTGTCACTTAAGCTGCTGTTCTTCTTGTTATTTTTGTGATTTAAATCATTTAAACTGTTAATTTTGTTAATAGAAGTATTGTTGCGGTCGCTGTAATTATTAAAGGATACTTTTAAGTTTGTTCATTTCACTAAAACAAATATATTCGGATGACTTCAGATAACTTTGGGACATACAAAATCTGGTTTTAACAAAAAATCATTTTCTAAATATATACTTCGAAAAAACCAAAGAAACACAAATCCAAAATGTTACACAAAAAAACAAAAAATTAGGCGGAATTTCACAAAAACCTATATTTGAAAAACAAAAAATTTAGAATTAAAAAAATTTATTAAATTTTACAAAAATAAAAATTTTAATAAAAAAATAGAAACAACTGATCGGATATTTAAAAATAAACAATATATATTACATTTCACCCAAAAACCGAAAACTCACTGCAATCGCCGAACAACTAAATTTCATCCAAATTTCACCAAAAATTTTAAGGAAAATTTCAATTTCATAATATAAAACATTTAAAACAAAAACGCAGAAATTTCATTAAAAAATATACAAATAACAATTATGTATCTAATTCACAACCTATTGTATGAGTTGTAGAAATATTCGTGCTAACTTACACGCAAACATTTTTTTATAAACAAATGTTTATATTGAAATTAGAGCCGATTTACATTGAGGGTGATACCGATGCGACAACGCTTACGTCCTCTTTTGTAGTCCCTTCTTAAATCCACTCGCGTTTAAAGTCTTCTTTGTCTCAAGACTTTTATAAATTTAATTGATACATTCTTCTTATTCCTTATTCGTTGCAGTGTTGACATAAAGGAAAAATTTCTTAGTTTGTGATTTATAAAATTAATACTGGCAATAGTTTATAAAGAAAAAGTAATTATTAAAAGCAAATTGTCTGATTTAACGAAGGAAGAAATTATTGAAATTATACAAGTCAAAAATTGGCCTCACTGGCAAGACTACCTCATACATAACAAAACAAAAATACGAGCGAAAATATATGCAAAAGAGAATAGTCAAGATTGTCGCTTCAAATCTCATTACGTGCCACTTTTACTACCCCCCGCAAGCTTCTCTATACTTTCCCCCAACAAACTCGAGTCGCAAGCGACGTGTCGCAGGGACATCACCCCCAATGTAAACATGCTCTTACCAGCAATATTAACACAACCTACGATTCATACAAGTTGTAAATGGAAAAAATATTTAACAAGAATGTCACAATTCCACTAAATTTATTTAAAAAATCTAAATTTTCCATTAAAATTTAAATTTTACAAAAAAAAATATTTACAAAAAGTTCTGTTTGCTGACGGTTTTTATATAGTCCATATACATGCATTAACACCAATAAAACAAAACTTTTGGAAATTCTTTGAAATAAGATATTGAGTTAATCTGGAGTAATAATTTTACTAAATATAACATTTACCACAATTTTAACTTTTCCCAAAATATTACGCGTAAATTAAAATTTCACCATAAAATCACAATATATAAAAACATCAATACTTAAAAAAAATTATTTAAAACAAAAATTTGGTAGAACTGAAGAGCGTTGCTAAAAATCAATAAAAGTTTTGTAAGCCGAATTGAAATTTGTCAAAAATTTAGAAATTCCATAAAAGGAGAAAACTCAACACACGATACTCTACTTTAATTAAATATCGAAATTTTACAAAAAAAAATCTAATAAATCGAAATATGCTAAATGAAAAATATCTAAAATTCGTTATAAAAAGACAGAATTTAGTTGAAGCCATGATACGATAAGTAAGCTAAGCCCGTTAAAGCAGCTGATCGCTTATGATATATTTCCTGAATGTCAAACTCGAAAGAAAAAAAATATAAACAATATTTTGTTTGACAATCAGAGAATATAATTGTTTTTGTTGTACTAACGGGTTTCCCTTGTTTATTATATCACGGATAAAGCGATGTTAATTTATCGACGACTGCCAAATCTGTTAATTATTATTGAATGACAGGTGTCAAATCACCTAAGCGAGTAACATGGTTGAGCAGCACGTAAGAAAGATAAAATTAACATTATTATCAATAATACTAAGCCGAACTGAACGATAGAAACGTGAACGACAGCACGACTGCGTGGCACATAGTGAGCAGCCCAAAGAACACTCTATAAAATTCTTGTACAATTAGTTGTAGTAGATATTCATTCCTCAAGGGGTTAACTTTTTATTTATTCTTGTACTTCAAAGTTTTCATTAATTTAGGTACTACATACATAGATATATATTTTTTGCCGAAAAATTAAATAAATAAAAAATAATATAAAATACACACAAAACATACAAAATTGAATGATATACGAGAGAGAAAACATTAACACAAACTATGTATTTGAATTATTGGGCAAAAAGCCAATAAATTTATTCACATTTTTAAAATAAAGTTTCTTAAAAAAACAAATATTAAAAGGAATCAAAAAATGACACTAATTTTTAAAAATAGTGATGGAATGAATTTTAACAGATTATTGCAAAATCAAACCTAGAAAATTTTTGTGTGAAAACTTTAATTGATTTCTGTTGTTTCTGTATTTCTAAAACATTTTACACATTTTTCGTACTTATGTATAAATGAATTTAAACAATTATTGCGTTTGTTCTAAATTTTTTATATAAATTTACAGAGGCATTTTTTCTGTCATTTTAGAAATAAAAAAAAAACACAGTTCAAGACACTTAAATAAAGATCTGATCACTTGTCTTGAAAAAATTACGTTTCAGAATGTGTACCTCTGTCTTTACACATAAATTTAATTACAATTTTAACCGTTTGTTGTTTTAAATAAACAAGAATGGTTGTTTTATTTATTTCTTTTGAGATTTTCAAATATTTACAAGCACTCGACACAAAACTTTAAAAATAAAAACTATGAAAAAAACGAGACGAAACTAAAAAATCTAAACGTATTCTAAAGTATCTGCGTTTAGCTGTTGCAGCGAGATGAGAGACTAATTTCGTTGAAATATTTTGTGGCACCTAAAACCCACCGCATTTCGGAAATAGAAAATAAAACAGCCAACAAAAAAATTTTTAACAACACATAAAATGTTTAGCAACAACATTTAATTATCAAAAAAGAAAACAAAAAATGCGTTGAAAATTGTTCACAACAAACTACAAAATACACAACAAGATCGGCGCGTGAGAAATAACAAACTAGCAACAACAAGATAAATACAACATCTATTATGTCACTCTCTCAACGAAAAATAAATAATAAAAATAAAGTTCTATGAAAGAGAAGCAGAGAATACAAAAAGAAGAGAAAATGTAAACTATGAGGCCTATTGTTGTGTTAAGAGAAAATCTAAAATGTTTTGTAAAAATGTTAAGAGAAACTAGGGATGGTTGAGTCTGTTTGGGGTGAACCACACGTGATCACGTATGACCGTACAAAACTCCTTTCTTTAATCACGTGAGAGTGTAAGAGCGTGATTATAAAAAAAAATTGCCACAAAAAAGCAACCAAGTGTGGATAGAACTGTAGCCAATGCATATGCCAAAAATTACTGTTTGCCCTAGATTTGAGGACGGCGTCATCATTGTTCGAAACCAATTTCTTTTGCTCTGAATTGTACGATATGGATGTGCTTTCAGAAGGTTGGCACTCCATAGCGGACAGTGAATGAGATAATGAGCATTTCTCATGAGTTGGCCATCAAGGTCATACGATTTAAGCCAGCGAACCACATACTTGCATTTGAAGAATTACACCGATTAGTCGAGTCTTCAAAGTCAATAAACTCAGCTGGATGCACATATGAAGAAGAATAATTAAAAATTGAACGTTTTGGATCGTTCCACCACTTTAAAGAAATTCCAAAGCATTCTCGGTATCCGTAAAAATCTTCTTATCTTAATACAAGCAAACTTCTGAAACCGAATAACCGAATTTAATGCAGCCAGGTGGAGCTATTTTTGATATCTAGTTCTTTTTCTGTTTTCTCATTCAAAAATGCATACAATGCAAATTGATTGGGGGAATAAATTCCAATCAAAACTCGGTAATCCATTAAGAACAACATACATATCGTCTGTATTACTTTGAAGTAGTTGTATAATTACTTAATAGTACATAAAATGGGAATAACTTCTTTGAGAGGCGCGATTGTAAAGCGTGCGATTACCATACAGTTGATTATCGGTTCAGCTTCGGATAAAGCAATATGGTTTTTTTTTTGGTTCCAATTTGGGTGTGCTCATGAAAACAAGTTGAAAGAGCGCAATAAAGTACTTGCGACAGTGAGTAAAACACATGACATCAAAAATAACAATAACTTCAACGGCACGAGGTCAATACTCAAAGGAGACATTTAGTTTTTATTGTGTTTTGTATATCAATAACTTTTAAATGTTTAAATTTGCAAGCCGTTATTTAAAAGCAAAGGAGGTAAATACTTGCTTTTAATGACAACATCATGTTAAAGTAATGCGTTAAAATGCTAAAGTAGATGTAGTGAAAAGTTTATATTTCATATGGAGATTAACTCAATACTTTGTCATCAACGCTTTTTGTTGAGTTACTCACAATCTCATCTCCAATTGCTATAAACTCACCACCATAAACATAAGAGATAAGATATCTTTGTTCTTCCGTTTGTGGTACAGGGAAATATTTGTTACCGACCCTTTAAGATATTAAACATGTTGCGTACACTAAAAAAAATCAATTTTTTGTCCAATGATTTTCAATAGTCTGATAACTGGTTTATTGCTGTTTTTTAACATTGATCTCTCAATGGAACCGTAGCTCCTAAAGATCTGAATCGATTTTGTTTTATTTTTTTCAGAATAACTTGACCCAGAGTATTCTTAGCTATTTTTCAAGAAACCTATTTAGCTGTTTGGGGGTGCCACAAAAACGGATATTAGGAGTTTTCTAAATCAAAAATGTATTAACTGTTTTTTCCAAGTTTTAGAAGTTTGAGATAGTTAACTCGTTTTTCATTTTGGAAATCGCACAGTCTTTCTGGCTGGTCTGCAGCAACAGCCAGGGTCATAGCGAAAATCGAACCAGGAACCTTTATACTGATAGCTCAACACCAACATAAATTTAAACTAAACCAGAACTAGAATCAAAGCAGAGCTGAAATAGTCTAATCTACTATTATAAATAAACCAGGGCATTCACGTATCGCAACGCAATAGAGAGTAACCACCCTGATTAAAAATACTAGAGTTAAAGAAGAATTCAAACATCAATGCAACAACAGTTTTTCTCTGCAACAATATATTGTTATTACAGATAAATGTTTTTTTTATTTTATCATAAAGAACTGCACAATTGACTTGTCCAACATTGAAAAAACTAAACGGCGATTAAATAACCCGTCGTGCTGTGTTGCTGTCAGCTCGTGATATTTACAACCGTGGCTTTTCTCTGCGTGTATAAAATAATTTCATAGTATTTATAAGTAGAAGTTATAAATTTTTGCCTCAACAATTACTTTAATATATTTTACTTAGTTACGAGTATAATACGTTTTTAATTATAATTGATTTTTTGGTGATGCTTGTTAGTTAGTCTTTACATTTCGTAGTATTTACTTATCATTTGTAATGCGTGCTCATGTTAAATAAATTAAGTTGTAACGATTATTACTAAAACTTACGCACTGCGCTGTCTGTTGCAAGTTATGTCTTGTTTAATTAATTGACTACTTCTTATCAATCGAGTCAAAGAAACTGAAAGCACAATTATGTTTGTTGCTTGACTTTTTGGAAATTCCCATTAAAATAATTAAAAATGCATATCAGAAAAATTAATTAAGTTATATTTTGTTTTTATCACAAGAAATGGTTATTTATGTACATATACTGGCCAGAAAAGCCAATACTGCAAATTAAATTCTTTAATTGCATAAATATGTATAAAACAAAAATTAATTTGTATTAAGCTTTAAGATAATTAAGATTAATAACGTCATTATGCTGGAGCTGACGAATCCCGAACGGCCACAAGGGAGTGGTTCATTTTACTCCAGCCAGTCGCAGAAAATATTCTGAAAGAGTAGCTCCTCCTCTATTGAGGCATATATGATCATTAACTTTAGTTATAACTCTAATTTCCTTTTGATACAAAATCTTTGATATCTATTCTAATAAGAGTTATGCGCCAGCTTTGCGAATCACCATGTACGACCGTAAAAATGCCTTCACATGTCATGTATATTATATTTGACCAGTCAGTTTTGTGACCCATGTGCGTAACATCGCATGTCTGTAAAAGTTGTCAATTTACAGGAGGTTTATAAAATTTATTTTCTGACATAACTTCGGAGTTTTCACAATAGCTGATTTTTTTCACAAATAGTATTTTTTGTTTATATTCGATTTAATGAGTGATTTCGTTAAAAATACTTATAAATCCGAAGGCATTCCAAAATTTTTCACACATGTGGCTTCTAAGTCTCCACCATACGGGGTGGCAAATTAATGTTGTAAAAATTACGCAATGAGAAACCTATATATCAACTTTCAAATATTTTGTGGTGGAAAATAAAACAATAACAACCGATTTGTTAAGAACGTGATTGTTTTCAAAAGATTTTTAAATTTGTCAAGAAGTTTCTGAATAATAATAATTAATCATTTTGAATTAATAATCAATTTGATAAAAATAATCATATTAAAATATTTCTTTATTTCTAAATGTTATTGTACGAAAAAAAGAATGTCACACACATCGTGGGCCTGCAAGTTAATTTTTAACAAAATATAACTGACGACTATATTCGTAATTTATTTACCATTTTCTTTTATAAGTTGAATGAACTTTAACCGACGATAAAACACCAGAGATAAAATCATGTTTAAATTAAATTTAATTAAAATAATGTAATTAATTTTGCTAAAAGCCTCAAAGTCTCTTTTTTATTTAAAGTGAAGGCTTTAAAATATAATTACATGGACGTGTAAACAGTTAGCGAAGGTAGACAAATCTAATAAAAAATGATTAATTATTTACGAAGAAACTGTTACAAATTGAGCGTTTTACGAAATTAATTAAAAAAGAAATATTTTGCGAAATTAAATAGCCTTCATATTTTCTGTTCTATAAAACTTTTACACAGAAATCTTTATTTTTAAAATTTTATATTGTATGGCAAATAATGTTTATAAACAAAAATCTTTCTGCACCTTATAAGCGAAAAATTAAATAAAAAGAAACTTTAACTAAAAATAACCAAATTATTTATTTATTCTTCTCTATAGATAAACACACTTACAAAATACTGAAGCAATCCACTCAAATATTTAAAACTTAAAATAAATATTTTTAGAAAGATTTTTGTTTTTGTTTTTTCTGAAAGAAAAACAAACGCGAGAAAAACATACAAAACTAAACGCTGCACAGTGGGTACTTTTGCAAAATAAATCGTAATAAACTTCTCAAATAGTGATTTGAGATTTGTCTGGAATCGACTCTCCATCTTTTCTAACTTTCTTTTACATTTTCTTTTTTACTATCTTGGTTTTATCAAATTATATTAACGTAGTCATTCTTTGCGTCATACGATTTCCCAGATCTGATTAAAATCCATACGTCAATCTGCTTGGGAAATTTAAAACAAAATCATTTCTTGTATATAAAACGAAGCAATCGGTAGTGTACACATGTTTGGGAAACAGTTTAAAGTTTTCTTAGTCCATCTAGTCAAATTTCAATTTAAAAGTTTAACGAGAGACAAACATGGATGGGTTCAAAATGGTATTGAGAGTTGGCGGTGGCGTCTACAACTACAGGAATTCGGAATCAGAATGTCCTTCAGAACTCCAAACGAATTGCACCAAGTTGGCAGATATATTCTTATCATAACCGACAGCAAATCTGCAATTAAAGGTGTGTATACTACATCTAACCTAGTCCGAGAATGTCGCACAACTCTAAACGATGTACCGTGCCATTTAATCACCATCATTAAATGGGTGCGGGAACATGGAACACTTCGGACATCAGTATCACTGAAGATTTTGCTAAGAGAGAGAGAGAGAGACCACGCTCAGAGACAATTTCTGCGGCATTCTTGCCGGAAAAACATAAACACGGCCCTTATGCGGTTGGCTCAAAACATATGTAGTAGACCTGCCTAATAGCGAGAACTCTCTGGCCTCTCATCGATATTGATAGAACAAATCTACTTTTCACGTTCTCAAGGATATAACCGCGGTAACTGACGGAACACTGCACCTTTGGAGCCCAAACTAACAGAATGGGTATCCCTTATAACGACTTCTCCTTCAGCTGTGAGGACGAGTAGGAAAAGAGATCATCACTCATCTTCTCATACTTTGCACCGCACTGAAGCATCAACACTCAAGAATATAAGTTTTCCTTCTTTGGGAGCAGCGCATGGTTTTCGCGCTGACTCCCCCTTGCCTTGAAAAACTCTTAATTTAAATTTTCAAAATTTGGTACTATTTATATTTCCAAAAATCCCACTGTACTCTGTGAGATTTAAGACAACCACAGCATTAAAATGTTGAACGAAAAAGAAAACTGGATCTCTTTAAAATCATTCAAAAGTGATAAATCTAGAGATCTTAAGAAAATGTGTGAAAAGAATTTTTCATTTAAAAAAAACTAAAAGAACTAAAATTAGTTTGATTTATTGAAAGTGCAATGAAACAATCAGTTTTGAATATTTGGAAATATTTCTTTTGTTAAATTAAGTTTGTAACCTAATTTGTTTTAATTAATTTATGAAGACACGTGGATATGGACGGGATAAATCCACTAGTCCGCAAAATGTTAAATGATAGTGGAAACAACATACAAAAAACTTGAAGGCTAACTTTTTGCCCTGGCATGAGTCGGGCTTAAAATTTGACCATTTAGATATAAAGATATGAACACTTCTTGTTAGTTCAGGTAATATTGAAGATATAAATAAATTGCTATTATAAAAAAAAAATTGATGATGATCGGTTCAAAGATAAGGAGTCTATAGCACATATGCAGCAGGGTGTAAGATTTTCAACATAATCATTTTAGCCGGTCTATTAAAATCGGTTGAAACTTCCGTGTTTGGACGGAAACGTGGCCGCTCTAAAGCTTTCTCCTATGTGAGATCTCTTCAAGACGATTTGAAAAGGTGATCAACTTTTCAGATATGAGGATCGAATTCCACTCTTCTCGCAGAATAACTTTTCGCATAACTTTCCTGTTTACTATATTACAGTTTTCATGACATATGGCTCGGTTCACATCGCTTTTTGGGATGACAGTTGAAGAAGATGGCCCCTTTAAACAGCTCGCAGAAATAGTTGATCAGCGGGCGTCTGCGTGTCATACACAGAACATTATCATTTGGGACCAACTGTTAGGCCTAGCAGATCCTCCGAGAATTCATGAGCACGTTTTAAATGTAAACTCATTCATAGTTAGAGAGGCAGACGGCATTTAACACTTATGGGTTCTAGAGAGTGTAGGCACAACGTGGATGTCCGAATTCATGTTTGCAGTTTTTCTTTTTGTTACTCTTGGAGGTGAAGTTGTGGAATACGAAATCTTGTTCACAGTTTCCTTTTTCATAACAGAAAATACAATATGATTGTTTTCAGCTTCTGCAGCAGAGGGTATGCCGCCGCTTTGGCGGCTGCCGCCATTGCAACTTTCTAGGTGACGTTCAGGGTCATCTTGCTATTTTTATGTTGGCAACTATTTTTGGATGTACTTTTTTTTCATACTGTCACAATTTTTGCCACAACTAAGGACCTCAGTCGCATTCGATCCGGAAATTAAAAGTTCCACGAACGGAGAGTTGAGTCATTTTTTTCCAGCCATTCAGATAAAGCAGATTTTATATATATTTTTTGTATTTATTGCCACAATTTTTAAACTGCCGCGCCCACTGGTGACAGACAGAAAAATATATACTGGTCGATATTTTAGAGGTTCAGAAAGGGATCCAACGAATCATTTTCGCGAAGAGAAAGACATTCCGAAAAGAACGTGTGAAGGTGCTCCTTTTTTAATACAGCTTTAATTTTTTTCTTCAATTTATACCTTTAATTGAAGAAATATTTTTTTATTTTAGTGATTCAATCAATTAAAGTTTTAACTATTTATTATAATTAATAACTTTTAAAGTATGGTTGTTGTTGTTGTTCTCATTCACTTTTTGAGAGTTTTTTTGTATAAACATACAACATTTGCAATTTTTCTAAATTATAGCTACTTGTAGGTCTTGTAGAGATTTGACATAAGAAGCAGTGAAGTGCCCATACAGACTACTTTACCCCACAACCAATAATTCATGCTCAATAATCTTTGATTTAGGAAGATTAAAATTTATACTGATGATCATTTAATTGACATAATAAAATATTTAATAGCTTTTTCATTAAAATTTTGTTATTTCTCTAATTTATTCAAGGTACGAGTAAACACACTCAACATCTAGAGTTTTTTTTAATATTTCTTCAATCTGGAGTTCTTAGCTTCTATGTGAACGGGACAGGAAAAACGTCTCGATTTCTCTCTTTAATGCTTGTTTTTGACTTTTTTATTCACTCCAACTTAACATTTTGTACTCGTACACTTATTTATATGATTGTGATACAACTTGTATTTTTATCAATGAGAAAATAAAGAAAATTTGTAAAAATACTTGAATAAAAAAAAAACTCATCGTATAAATTTTTATGATTTTCAGTAACTTCAAAAGGGATATTTAAAAAAAATTTTTTAGTGTGCAAACTAAACGCCCAAATGTCATCTAAGTAATGAATATATAAAAGACAATATTTTTCTTAAAAAGTTAGTTAATGCAATTAAACGTTTGATTGAAAACCAAAAATATTTCTAATAAACTTTTAATTAAAAATAACATTTTGAAAATCACTAGCCCATTGAAATATACAAACATGTAAAGCACACATGGAAGAAATATAATTTTTTTTTGCAAGTAATTTCCTTTCTAAATTGTTGCGATGATTCAATAAATCGCTTAAGTACATTCACATAATCTCACACATTTGCTTTCTTTTTACAATTTACTTCAGCAAAAAAAAAAAAGAATAGGCATGTGAATCACCTGTTTTTTGCGTTTAATACAATTATGCTATTTTTAAGTTGGGATGAAATAAATTAACAACAAAATGACAATTATTTTGTTGCTACTTTTTGATGTTGTCTTATCAAGTGGGTCGATTGATTGTTAGGCTTGTTGTTGCGGGCCTGAAATATTTGGTTGTCAAGTTATTTTGAGAAAAGGTGTAGAGTTATTGAAGAAATGTCGAAAATGCGGAAGACATTTATTTAATTTTTTGTTAAAGTATTTTTTTTTCAACTTCTAATTGAAGTGGGTGCTTTTAGGTGGGATAAACAAATACACATCGCGAAAATATTTGAATTGTTTGTGGTGGCGTATTGCACTGTATTTGTATTGTTTCTTATTTTGGCAGAAACTGTGTAATTAATGAAAGGCAGGCGTCTGGCATCAACAAAATAGAGATTAAATATGGGTTAATAGACATTTTGGCATGAATTTTACAATCGAAAATAAAAAAAAATCATTGGAAAGAGTATAAAATAAAGTAAATAAATAGAAATGATAAAAAATGTTAGACTTTTTTGTTTTTTAGACTACAATCAAAAAAATCTTCAAGTATGCATTTGATTTACAATAGATTGAACAAATGCATACAAATTTTTAATAGAGACAATAAATTTTAGAAAAATAATCGCAATGATTTGAAAAATACATTATTTTGTTTTTTTTAACAAATTTATAAATACAATTATTGGAATAAATATACGAGGGTGGCACCAAAATCATGTAAGTGAGCATTATTAAGCTTAGAAAATTTTTTTCATTATTTTCCAAGCATTCTAATCAACAGATTCATTTCCGCAGGATTTTTTCGCAGAAAAAAATTACTTAGAGGTTAAAGATTTTCCAATGCGAAAACTATAAATCTCGGACTGAAGGCTTCTTCGAGGAATTCTAGCACAAAAAACTGCTGAATAGTTCTGCGGCCGCTTTCGTTATTATCAATTGGCTTTGACTTCAAAATTCATCCAAAAATACATGATATTGCGAATTTTGTGAATCATGAAATAAAATCTTGCACTCATTTAAATAAAGCAATTTATTATCATTATTTTTGCGGTTTAATGACTTTTCTCTGCCGTACTTTTTCAATTTTCATAAGATACACAAAAATTCTCTCATCTTTTTCTTGCCAAAAAAATGTGTGTGTGCAGATATTAGAATAAATATAAAAAATTTTTTGATTACGTCAAGATCAGTTAGTTGTACTTGTGACATTAATTTGAAGAGAATAATTTACAAAGAAAATTTATACAAAAAGATGTTTTCCTCATATGCGAGTATTACGAAAATAATATGTTTAAAAATGAAATGAAATTTTCAAAGTAAAATTTTCTATTATTTCTGTAAGATTTATTTAGGTTTTTTAAAATTTTCCATATTTAAACTGGCCACGATGCGTTTGCGTAAGTGAAAAATATACAACAAAGTTGCTTGAATTCGTTAAATTTTTAGGAACCATATATTTTTTTTAAACAGACATTAAATCTAATAAGATCTGCAGCATTGCAGAATAATACAGGTAGAGTTATTATCACAGCAAGTGCAAACAATTAAAACATCATGGTTTTTAACTCTCTATAACATATAGTATACTGCAGGCAACATACTGGTAACCTCTCATAGAGAACTAGAGATGGGATCGTGAGTGACTTTTCACTCACGCTCACGATAAAAAAAATTCACTCATGCACGCTCACGCACCACCTCATATTTTTTGCTCACGTCCACTCACGCTCACGTGAGTGAAAAAAAAATTTGTCACATTCATGAAAACTCACGCTCACGAAATACTCACAACTTATAAGTATTTATTTATTAAAATTTCTGAAGGCAAATAGAAAAATCTAATATAGAATTAGAAGATTCTGCAATAAAAGAGGAAAATAATATTTAACTGAGAAATATACTTTTCTGAAACAATTTGTTAGTTTTTAAATAAAATTTTTAGATTTTCATATATGTGCAAGACCCAGAAACAGTCCACCAACCAAAGATTGTTGAAATTTATCCCACTTATTTTTTATTTTATTTTTATGAAATATTAGACTAGATATATAATTTTATAAATAAATAAGAATTTCTTGGTTTATTCGACCTTATTCAGGAATTTTTTGAGTAAAGCCGTCTGTTTGTTTACAAAAGAGATTTAAAAGCTTAAGAAAAAGAGCACCGAAGGTGTTCGAAATATCGAATAAAAATAATATAAGAAAATGTTAAACAATAATTAATAAAACAAAAAGAAAGAAGTTTTATTTTCAATAGTATGACCTAGAGCCTGATTAATAAAAAAACCATATTTTATAAATAAAATAAATGCATTTCGACGATCATTAATGCACAAATTATTACCAAATCCTGCACTACCTTAGATCTTCTAATTTCATACCAGAAATTACAAATTTTTAGGTATTCATATCATTACTTTAGTGTTAATAAAGATGGCCCGATAGCAAGCCAATTAATTCAGTTCAATTTTAGCAAAAAAATTTTGTGTTTACTATTTTGGAAACATTGAAATTAGTTATGAAATTTCAGAATAGAAATATAATATAAAAAATGTAACGTGAGTCACGTAGGGTGCTTCATGACTTGAACCCTTTGTCTTCTGACAAAAAACGACGAAACTTGTTGGCTGCAAATAAGTTATTTTAGAATTCTCTTTTATTCATCTTTCTTTTAGGAACTATATTTTGTGTGCTTTATTATGCGAAATTCGCTAAAAAAAATACGAAAACACACTCTAACTTTTAAAGTTATTTCCGTTTTTGTAGCGTGCGTCACAAAACTTTGTCAATCAATTATTTCGCAACAAATACTTGTTAAAAAATAATTTTTTATGCCATTCGAAAGTACACTAAACACCATCCATAATTTGATTGTACCTTTTGAAAGACCAAAAATTTTTATATATTAATGTGAAAACGCGCACGAATGTAGGGTTCTCACGCAGGATTTACACATTTGTATGTGTGTACATATGTACCATGCGATTGCAAACTTTGAAAATTCTTAAAGAAAATATAAATTTTCTTTTATTTTAAAGTTTTGAAGTGAAATTTAAAACAATGTATGTATGTATGTACATATTCAAAATATTTTTATTAAAACCATTAATTTTCTAACTCATAAGCAATCTGTGTAAAATATTAAGATTAAGTAGGATCTTGTACTTTAGCGTTAATAGATAATAAATAAATAGATTTATGCAAAAATATTATTTTTTTAACATTTGTCTCGAGAAGTCTGTTTCACATCTCTTCAAGTATTTTTCCTGGCGTTGAAAAAACTCCTTCGCTTGTAGCTGATCTGGATAGTACACACAGTATTTGCTTAGCCAATTTTTGCAGAATTGGAAGATCTTTAGCTTTTTTCCAAAAACTTAAAATTTCTAGGCGTGAACGCGAATGAGAAAACAAAAAAGAATTGCAGATGTTTTTCTTCCAAATGTTCGCCAGTCGAAACTCGGACTTATGCTGCTACTTTGACTCGTTCATTTACATCAGTACATTAATACACACCGGCACAACGTTTTATGTCTTCATGACAAAATTGAAAACCACGCACCTCTTAAAAATATGAAAAAAATTCCAAAATCGAAAAAATTACGAAACAATCACGCAAAAAATCTACTCATGCGTGCACACTTTTTTTACTCACGCTCACTCATACTCACGTTCACGTGATTGGAACAAAAAACTGCTCACGATCATGCATGATTCACACTAATCACGTGAGCGATGCCCATCTCTACTGTGAACTATCAGTCAATAATATTAATTGTTTTCTACAATCTGTTCTTTGCATCAAGTGCTAAAAGATTGAATTTGTTGTTTCTTGTTTTGAGTTGACAAATTTCAAAGAGTGCAAAAGTGTTGAAAATAAAAAAATAAGAAATAGTTTTGCGTTTTTTTTTTTGTAAAAATTTGTTAGGTAAATGTCGAAAGATTCATTATTACTCTAGTAATTTTTAAATTTTATAGTTGTTCGTATAGAACATGGAGTTTAGGGTTTGTATCTTGCAGGCTACATTATGCGAAAAGGGGATTTTTCTTATATACAAACTAAGAAACTTTATAGGAGTATTATTTTTTTTATTTTGTTTTAGAATGGCTCAACGGCATCAACTTAATGACGGCGAAATTGCTTGCATACTCCAAGCAATTAAAGAAAGTGAAGATGGTATGGATTTCGATTACTCTCGGTAACATAAAGGGACTATAATAAGCACTCAAGTGACATTAGTTAATAATATTTGTTCATTTCTATTACAGAATTAAAAGGAAATCCCGTTGAACCTGACTAAAATTATATATTGAATTACAATTAAAAGCAATTCGACTATAATAATAGAATTAATGGTTATAGTACGCCAAAATCCTAAATTATAACAGCAAATGGTTTTTCATCAAAATCAAAGCTGCATCTGCATTTTAAGATTTCAACCGATTTATTAAGAATGACTCAAACTGTATATAAATTATTGCAACATGTGATTCAAACTTTAGCTTTACACTTAATTTTACAAAACAAAATATAAACCTTTAAAAAATAAAAAATATATAATTATTAACGTAGTTTTAAACAATTTTCTTTAAACTACTGTCATTATGTTTATTTGTTAAAGTGTGCCTGCTGTAAACACGCAATCTTGTAATAATATTAATTAAAAAAATTTTAAAACATTTACATATAATGCAAAAAAAAACAACGAAAAATTGCATGTCTGCAAACTCGAACTTTGTTAATGCGGCTAATAAGTGTTCAAGCATGTGCTGAAAATCCATCGATTTCAATCCTTGTGCTTTAAATCGGCCGATATAGAAGAATGAAGTTTAAGTTATAATAAAATATTCTCAACAGTCAATTTGCTTTTAGTTGAATTTGATTTTTGAAATCGAACGATTTGAAATCGATCGCACTCCGGACTATTAATATTTATTCAAAAGACTTTAAACTTTAATTTCAAGCTTGATGAAGTATCTTTTATGTTTTTAATATTGTTTAATTTCTGAAAATATTGGGGTCTTCCAATAAGAAGTTTAATTATGATATGTAATAAAAATCGAACATTTTTAAGCTAAAAAGGTAAAGTTCCCTGATGATGTGCATTAGCAACAGTGAAATATGCATAGGAACAAGCTATACCCCTCAATAATTAATTTCAATTTGTTTTTAACAAAATTATTAATGTTTTACTAAATTAAAAATTTAAAATTCTGAAATAATCGAATGTTTATTTAATTGCATTTAATAATGGGAAAAAATGTAAGCCAAATGGCCGCCACGGCTACGCTTCCAGTACCATATTCTTTTCATGAAATTTTTCATCACCAATTCGCATATTTGCGGCTGTATGTCCTCGAAAACGCACCAACTCCATCTTTCAGGTCTTGAATCGATTGTGGGCCATTGACATAGACCTTAACTTTCACGTAGCTCCTAAGAAAAAAATCTAAAAGTGTTAAATCACAAAATCTCGTTGGCCAATTGTGATCACCTCTTCAAAAAGTCCCACGGTCAGGGGAAGCATTTCACGCAAAAGAGTGATGGTATAATCACCTATGTGGCACGTAGCGCTGTCTTGTTGACAATAAACGTTATCCACATCAATATCTTACAATTACGGCCCTACAAAATCATTAACCTATGGTTGATAACCAAATCTATTCAACGTAGCAATTTCTCCAGCCTAATTTTCCAAAAAATAAAGTCCAATGACACCGCCAAACCAAAATCAGCGCCAAATATTTACACGTTAAGAATGGAGAGACTTTTCAACAACAATTCTTGGGTTTTCCGACGCCCAAAAGCGACGATTCTGCTTGTTAAAGTAGCCCCGGGTTGAAAATGGGCCTGGTCACTTAAAATTATTTTCCAATGAAGTTCCGGATCAGTTTGATGCTTTTCAAGGATACAATCACCAAAGACACGACGTTGTGGCTGGTCGGTAGGCGTGAGTTTTTATGTTAACTTAACTTTAAAAACCTTAAGACATCAGTCTTTATGCAAAATACTACGTTTGTGATTTTCTTCAACACTATGGGCAACAACAGTAATATTCTCAGTTCTTCTGGGACTAACTTGTCCCAAAAAGCTAAAATTTTTCAACCATTTTTAGAATTGTTGGTCGAGAAGGAGCTTCACGTCGACGACCAAAAAATTCTTTAGTTTTGCGAACTGCGACCGCGAAATTGGCACCATTTTTGTAGGGAATTTTAACAATTTCAATGGGTTGTTGAAGCGTATATCATTCCATTTTTATTAAGGGCGCATTTGTTACTTGTCGTTTGTGAAGGTTGGGTCATTACAACTGTTAAAATGGCGCACTATTAAAAATGAAACGTCTTATTTGAACACCCTATAAATGTTTTCCTTTTAATGATTTTTACCTTCGGCTTTATTGAATTGTTTCGAATGAATATATTTTAATTATTTGCATTAGTAAATAAACAAGCAAATTGTACTTGGCAATTGGTAATAAAGCGTGTTTTTTCCAAAAATATAATTAATTCAAACGAGAGTATTATAATTTATTTAAACAACAAATTCACAAAACGTGCCAAATAGATTTTGCAGTCTTGTTTTTAGCAAATTTGTATCTTTTGTAAATGTTTTGAAAAGATTTATATTTCACAAAAATATTTAGAGTTCAACCGAATGTTCGGTTTGGGCAACACAGTTTGGAAAAAGTTTCACCGAACACCCAACTTTGCATTAATATTTTGTTCATGTTTGTATTTCATCAAGGACACGCAAAAAGTTAGATTCTGTTATATATGAAAGTACAAAAAGTACAACCTTATTAAAAAAAGGTTTTTGTGTGTGTTAATTTTGTTTTTAATAAATTGAAAAAAAAAAAATAAGAAAAATTAAAATTGTTTCTATTTAATAAAAAATTCCAGGTCGGGTCTGAACTAAAAAATCTACCGAAGTTCGGGTTCGATTTGAAAAAGTGTTTTCGGTCGGACAATAAAAACGTTCTTCTGAGGAATAAAGAGAGAAAAAAAAAACCAGACTATTTAACAGATCTAAACAGACCAAACACACACCCTTCCTTGTCCATATTCTGAGAATCAACGATTTATTCCTCTATAAGAAGGTGTAGAGTATGTGTCACATGACTGTTTAACTTAAATTTCTTAAATATGTCTAATCTGTTAAGCAAATATTTATGAAAAATTCAAATCGCTAAAATGTCGGTGATAAATTTACATAAATTTGTGTGCTTGTTTTTAACAAAATACACCTGATGATTAAAGAAATATTTCTGTTGAAAATAGAACGATTCATGAATCATTTTAAAATAAAATTAGAAGGAAGTAAAATTATATAGAAAAATAAAATTATTTCATAAAGATTTGAAGTGCTAAATCAAAAGTTAAGAGTTCATTTATTGAATAGAGAGATAATTCAATAGGGGCGGGAGATTTTTGCCAGTTCAGGGCGATCTTTTGTTAATTTCCTGTCACGATAACTTACAGCGCCGAACAACGTGTGAAAAATAGCGTGGGTGGCAGCAAAGAAACTGATCACTCATGACTTCTTTACTTAGCAAAAACTTTAGGAAATTAGGTAATCGGTTGTGTTTAGGGTATTCAACAGGTTGCGTTTTTAATCGGTTAATCGATCTTTGAATTATTCGAGATTTTGGTTTAATAGGTTAATTGTCGCTAAATTGGTTAAACGATCAATCAAATTGTAACAAATGAATTTATTTCAATAAATAAATTTAAAATAACTTTTATATTATTTTGAGATTTTATTAGTAAAAAAATAATATAAAATTCCTGAAATAAATCAGCCAGAAAAAGCATTTATAATTATTTATTAATAAAAATAACAAGTAGATGGAGTTCTTTTATAAGTTAGTTCTATAGTTTAAGGGGCTCTTTTAATATATAGCCTTATTCACAAACGATTAATAAAGTTATAATAGGTTTAATGTTGGATTTTTATATGGGAAAACTGGTTTTAATGCACACACAAACTTTATTAAACGTTTGTGAATAAGGGCAATAATCTTTTAGAAAAATAATTTGGTTTAAATGTTTAAGTTTTTTAATTTTCTTTATTTTTAATTAAACTTGACTTTTAGTATATCCCATTTCTCGTCATATTTTGAGTCCTGTATTGATTTTTTCGAAATCTCAACATTTCTAACAGTTTCAGTTAATTTCGTTAAGTAAACTAAACGCATAAAAAATATGTTCAAGAGCTGCAAAAAACATAAAATGTTGTTTAATCGGTCAATCGAACGAAAGTGACCGATTGACCGGGGCAAATCGCAGCTCTGATGCGGATAGCACGATTTTTCGATGATTTTTCGGACAAATTTCAACGCCGATAATAAGTTTGCAATATTTTCCAATGCGCAGAACGAATCATTTCGCTCCGCGAAGATATGATAATGACTGTTAGTCAATATTTTGGACTGAAAATATCATACGATTTCAAAATATACATACTGCAGTTTTTTAGCATAAAATACATAAAAAAATACATTTAAACAGTAACAGACCCTCCGGCTTAAATCTCAATCGGAATTTTAGGCATTGCTTGATTACACATACATGTGGGATAAGGGGTTAAAATAACGGACGGACACAATTTCCCAACACTGACGTACTAAGTTTACCAAAATAGACGGACAAGAATTGAAAGAAAAGAATGTGAAATTAAAAAGAAAAACAGTCGTTGTGTAGCAATTGAAATTTGTAATAAAGTTGTTAAGTCGTACTTACTCCGGGCGGGAAAATTTGTAAATCTAGAGAATAAAAGTTGATTCGGACAGACACTCTTTTATTAACTTTTTTTTGGTATAATAATTAAATACTATAAACTTTTTATAAAAACTACCTATTTTGTTTAAAACCTAACATTGAAAAGGAAAAAATAAATCTTTTCAAATAAAATATAAAAACCCATGAGTGTTTTTTTATATTTTTCCCTACATACATTACAATTTAAGTACTTAGCTTCCATCTCGCTTCCGATGTTATACTGATGTCATTGCTCATTTTCTTTCCAAAATCTTAATTTTGGTCAAAGTTCACAAAGCATATTAAACATATTTTGAAGATTTAAATGTGATTTATAGAAAAATATCATTCGAAAACTAAATACTTCAGAGTTTAGCTTAACACTTTCTAAATTTTTACAACCTTTTAAAGTAGTTATTTAGAAATAACCAACACGATTTGCTATTTAAATTATTTCATGCTTTTAATTGAAACCTTACAAACAAAATGTGTTCACATTATTCACACCATATTTGTAAATATGTACATAAATTCTTTCAGCCTTAAAAAAATGCCAACAAAAAACATGAATAACAATCCAAATGAATCAATCCAAAAACGTGAACTAATGCAACGAATTTTACCTAAAAGTACTGGTATTTCATTTAAATTCTTCATAAACACAAATCAATAAATGACAGAAAAAGCGTTTAAATTGTTAAGAAAAAGAAAAACAACGAATCGTTTGTAGCAAACATTTATTTTCATTTTGTTGAAAAGTTTTGTTTCACTACATTTTTGTTTTTCAATGTGAACTCAACTCAAGCGACTTGTGAATATTTACTCGTTTGTTCAATCAAATTCAGTACAAGGTAGTTTAGTAAGGTTTTTTTTTTCTTTTTAATTTTAAGTAAAATATATAAATTAAAAAATTAAAACAAAATATACAACTTTTTCCCCAAAAACAAAAGCAAAAAAAAAACTTAGCTCGTAAGACAAGAAAAATTATTAATAACTGGTTGTAAGAGAGTGACGTTGACGGGTTTTTGTTTAAACCATTTAAACCGTTTTCTGCTTATGACAGGTTGCAATCATACAAGTTTTGTTGCCAATTCAGACTGTGTGAATTTTGCATAAATTAGTTATGAAATATTTTGAAGAAATCTCATTTTATTTAAAATAGCAAGAAATAACGTAATTACTAAATTTTAATAGGGTCATATCATAATTCAATATTAAAAACGGATTAGCAAAGTGGGAAAAAATTTTGTAAAACTAATTCACATACAGTGACGGAAAAAATAATAGGGACGATATATTACTTCCTAATAACATGTCATAGAGTTTTTTTTTTGGGCTGAACATTTATTTCTGAAACTCACTGTCAAAGGCTTTTAAATAAACCATGATTTGATAATTTCCCTATTCTTTCAAAATTAATTCCTTTCTACAATAAAGTTGAAAAATAAGTAAATTTATATGAAAAAATAAAAGGAACAAATTTCTTTAAACGCAATAAAAACTTGTTAACCCTACTGCATCCCTTGAATATGATCCTTTGGGTCAATATGACCCAACAATAAAATGTAAACAACATTTCATATTTAATATAGGAAATTTATCTGTTTTGTTGTTTTTTTTAATTTAGTATAATAAAAAAATGATAACTAAAATAAATAAGCATTTCTTGAGCATTTTTATTCCACAAGCTAGTGAGATTTTCTGCATAAGATTTATAAACTCCTGTCATTACTTGAAATCCAAGGTATGCATAAAGATCTATCACATCAATGTTTTGCCAATCATTTCCATATAATTCGACACCTTTTTGATTTGCCATAACAATATTTTTTTTATTTGGTAATATAAACAAATCTAACGAAGACTTTAAATCTGTAACCATAGATGTTGATCTTTTGGTAGGTCCTGGCATATTCAATAAAATTTTATTTTTTGGCAACCTCCCTGTTGGGAGATAAATATGTAACTGAAATGCTGTGATCTATTTTCACTGCATATTCCACCTGCATATTCATCACTTTCATCAAAAAAGTCATCATCTTCGTCATTCATTATTTGTTGCAACTAAAGATCAGTAAGAATCTGCAGAAATTTCATTATGGAACAATCGTGCCATTACGTAAAAATACTCAATTATGATGAATTACAAAAAAAAATATATGTATGCACGCTGATCACCAAAAATTAATCAGAACTCATTGAAAGAAAACACTCTAACGAGACAAAAGTTGTGGCATCATCATAGTAGTTTTTTTTTTCATATACAAAATGGGGAATCACCGAATTGCAATGTGAATGAACTCTTTTGTTTACAAGTAACAATGCGTTACCATATCATCATAAAACAAATTTCAAGAGATATCTTTACAGGATTCTCTAAATCCCATCCACAGTTTGAGAATAATAAAGTTTTGGATAAAAATTATTCAATCAAAGCGAATTTATTGATTATTTTAATAAAAAGTATGATTAATCGATGATTCTAAATGAATATAAAATGAGTTCGATTTCATTCAATGGGGAAAAAAATGGTAAAGAGGAGTCACTCTTGCAATATCGCTTGCTGGGTAATATTGACCTAAAGGATATCAAATATTTTTAAATCATATTTTGAAATGTGGAGGGGAAGCAGAAAAATAAATTTTATTATTTTCTTTAAAAAAAATAATTTTCGTCCATATGATGGATAAATTCAAGTTTAACGTTCATATCTTATAATAAAAGGGAAAAATTTTGCGTCTGAAAACCAAAGTTGGGTTAAATTGACCCAAGGAGCGGAGAAGGGTTAAAATTATCCGAATTTTTATAAAAAATACATAAAAGTGGCAAAAATTTATGAACATTGACTAAATTAAATAGAATTTGATATATTTTGAGTTGAATTCAATTTCGATATTTGGAAAAAGAGTTGTGGTGTCCACACGACTGCCGTTGAAAAAAATGTGATTCAGAAATAAATATCCGCAGGGGTATCAATTAGAAAAATTGCCCAAACAATGGATTGTTCCAGAAACAAATTCTTTAATGCGATTAAGTCAAACAAAACCAACCAGACGTCGACACGTCAGCGTCAACGCTGATATTGTGGTTGCCACAATCTTGAATATCAGAATATCAGGAAAGATAATCAGATTCGAAAAAACCTGTTGCAACGTCCTTCAGACACTACCTTGGATCAGCGGTTCCAGATTATATGATTTATTCTCTAATCGGTGATATTTTATTCGTATTTGGGGATGGAAATTTTTAGTTTTTGATCTAGAGTTTTTTGGCGATAGCAAATTTCTGGTCTGAAACAAAATTTTTCTTAAGTATTTGTTTAAAAATGGTAGGTTTACCATCCATTTTCTGTTTTCGTATTAATTTGCAAGAAAAGCGCTATTAAGGACATTTTTGGAGATGAAAAACGAAAATTATGGATAAGGTCTTGGACATCTGTTCAGATCGGTACAGTTTGACTGATCAAATGAAAATATCTTACTTAAACGGCTGCCTTCATAGCATAATAAATAATGCACTAGTCTATTAGTCTGGGGATGCAGTTTCCTTGTTTAATAAAATAAATAGATCAACTAATTGTAATTGCTTTCTCAATTGCTGTTTGATATTCACAAAACTAAAGAATCATTCACTCAAAATATATCTTCAAATAATGAAAAGGTACGAGTATTTTTTAGTGATTTGACAGGCTTGATGGAGTGTAATTCTGGGGGCACTCTGGAAAACATTAACAAAATTTTAAATTCATTAATATTTCAAAAACGTTTTAAATAATGGCGCCGTCATTTAAAATAAAACGTCAGCTTAATTAACTTAAGATGAAAAAGCAAATAATTATTTGAGATTGCAAGCGAGTATTTGTCAAATGCAAATGTCAGTCAGTCAAGTTTGCTTTTGAAAGATTTTAAAAACAACAATGCTTTTAATAATTTTACATGTAAGAGTTTTGTTAAATGCAATTAAAAACTTTAGCTTTAATCCCTTTTATGAAAACAAAAATTTATAATAAAAAAAGTGTCACTGACCTATGGCCGTTTTATGTAAATTAATTGTTGTTTTTCTACTGTTGTTGCCTGAATTGTATCTGAGTTGTTGTTGTTGTTGATAAACAATAACTTTATGAAAAAAAACATTAAATTGTAAATGCACAACACGTTTCTTGTTTTTATTTTATTTTTATTAAAAATGTTTTTAATAACACGGATATGTTAGGTCGATGCAAATAAAGATAAAATAAAGGGGAAATATACACACATTTATTTAAATTAAATCTATGAAAAAAATCTTTAAATACTCAGCACAATTTAGAGATGAACATTTTAAAATTCTACACAAGTGTTTTAACAAAAAAAAAAAGTACGTATGTAATTCTATTAATAAAAATAGTAAATACAATTCGAATTGAGCAGGCGGTTAGGCACTTTGTTTACATTTTTTTTTACAAACATTTTTGTTAACGATGTAGTTGAAAAAAAAAACGTTTTAGAAATGCCTTTTAAATTCCAATAATAAATTTCAACTTGACGTTTAAACAGGTTTAGAAATTAAGCATAAATAATCTGAAAGCTTTTTTGCCGTATTGATATGATAAATGGTGTGTATTCATTTGGGATACCAAATGGGACTGATTTTCGCAAATGCCGGGATTCGGGATTTTAGAATTTCAAATTCCGAGTTCGAGATTTTTTTTTTAAATAAAATACAGAAAATGTATGAGGCACTACATTTTAGATTTGTACATTTAAAACAAAAAAAATCTTAACAATTTTACAAATAAAAACTAAATCATTGTATAAAAATATGTTAAAGCACAACACAACAAATAAAATTGGCTAAAATCCAAAATAATGTAACTAATAAAATGTCCGGAATTCATATTTTTTTTAAATAATTATTGTTTACTAGCCTGACCCGTGCGTTACCAGTTAAGTAAAATAATTTAACCCATTAGTGCATAAAGTTTGTTTTACTAATGAATTTAATTTTTATGGTAAAAATTTAATATGAAGGATCATATAAAACAAATAATTACACTGATTGACAAAAATGAACTTTTAATTTCTCACATGCACTTTTTGGTCTTTTTTACTTTATTTTGACTTCCTAAGGTGGAAAAAAGAGTTAGAAAAAATTTTACACCCATAGTTTTTTTTGGCAGGAATTTTATATTTCATAAAAAATACTGATACTTTACATAAAATTATACATGACAATATGTTTTCTAAAACTAAAACCTATGATTTTTTGGAGTATTTGTCCTGAGGTTGGTCTCTTGCAAGTGTCCAACAATAATAATTCAAGGAATCCATTTGCCCTGGTATCGTTTTTCCATGTTGGAAATATACTGATGGAAGCTTTCGTCGTGTTTGTCGCTGTGTATTTTTAGTGACATAATACAACCCATTGCTTGATATGTCAAAAGTAGTTCTCTTATCGGATCTTTGTAGTTACTTGCTTTGTGGTTGCCCAAAAAATTTTGTGCGACATTTTCAAAACTTTTCCAAGCAGAATTCTCTAAAAAAAAAACTTAACTTTTGTGCGAATATGTTATCCTTTAACAATTCCTTGATCTGAAGTCCGACGAAAATTCCTTCCTTTATTTTTGCGTCACTAACTTTAGGAAACTTTTCTCTCATGTGTGTAAAACTTGAGCCGTTGCTATCGATAACTTTGACAAAATTTTTTATTAAACCTAGTTTAATATTTGGGCTCGACAAGAGAGGGGTGTAAAACATTGTTCCCCTCGCGCTTTGGCCAGTCTTTCTTGTGGTAGTGATTGCTTCGATCTCTACTGTCCCACTGACATAAAAAGCAACAATACTTTGTAAAATCTAGCTGCAATCCGAGAAGTAAAGCAATGACATTTAAGTCCCCACATAGTTTAAATGAAAATTTATTATACTGTATTTGTTCTAGAACCAATTTCATGTTTTCGTAAGTTTCTTTCATACCGAAAGCATGTGTTACTGGAACAGAGGAAAATCTATTTCCATTATGCAAGAGTACACCACCAAACTGCTTTTTGACGAGTCTATAAACAAACTCCAATCTTGTGGTTCAAATTCAATATCTAGGAAGTTCATAACCGAAGTTATATCATTGCAACAAATTAAATTTTCTTCTTAAAAAAAGAACTTTTTTAGTTTTTCATTGCGGCTACGAAAACGGCACACCTTAGTATCTGGATGAAGCATATTCCATTCTTTCAATCTAGATCCTAATAGTTTAGATTGGTTTTTTGACAATCGTAAGTAGCGAACCAGATCGTTAAGATCAGCTTGAGTTAGCAAATGAGGCTCCTTACTATAAAGTACATGGATCATGAATTTCATCTGCAATCGCATTACTTAAAGATAACTCGATGTCATCATTTGCTGCGTCATTTGTTGGACTTGGCACTGCAGGTATAGGTAAATCAGCACTATGAGGAAGTGGTCGTGTTGCAGAACGTACATTTGCATATTTAACTGTATGTTTTGATGGTATATTTATACAATTTATACAAGTTAGGAAAAAGTAACAATCAGATACGTGGTCTACAGGGTTTGTCCAAAACATTGGTTTTCCAAGAGCCATATATCGCTTACCTTTTGCCAAACCTGTAAGATTCTTTACACATGTCGTACAGCATATATGAGGTGCCCAATTCTTATACGTAGCAAAAAGAATTATGATGACTGATACACTTCCTTTGCATATTGAGAAAATACCAACGTTTTGCTTTTGTATTCTAAACTCAAAATATTGCACTATTTTACATGAAAGCTTGATGCAATTACACCGTACGTACGGATAATAAGGTAAAATCATAAGTGGGTGTCACAATAAATCTGTGCGTGACAGAAACAAATTAGTTTGTGTTTTGCAATGAGGGTATATAGTAAAGTAATAATTAGCATACAGAAATCGTGTGGCAAAAACCTTGTTGATCAGTGTTATTAAAAAATTATGTGTTTATGTGATATTGATCATAAGATCTTTTTAATGTTAAACTTTTGTTTAGAAATAAAAATTTTGTAAAAAATTTTACTTTTAAACTTTTTTTATAGTTATTTTATTTTTTCTAAAAAAAATATAGAACTTACTGTAATGGGTTAAAATTAAAATTGTACTTTGCTCAATGCGACAATCGATCAAAGCAAATCCTCGATTGTTACAACTCACGAACTGTTTACATTGATGCTTCAGTTAACGCAACTTTTCTTTAAAAAACACAATAGTTATTACTATTTTTCTCTCTCTCAAAGTTTTGTCTTTTAAGTTTTTTTTTTTGAATTGTAAAGTATTTATTAAGTTTCGAATTGATTTTAATGGCAAAATTAGTTGGTACGTTCTGTTCTGTTACAAATCAGCTGTTTTGTTTCTGTTCAATTGGAAAACTGAATGTTTGGTTTGTTGTTGCTTTTTCATTCTCTTCTGTTGCGGACTATTTTGTAGAAAATATAATACAACGTTAAGTGACAGCCAAGAGTTTGTATATATTATTTTTTTGTGGTGTGAAATATTACAAGTTTTGTTTTAAAAGTCAGAATATTTTATTTTAATTCAAAGTCTTAAAGATTTATGTTTATATTTTTGTCAAATAAAAAACATTTTGCAAACATTTACAAAATTATTTCCTATAATAATATCGTCCACATTCGAAAGTTTAGACACAGAACAAGTAAGTAAGAAATATTTTCTACAGAAAAGAACGGCACAGAACGGCAACGAAAAGTAAAATCTAATGAGGCCTTAAGTTTGCCGCTGTTCAAGGAATAACAGAAAATGTTTTCTATTAAACAACTGGTGAAAGCTTGGTATATTTTCATTGAATAATATTCCTGTAACAATATAATTTATTAAATCTATGAATTTATTTGGCACAAGTACTTATATCGCTTAGAGAAAAAGAAGAGTCAGCCCAGCCTATCATTCATATATGTATTTATCACTCGGCTTTCGCAATTGCTCTAAGCGGGGTTGTTAAGTACATATTTTTAGTCATTAAAACACAAATTAATCTTCAAAATGACATACCAAACATTAATTTTAACACAACATTTAGGGAGATATTTCATATAGAAAATAGACAAAAAAGGGAGAGATGAACATCGGAAATGGCGACAATCTGGGAGCATATTCAAATAGAAATAGAAAACCATATTTTTAATATGGAAATCGATTGGTCTATCTTGTCATTGCTGGATCTTGCCGCTGAGCTCAACCACAAAGTGATCAAAAATTTATAAATGTTCTATCACTTAAAAACCAAAAATAAAAAAGTGTTATATTCGAAATTTTAAGACAACGATATCTCTCGAGCCATTTAACCGATTTATATCAAATTTGATTTATCTGATGCTGTTTTTCAACTCTATAAAAAGTAAATGCATTCTAAAAAGCAATATGAGATGGAAAGGATCGATTTTTTCGTCAGTTGACGTTATTTTTTGAGCTTAAGAGCTGATTATATTTTGGAATCGATGAGTTTAGTAGTTAAAAATTTATTTGAAAAAAAAGGACTTGTTTTCGAAATCTTTCATTTCAAAAATTCACAAAAACTATTGAGCGAACGGGTTCAATTTCTCACGATACATTGAGCCAGTTTTAAGTAATCGGAAAATTTATACACATAAATGCACACATACATTCATATGGGTATCATTATAAGAATAGTCAGACTAGATTTCCATGGCTTGAAAATATATAGATCTGAAAACACTCGATTTTCAAAAATCGGGGTGAAATATATAAAATCTTATTTTTGATAGCAAAAAGTTAAAAACTACAGACGGAGAGAGACAGACGTCCCGAAGTCCGTTCGTGCATATGGACATCGAACCTAAAATGGAAAAATGGAACTATTCTGAAAGAGTTAAATCGAATCTGAAACAAAACAGTCAAACAGTAGAACAAATCTCGGAGTTTAAGGTAACAAACATAAAAAACACACGAATTGATAACTTAATACTTTTTTCCTTTTATTGCGATCGGTTGTAAATAAGAAGGCGTAAAGACAATCACTTGAGCTATTTTCTTTAGTTTTTTTCTTATCCTATAAAATTTTAAATGTAAAGTTTGGAGCAGCTGAAAAATGATTAACAAAATAAAATTAAACAGACAAAATATTTGTTGCCATTTCTGATTTTTTTTCTTTTATTTATTAGCAAAATTTCACAACGAAAAATTAATAATTTTTTGAGGAATAGAGGCAATCGTTATTACAACAGCCAAAAATATCTGTAGCAAAATTCCACATTTGTTTCCGTAATTTCATTAACACCATAAATTAAAGTATTTTTAAAAAATAGTACTCTCTTAATAAAAAATAATGAATTTATCCAAATATAATTTCTTAAAATAAGAAGATATGGGTAAACTCAGATTTGAACTTAAGCCAAAAATTTTCATTTCAATATAAACCTTAAACAGTTCAACAATCACATATAAATATTAATTACTAAAAACGAAGGCACCCGTCAAAAAACCATCATGTTTACATTGTCACAGGTGGTTGAATACTAAGAAAGTCAACTACAAGACAAAAATAAAGTAAACAAAAATGGAAAACTGTTTGATCTCAAAGCCAATGGCTTTGGAAAAAGCAAGAAAGTATGAAATATTTGGAATAATTAAAAAAAATCAGAGATGGAATTTCGTACTAACCGAAATTGATTTAACTTGTAAGAAATGAATAAGTTGCACTTTTCGTATTCTAATTCGTTAAATAATACGGTTAAATAGTTGATATTCCTAGTTACTAGTATCCACCGTCAAAAGTGGTAAAATTGAACAAAGAACGCTGATGAGATGGTGTAGCGACCTCGAAATCAGTACTGATCCGTTCTGCTAGTATGATGAATAAATTATTTCAAATAAAATATAATTTCTTAAATTAAGAAGATATGGGTAAACTCAGATTTGAACTTAAGCCAAAAATTTTCATTTCAATATAAAAAAATAGTTTAAAATTCGGCATACCACGGGATTTTTTAAAATTAACCTGCGATTTGGGATTTGCTAACCCCGAAAAGTCCCCGCATTTTAGAGATCAGAATTCGGTGGACTTGGCACCTCTAGCGTTCATGGAATTCGCACAAGCTTTTTTCAATAGCCACATATTTGTATTCTGAGGTATTTTGGCCAATTTTCATTTGAAGTTTTTAAATGATTAAAAACTTATTAGCCGGTTTGGACGATTGACTCTCATTATAAAATACTACATAGAAATTATGGTCCAGAGAGCGCTTATTTAAAATATAATGGTGGGATATTTGAAGTGATTTCAAAACCGGCTTTTTATTTTTATTTGAGAAAAAATAATTTTGGAAATTTTTGAAAAGATTAGTGGTCATTTGCTGGAGTGGTTGCGGTACTGGTATAACGCGTTATATAGAAATAATGGCCAAGTGAGTACCTACGAACGTGAGAAATACGCAATAATTTCAGAACCTCAGTTATAAAAGTAAAAAATAAAAACAATTTTTACAAAATTTTTTCAGAAGATTCGTGGTTATATTGGTAAAAGGCTGATCTTAACAAAATCAAAGATTTTGGAGCAAATGTATAAATTGTGCGTAGCACCATCATTATAAATTATATAACAATTTGTTAAGACTTTCTCAATTTATGTAGTACGAATTCCGCCAAAAATTCAGCAAACAAGTTTTTAAAACAAATTGCTTTTTAATGTTTCAGTTTCTACAATTTTTTTCTAGTTTTCTTTTTGTATTTTAATTATTATCTCAGCATGTTTAGCGAATAAAATATTGGGAAAAAAGCCCAAAGAGTCTGTGTTTAAAATGTCTTTGTTAAAGAAATTATACTCAATCTTTAACAAAACACTACACGTTTTGTATTTTTTTATATAACTTTCCCCTATTTATTTTCATAACATACTCAAAAATACATCTACATTTACATATGAGTATGTAAATAGCCATTGAATAGATAAAAGTTTTTTGTAAAGACATTTGTTAAAAAGTGTTTATAAAACATCAGAAATTTTATATTTTTTTTGCTTAATATAAATTGATTTATAATTGCCTTTTCATAGAAAAATTTTTTTAATTATTTCATCAACTTATGATCAGTTGGATAAATGTATTTATCATCTTTAGATTACAAGTGCTGACACCTGATAATTTTGGCGGTAGTTGATGGCAGAGTTAATTACAATCTTAACTTTTAAGAACGACAATTAATTTAAGCAAAAAACCATAAAAAGGTGTTTACAGAGCGGTCAATTAAATCTGCTGATATTAGGGTTTCATGAACGAAAACGGAATAAAATAAAATTCAGTAAAAAGTCTATCGAGGCTTTGCTGCAATAGAGCCATAACTCAAAAAACATGATTTTTTAGTTAATAACGCAGAATTAGTCGCCACATCGTTTTTCATATTGTGTAAAAATATCATACTGATATACTTTATAATTACCTCTTCAGAGGAGAATGTTATTTTAAATTTCTCAGTTCGCGTTATTTTTTAATATGAATATATGATGGTAATTATATAAAGTATATATATTTTATTAATTTGTTAATCGATATCTTTTTTTAAAGATTTTCAAAATCTTTTAAGTGTTTTTTTTTTAAATCAATGAGAATTGCAAAAATTACAAAAGTATAAGCATAGTAGTCTTTGAAACTAAGATATTAAAAAAACCCAACAAACAAATTACATTCGAAAGAAAATAAAATAGATTCATATGGAATGTAATTTATTTATTTGACTTTTGAATAAGTTTCAAAAACTACTATGCTTATACTTTTGTAATTTTTGCAATTCTCAATGGTTTTTTTTAATTTATATATATAATATATATCGTAGACTAGCTAAAAAAACCTCAACAAACAAAAGTTTTTGAAAATCTTTGAATAAGGTATAAATTATTGAAAGCATGTTCACGTTTAGAAAACTTTTACTTAATGATTTTAAGAAGTTTAACAAAAGTGAGTAAGCGAAAATTAATAAGTGTGTAATTAGTAAATAATTCAGATATATGTAACTTGAAAACACCGGCTGTAAAAAATGGACATTTTACTAGAAGGCTGGTAAAAGTCTTTTTTCTTCGGTTATCGATCTTAAAAAGGGAAAACCGACATGAAGGTAAGCGCTTAAAAACTTACATGGCAAAAACTTTATATCCCTTTCTTTCTCTTTATTCGGTTAAATAAGTTTTTTTTCGAAACATTTAAAACTTAATCTCGTTTATGATAAGCGCACGCTGTTCTACCGCGCCACTGAGAGAAAAATGCTAGTTTATTTACAAAAAAGTTATTCTAGGACGACTGGAAAGTGCATACATATATATTGTTCTTAATGGGAGTCATGAGCAAGTCCTTGAAAAAAATATAACCCATTAAAAAGATTCTGAACTTGTGACTCGGAAGTCGTGCTGATTTGAATCATTTCTAATGATTTATACATATTCTTGTCATTGGAGGAACTCCTCTTTTTGATGTTTATTCATTGGGCTCCGTAGTCGAGTTCAGGATGTTGTCTATAAAGTTCTATAAAGTTACGAAAATCTTTTTTTTGGTGAATGGATATGGTTTCCGGAAGTTATTTCAATGATATAAATGATTCTCAAGCTTATAATAAATTTTAAACAATACATTAACCATTAACAAAAATTATTATAATAATTCACACCATTTATTTCATTTGCTTAAAAAATCACAAAACATCTTAAGTATTTGAAAAAATTCGGATTTAATTTAATTTTTGTAGAAGTAAAATAAATTTTCAATTAACTATCTGTAAGTTGTTACTAATAACTTCCTTAGAAGTAGAATCGAATACACACGCTTTCTGAAACTATTTCCATTTTTCACTCCTTCGATCCATAAGAAACTAAATATGGCTTTTAATTTCCGAAATATTCTAAATATTTAGAAAAGCTTAAAGGCGATTAATATTATTATTTTTAGTCCCTACGGGAAATCTTGTACCTGTCCTATGACTGGTGAAAAAGGGAGTGGTACAAAAAGATTCTGCGTCGTGACTGGTGAAAAAAGAACGTATAACAAAAGTGCTTACAAAATTCCCTCAATCTGGGCAACATCGGAAGATTTACATTTTATTTTTTAAGTTTTTCGTTTAGTTTATCTTTTTCTATTCTTTTTTTATATTTATGATCATAGAATACAATAATTAAGGTATTATGTGATTAAAACAATAATGCATTTGATGATTTAGACCAAAAAAATTTTCAGAAACTTATCTTAATATAAGCCGAAGTCATACCGACTGAAGAGCTAATACCAGCCGTATAAAGTAAATTCTTAAATGCAGTAATAATCAAAGCTTAGCGTTCGGAAACCATCAACTCGCAATAATTTTTTTTGTCAAAAGTCTCCTAACGCAAATTATTGATCGTGCTGCTACATATCGGTGCCACTATGGCAGAATTTTATTTACTGCTGCAATATTTTGCAAACCGGTTGCACAAATTTATTGCATTTACGATTGCAGCCTATAAAATAATAAGAAATATAATAAAATGTTTATTTTTGAAATACATTTTTATCATATTATTCAAACAACTTCGCGAATTTAAGATTTATTTCAACTAAATTTATATTTCTTTACATACCATGAATTACTGCACTGAATTATATTTTAGTACTTTTGTGATTTATGGGGCTTCCATCCCTGCATTTAACAACCATGATTAAGAACTAAATTCGCTTATTCGCCGCAATTTGTCAAAGCTGATTTGTCAAATTTAAGGCTTTTGGCCTCATTCGCTCAACAACCTTCATCGAATCAACATCGACATCTACCGAACGTCCTACGGTTCTTTCACCCTTTCTTCATCATTAATTATATTTTTGGAAAACCTAAATTTCTTGTAAAAAAAATTCATATCTAAATATGTAAGTAAACATTCATCAAAATACTATTGTTTTATTTTTCCTAACTCCAAAATAATAGCTTTTCCTCTAAAGGTGAGTTTAGCGGTCTAAATTCTTTAGACGCAAAAATAATTATTTCTCCCACTGTTCTCGAGTAATTGTACATCCCGTACAAATTATAATTTTTAATTTGGGCATTATTCTGCTCTGAAGTAAACACATACATATATTTTTATTGGTGTCAAACTTTTAGACTCTTTCGGTGAAAGGTCATCAAAGGGCAAGATTTTATAGCAGGCCTTAAGGAACTACTCTGTTGCATGTTCATTGAGGACTAGACTTGGACAGGTTACTCTTTACTCTAGGACAGTTCTATACCTGCTTTTAAGAGACCATTACTGGGACTGATTCGAAGAATACCACCACAGGACAATTACGTAAAGGTTCGGTCTAAAACCTGTCACCGAGTATCTTAATTATGTCAATTGACCTCCTCCAAAGACAAAGACGTATAAAAGTTACCGGTGCATCTCATATAAAGTTCCGGAACTCGAACTGGTTGCTAGTCCCTGGGAACCAATCACATAACGAGTCTTGTGACAGGTTCTTTTCCCCCTAGGGAACGTTAGCAATATAAAAATTTTCACATATTAATGAAAATATAAGTGAGTATTCTTAACTTTTTTAATAGATTTCCTTACTTTTTCTATTCGTAATACATATTTTTTTCAAATTTCTATTAAAATACATTTCAAAATCACTATAATTGAACTCAATTAATGCGAATGTTAAGTCACAAAATGCACTACACAAAACAAAACACTAAGAAGCAGGTTGTGTTTAAAATTGATATTGAAATTAATTGGATTTAATTCATGTGTTTTGTATGTGAATAAAAAATAAAAAGAGGAAAAATAAGCTAAATGATTGTTGTTGATTGCAACAACGAAAAAAGTGTTGAAAACTAAAAAAATCTTAAGTTTATACTCAACTGCAGTGTGGGGGAAAGGCGGGGCAATACAGATTTTTGTTCAAACAGTAATAACATCATGATATACATACCTGAAAAGAGAAAGAAGGGGGTAAAATATTATTGAAACATAGTTAAACAGTTTTTTTAATTAACTTAAATTAAAAAAAAACAAGTAAAAAAGTGTATAAAAAGACCTTAACCTTTTGCTTAATAAAAACATAGAAATAAACACCTATGAAAACAAAACAAAAAAAAACCATACAAGCAAACAAATAAACAAAAAACTGCCATTAAATACAACATTTTTAATATAAAATTACGAAAGCGGCTTGAAAAATCTATATGATCGTGTTAAAGGGCTTAAATGAAAACACCTGCCTTAATTACACCTTCAATTAAGTGAATGTGAGCGTTTATTAGTTTTTTTCAAGATTTATATCATTTAATTGTTGGTAGTTAATTAACGTTCAAGTATTTTGGGAAAGGGATCATTAAAATTTGTAGGAGAAAAATTATTTTATGCATGCGCATAATCTGTGGAGCTACCCAAATTTAATATTTGAAGTTTATTTTTTCAAACTGGATTTTAACTATACCTAATAAATGTTGCATATGATTATTAAAAAAAAAACAGAATTTAAAAATTTCAAAAAGTTTTCATTATCACCCCTATCGTGAATATTCTTTTTTCGAAGTATTTTCCCTGATGTTCCAATCGTGAATAATTCCCGCGAAAAATGTGGGCTCCTAAAATAAATTCCTCTTATCACGAACCATATTTTTTAAGAAGAGTTTCTACTTCCCCTTGGTTTGGTTGACGTAATTTTTGCAGCCGAACAGAATCGAAACATCATGCAATTTCAAAATTGTAATTCCAATGATATGCCTATTATATTTGTTTTCCGGACAAGATCTGTAAATAGTGTTCATTATTCCTGATAATATTTCCGCGCAAAATCTTTTTGGACAAAGTATGCATCTTTTTAGTATATAATATATTGGTATAGAATCACTTACTGCACCTAAAATATTGAAAAACTCAATTTCATTTAAAACTTAAAACCATTTAATTTATAACCAAAACGTGCATGTCTGCATTATTAAATTTAAACTTCTCGTAGTTTATTTTTTGAGTAATCTTCTTCCCTTTTATACATTCACTGAGAGAGAACAGATAACGTGTAGAAAAGTTAACGGGATTTCACGATAGAATTTTTCCTTTCGAGAGGAATAAAAATTTAGTGCGAACAAATACTCACTCCACTTGATATTTACAGTAGAGGAGTTATCATGCCTAAACAAGTATTGTCAATTTGTACGTTGAGTTTACAAACGAATTTTGTATTGATATTATTTAAAAGAAACTTACACCAACAACGCCGTCAGATAAAACTTTTGCTTTGCGTTACGTTACAGATTCACTTTGACATGCCATATCTTTTACAGGCTTTGACGCGTTGAGATTTTTCCTAATAACTCTAATGACTCATGTATCAAGAGCACAACTAGAACCAATTTCAATAAATTGCCCAATTACATTTTCAACTTTTTATTTTTATAACAAATAATTAAATGTAAAAATTATCAGCCGCTTTTAGAGGTAAACAAGCAATGCGCTAATGTTGTCGAAGTTTTTATTGTGTCATACCCCTTTTGCTTTACGATTTTCTCTCAAAACAAAGAAGTTGTATCTGACACGGCATTAATAGGAAGTCTTCACGTGCGATAAATCTGGAAATAATAATGTTTTCAACTGTCAAATTCTATTGCCAACACAATATGTTCACGTGTGGACCGCACAAACATTTATTTGCGCATGTATTGCGAAATAGTTGTTCAAACTTATTTTAAGCAATTATGTTGGAAATAAACTGTCAAATTTGGCTGTCATTTCCTTGACATATGTTTTCCCCGCAAATTAAATAAAATGAACATAGCTTGTAAATGAACATAGTTGTGGCGTCATGCTGCCGACGTTATTGCTTATGTTCCGAAATATATATTGAGCCTGGATTAAGTCAGTTTTCATTTCTATAATCGTTCAAAATTCAATTACATATTTCTGTTAGCGCGTTTTAAATAAACGACTCTCTACGATTTTAAACATTTTTATACTCGTATGTACACCTGCCTGCCACAACTGCGTACTTACTGGCTGAAGGTCAAGTTTCAATAATTTAAAATTATTTTTTCCTTTCTTCCACATCGTCTGTCTTCTCTTAATCTTAAACCAAACAGACAAGTACGAGTAAATAAATATTATATGATATTAAAATCATAAAAAAATACATACAAGTAAATTCCTTGGGTCATGTTTGTTTATCCAAATTGAAAATAATTATCTGATTAACTTAACTAAAACAAAAAAAAAATAAAGAAAAATTGAAAAAGAATTACGGCAACTGACATACACATGCAAATTGCTTAATCGAATATTAATTTGATAAGCATGGGTACTCGTTTTACAGCGACAACAACTTTAGGAAAAAAATAACTATAAAAGGTTTGTAATTTAAATCTTCAGTACTTCAAGAATTCCTTAAAACTAAAGAAAAATAAATAAATACCATTAGGGGACTAAAAGATATTAAATAAAATAAATAAATTTAGAAATTAAAATGTATACAAAAAACATTCGATGTCCTCTTTTAATAAAAAGGTTGTTAAGCTGTTTTGTAATATATGCTCAACACAACGACAAGTATCCATACCTACAAAATTAAAACGAAAACTCTCCTGGATTATACGAAATATTTTGTAATTTTGCGCGACGAAAGTCCAAAAATTAAAAAAATAAAAAACTATTTGTCACAGCTGGTCATAAAATTTGCGGCTGTATGTCACCTCAAATTTCTCCACCAGTTCAACAATTATCGCTGTCCGAGCAGGTGCTTCACGACGGCCCAAAAGCACTTTCGTTTTGTGAACTGTGACCGGGAAATTTTCAACATTTTCGTAGTAAATTTTAGTAGTTTTAATGCGTTGCACAGTGTGAAATTTAGCTAATCTAGCTGCACAAAATTAATATCTCGGTAAGTAATTGATCTAGCGTTTTGAATACAAGGTATGGCTAGACTAACGCGTAACTTTCCTAAAAATTTGGGAGAAATTGTGCAACTGCCACTCCCACTGCCAACAGTATTACACAATTCTTCATTGAATATGATTAATGTTGCATTACGGTTTATTTGTTTTGCGTATTTTCGGCTTAAAATTAACTATTTTAATTTATATATGTAATTTTTTTTATATAACTTAAATTTTTATGTTAGTTATGTTATTTTACATATTACATTACATTATTTTATTCTTCGTCAGAGTCAGGAAAATATATTTATAGGTCTTTCAAAAATGGTAAAACATCGGTTGTTAAAATTGCTTTTTTTAGCTTTAGGCGGTTTACGCAAACTTCAAACTACATGATCTAATGACGTTAAAAGCCTATGCAACAAATCTGTATTTGTGTGAATTTTTGACATTTTCCTGGTAAAATTTCCAAAATAATCTCTATTTTCCTTATTTTTTGCTTCCTGAGTTTCTTCAGAAATATGTCCAATAGAAAGTAGTGTTATTTCTTTTCCATGGAAGAGGATCTTATGAACGATTACTGGCATCTTGTACCACGAATAGTTTTTTAAAAATGTTTCTTTTGTAGTAATTGTAAGTTGTGATTTCCACATATAAAATCGGAAAATTTGTTTATGCTCATGCTTTTATTGTCAAATTTATCTGGGGGTTAATTGGGTTGGGGTTTTCTTTTTTGTTTCTATAAATATAAAGCTTGGTAAATGGTGTAGTAAAAAAAATTTCACTGATCACAACTGAACACTCTGGGGCCTAATCATCGCTTTCGATATCGAGCTGATTCGATCGAATTTTCTTAGTTGGAGATTATGGAATTCGCTGTCGAGCAATATAAACATACCATCGATATCGAATGTCATAATCTCAAACTAAGAAAACTCGATAGAATCAGCTCGATATCGAAAGCGACGATTAGACCCGGTAAAAAAATATTAAAAAAACAACAAAATTCTAAGTATTCAAACATTGATTATTTTTAGCAAGAACTATTACAAATTTTTATGTAAAAAAAATATCACTTTCTGATACCGTTATATTTTTATTGTTTAAACAATTTTTTTTTAACTTGTTTTTGTAAATACCAGGATTGTTTTGTATTGTTTTAAATTTATTTAACATAAAAAAATTAATTTTTTTAATTAAATCCCGCTAAAACAATGAAATCGGACACTGTGCATTGTTGAAGCGTATGTCGTTCCATTTTTATTGATGCCGTTGTTTTTACTTAAAGACAAACAAAAACACAATCTGCGAAACCTTTCTGGCTTGTCTGCAGAAACACCCAGGCTCTAGACAGGAATCGAACCTGCGTCCCTCAGACTAGCAGTCTAGTACACTATCCACTACGCAACGAGAATTCCCATCTGTCAAGTAGTTACAGGTTGAGTAATAACAACCGTTAAAATGGTGTGCTATTGAAAATGGGACGTCTTATTTCAACAACCGGTATTTAAAAATTCATTGAATATACAGTATAATTCGCTTAGCTGCACTGAATTTCGGTGCACACATTTTTGAGCACTTAAGCGAATTGTGCCCTTATCCGAATTTTTTACCTGCACACTTGAGGCAGTCGATATTGTCTTTTTTCGATTATTGTCGATATGTCACAATTGTATTGTTTGGCCAGCACCTGTTTATTTACGTTGTTTTGCACGGACTCTATAATTTTTAATTTTTGTTTTATTGACAAGCCTCCAACCCTTTTTCCCATTTTGATTTGTTTTATGTTTGTTCTTTTTACGTTGTTTTGCACGGACTCTATAATTTTTAACTTTTTTTTACACGATGACAAAGCTTCAACTGTTTTACATTTCAATTTGTTTAGTCACTATGTAACACATAAAATTATAAGAGTTGGTAAACGAAATTTTTTTTTAAAGAGCTGGTAAACGAAATTTTTTCTATAGAAAATTGAATTATGAAACACAATTATCGAGGCTGCTAAGACGAATGTGCAGCTAAGCAAAATGCAGTTAAAAGAGAAAATTTCATACAAATGCTGCAATAAAATGCAGCCATAACGAGTTTTAGTGCTCTTATCCGGAATGTGCTGCTAAGCGAAGGGGCAGCTAAGCGAATTATACTGTATTTACAAAATATAAAATTTGTATCTTCCAAACAAGGTAAAGTTTGGAAGATAAAAAGGTAAAAAAAATATTTTTTCGATACGACTTATCGCTGACTTTTAAAATATCTAAAATTAAAAAAGAAAATATTTACAAGGTTTGTACGAAAAATATATTTTTTCAATATGTTTAAGCCCACACTTTTTTGAAACTTCTTCAATCAATCTATTTTGCAGGGAAAACAGTATTGGCCAGTTACAGAGTTGTGATAAAATAAAACATAAAAAAAGGAATCAAACCACTGTGATTACTTTAAGTTTTATATTAAATGTTTTTTGTAAGCTGTACAACCATTTAAATATATTTTATGTGATAAATTACTAAATAATTACAAAAAACCCCTGAACTTGTCAACAAATAATTGATAAAACGTTGGGAGAAATATGTAGTTATTTAATTACATCAATTAGCTTATTGGAAATTCTTCAAAATATTTTGTAATCCTGCTTGATAAATGATATATTTTTAACGCTTTTTTACAATTTGCAACAAAATGCTGGCCCGCCTGAAAACTTGCCTGCACATATTGGGTTCTTGTCACAAGTTTTAAGTAAGACGGCGATTTGTTAATGTTTTTAGTTTCTTTTTAGTAGATTATTGAAAAAATATGTCCACAAAAATGTTTGGCCCACCTGAAAGTCTTTCTAAGCCGAACTCTTTTTATAAGTTCTTGATAAAAAAAAACTGATTTGTTTATTATAATTTTTTTAGTTCGTCGACACTTTTTTATGGGCTTGTAAAAGAAATATAAAGATTTTATTGTGAATTGCGTAAAACATTTAAAAGGGTTTGCCTCTTTATTTCAGCGGCGCACAAAGAATATTTTTCAAATCATGACGTTATTTTAATCATTAAACTTTTGTTCTATTCTTCTTTGAATTCTTGAACACAATGAAGTTTTCAGCTAATATTTATTTATTTTAACACGAAAAATATTTTATACATCATAGTCATGATATATTAGTGACAAGATCTTTAACAGATACAAAATGAAATAAATCTTATTTTTGACTTGAAAATTATTCTAAAATAAAAATTTTAAAATAACAAAAAAAAAGCAATAATTCTTATCAAAAATTAATTCCCAAGTAATTGATATGGTAAAGGAATTCAAAAGACACAAACAACAAACCTTTTTCTGTTTCATATTTTTCTTACTTGTTGTTATTCTTAAGGTTTTGTACAGACAAATCGCTACATCACGCCTTAAAAGATAAATATGCTTTTTAACTTCAACGCAATATGTATAAATATGTGTATGTATAATTTTCATCTGCTGTTATTGTTCAACACATGACTGACAGCACAAAATTATAATAGATTATCATGACATTTAGTACTTTGGCGGTATAAAGTTTTTTTTTTAATGTATAAGAACACTCGTATCAAAATATTTAGATTTAGAATGAAAAAGAGGGTTTTCAAAAATTAACTTACCAGTCTTTTGTGAAAAAAGCAGATATTTAAATAATCTTATTCGATATGGTTTCCAGAAAATATTGCTTCAAAATGCTCTACTACCGTCATAATAACACAAAATAAGTCACATTACCGGCTCCCAAGTGATAGCGAACGCTTCCAATTTAATAACATTATATAAAGGGATTAGGAAAAAACTTAATATAATATAATAACCTTGTGTTCTAAATGCATATTAAATATAAAAGGGGGAAGATCTGGTCCAAAGACCCGCAATGCGACACCTGATGGATCTTTTGTGCCACAGATATGTAAGTTAAATTATATCAATATCTGCATGACTCTCCTTATGAAAATCAGCAGAGATATTGGAGAAGCTCGTCTAATATCATCCGAACTCAGAAACTCAGAATAAAAAATACGCCTTCTACTGATAGATAAAACGATACACTCGCAAAGAATGTGTGCCGTTGTCTCATCTTCCTGTAAGCATACACGACACATAGTTTACACAACAAGTTAATATTAACACAGAAACCAGTATTTATAGCAATTTTGATAGAAACAAACGTTATCTACAAACATTTCATATATTTTTATATTTACGTTTTTTTGCGTTTTGCCATGTATTTAGTATATTAGCGTTAAGTTTTAATTTAAGGTGCTCCTCAGAAAGAAATATTAAGAATTACTATTGCTAAATGTGAGATTTATTACAAAGCGGAAAGTATTTTGTCTTCGAGATAGACATTTTTGGTCTCAACTCTTTTGATCTAGAACAGAAATGTCAGAGATGAACTCGAAATACGGCTGTCGTAGTAGAACTGATTTATGGCTGGAGATTAATGAATACAAAGCAAATAATGACTAAGAACGTGGGTTCGAGACCAATTTCAAGCAAGTCATAACACCCAGCATTTTTCAGATGTGCATTAGCTTGGCATTATATTTGTTGTAGTTGTACTGGTTAGGTGTCGACGGCAAAGTATTAGTCACTAAACACAGTATCGGCAGCAATTGATATTGGTGTATGATAATATTCATCACAGCGCCCTCCTTCGTCAGTAATTTAGCAAGATCGTCGGAGAAGTAAAATAATTAATAAAAAAATGGCTACACAGCTTAAACAAATTTAATGCAGATACTTGTCAGCAGAGGCGCCGAAACACTGATCTACAAACTAACATAACGCACACCATTTCGCGAGAAGACAGACAGTATTTTTGTTCTTGTGTCACCGATTTTGTAGAGAAACATCCCCATATGAATGTAGAAAGTTGCAAGCCCAAAAGTCAATATTTTGATTATTTCTCTGCAAACAGGGTGCTTCAAATTTACAACTTTTTGTTCGAAAAATTTTTAACTTTAAGAAAGCATAAAACTTTTGCTTTTATATATTTTTTGATTAAATAATATTTGTTAATATAATATTATCTTATCCATCTTAGTTATCAATTTCAATAAAACTTTTGTCTCAGCGACTTCTGAAATTTCAGATATATAACTTTTTTAAATGAAATCTGAAATTTACCTTAAATTCTATACTTTGTGAAATACATATGAAGTTAAAAAGATGTATAAATGATCTTGGGAATTTTCGCATAGAGTTATTAAATATTCGCGCGGTTTTCGAATAATTCGAAAAAGTTTAATTTTTAAAAACTGATTTCGTGTTGTCGAATAATTCGAACCCCGATTTGGCGACTCAATTTTTGCATGTGGTTATATGTTTAACTAACGTTCTTTATAACATCCTTAATTTATTACTGTTATCTGGTATATGTATGTGTGTACAAATATTATTCACTATATTTTCTTTGAAATTGTTATTACATTTTTGTGAAATGTATTTTCAATCATTATTAAATGATGAAAATCACCCTGAGAGAAACGAAACTTATAATAAAAACGATGACCGAACGACAAATTTCTCATTGATATGATTGAATGATTGCTTCTTGATTTTAATTATATTTTTCGTTACCCAAATCATAAGATTTTGTGTAAAAAAATTAAAATTTAAAATACTAAAATAATGAAAGTTTAATTTTAAAAATATTGACGATAGTAATTGAATGGTGATTATAATTGCTCACAATTCACAATATATTGTAGGAGTTGTAAATGGTATCAATGTTGTTGGTTATATTCATTTAAAAATAAACAGAAATTATCAACAACGTTTGTCCAACTTGTAACTCATTAAATTGTTCAATTCACAATCTAATAGATTGAATCTATTGTCGTAGTTGCATGTCAATAGATTTTACAATGGTTTAAAAATGTTGTTTGTAATTTCTATGAAAATTATTTGTACAACACATACAGCTTTTTTCCTATAATTTCCAAATGTTGTATATCAATTTTCGAAAATCAAAAGAAAAATTTATTGTTAATATTTAAAGTTTTTAATTTAAATAATTAATAATACTTTGAATATATAACAAAATAATATTCCAGTAAGTTTAATTCATTTATGAGCGGAAAGTACAATATTCGTTCTCTATTTCTTCTTTAAAAAGATTGACGTTGGTCGGACACTAAGAAGAGTGCGCCTCATTAGTAACCGAAATATACAGAAAAGATTGGAATTTGCAGACAACGCACTGGTCATCAAACTTGTATCAATGTTCTGTGGTCTGATGAAACGAAGATTAATTTTTTTATACGTCGTCCTGCTAATATTTAATTTATATGAATTTAACCCAAACTACACAAAAAAGACCATCAAAGGGGGTAGCGGGTCTCTGATGACTGGGTAGCGTTTTTCTGCAACTGGGATTGGTCTAATTTTCTGGATAAAAGCAAAAATTACGATGGTATATTATTGTAATATACTACATAATAAAATCATTTCATTTACTGATGAAGGAAATTCCATTTAGATGAGAATTAATGCAGGATAATGTTCCCAAGCGCTCCACCCGAAATGTAAAATCGGAAAGTTTAATGTGCTGTTTATAGAATCCAAGCAATCAACTTGAGTGGAAAATATGTATAGAAACCACTCGAATAACTGAGTGGTTTTCATACAAATTGTTCATTCAATTGAATTGCTTGGATTCTATGAACAGCACATAAATCTACCAATAAAATGGTAAAGTGGCATAAGGTTCATTTCCCAGTATACCTGCGACAATCTTCCGATTTTAAAGAATCGGCGATGCCAGGAAGTAATTAAAATTTAAAGAGCTTCTTCCAAATATCATAATAGTATTTGGTGGATTAGATAGCAAAAACTAATTCTGTTTTGTTAACTGTTTTATTTTTCGCGGCATATTCTTTCAATTACATGCATTTTTCGAATACAGCAGGATTTTTTTTAATTTTTGATATAGAAAATTATAATAATTATAAATATATTTCATTTTATTAATGTAAAACTATATAAAAATTTAAGAAAATATTAAAAATTCGGTGTGTCTGTATTATTATTTCCGACAGTGTATATACAATTTTTTCCCCTTAAATGTTCAATTGTTTTTAATTGTTAAAATTTCCTTTACCTGACTGTCGCACGGAATGCCAATACTTGTCATCACGCTTGTCAACAAATAATTTCAGTAAAACTATTTGTGTCAATACTTTTGTTTAAATTGACTTTGTTGTCGTATAGAAAGTTAATAAAGTAAATAAATATTATATGTATCTACTAGAGCCCTGCTTGGAGTGTTTCAGACCTATTTTTATTTATTTAGATATTTATTTTTTTGTCAAATATTTTCGCTTTTATGTATGTATGTACAGTTGAAAGTAGAGATAATCGAATTTTATATTAATCGGCTTTTTTCATTGTCGATTTTTTGTAATCGATTTTATTAATGGTTAAACATCAATTTTCAATAAATCGATTAAAAGAATTAAACATTTTAAATTGATTTTTGTAAAGAGTACCAACTGCGCTGTGCAATGGATGAAAAAATGGGTAAGTAAGTAATTTGTACGTGAAGAATTTGAATCTGAACTAATAAAATCTAAAAATGGTCAATTTGGCTATTTTTTGATACTTAATATCGTTAAAAATGTTTACTCGAATTAAATTTAAATTAGATATTCATAATATATTTCCATTAATACATCGAATAGACATTTTTCGTATGAAAAAATTGAAGTATAAACAAAAATCGACTTTTTTTTAAAAAATCGATTTATCACAAATCGATTTATCTCTAAACAAAGAAAACTTCATTATTGAGTAATCGATTTTTCCGACTCGAGGTCACATCCCTGCTTAAAAGCACAATTGAAAATTGTTTTTATTGAATTTGAGGAAGGTCTCTCTCTACATATTGTAAAGTTTAAAACCCCTATTTTTCCATAGCGCTTTTTAGTAGATGTTCGTCGCTGTCTTATAACAATAGTTATTGTTCCGGAAATTGCTGATATAAAAAGTGTAACCTTGAAGGTATTTTGTACAGGCTTCTAATATTTATTATTGAGTTCTACAAATAAGATATTTTCAAAATTCCTGACTCTCCTTAAAAATTTGAAATTAAAAATCTGTACAAATCCTATCAAAATATTTGAAAATAAACTTATTTCTTTAATGAATGTAAAAGTAAAGTAATAAGAAGCAAAATAACTATAATCAGTTGGTGTTTTATTTAAACTTTAATAGTTTGTGTGTAACGCTTCTCATTTAGTCAAAGAAATTTGTAACATAAAGATATTTCTAGGCTTTAAAACTCCGCCAAAGGAGTTCGAAAATATCAGGTTCGAGCAACCACTAAATTATTCATAAGATCTAACTTATCCAATCAAAAGCCAATTACAGTGAGTTAATTATAATATATTATATATTAATAATTAATATTAATTAGATTTAATGTCTGTTCATGCACACATACACGAAGTTACCTAAACTTATCCGAAAACTTCATTCAATACAATATTTGTCGAAAGAAACTCTTTTGTACAAGTTTGGGTAGCTCCGATCGTGCACACAAAAACACCTTCAATATAATTTTTAATAATTTTCCACGACAACAATTGGAGACTTACTGCCTGGTCCACGATGTCGAACGATATTGTTCATTTGTGAAATTACATTTAAAACAAAAACAATTTCTAAAATTTTGTTTTTGTTTTAAATGTAGATAATTTTACAAAAGAACGATATCTTTCGACATCGTGGGCCAGGCAGTTAATTTGTATATATCTGTTCATAGCTAATCATTTTTTAACAAGTTTATTTTTCGCATATGATTAAAATAGTTATTAATTTTTTAATTATACAAATTTAACATTCATGTCGATGACATTTACAAGATTAAATAAAAAAAAACAACATCAAAATTAAATAGTTCATAAAAAGTATATAAATAAGTGATTAAATGGAAAATACAATTTAAATAAAATATGGGCTTTAACGTGATTTTTATTACAATAGTTGCTGTTGAATTATTTTTAATGATAATCGTGAGTTAATAGGAACACAAGTATCTCATTGCGTTGCCAAATAAGAACACAATTTGTAATAATGACTGATTTCTGTTACAGGCTGCTTACAAATATGATGCAGTGATCAGAGATGAACAGATATTCTCACCTTGTGAATTTTACGATACTCATTATATCGATGAGTATCTGGATATGTCAAATATGCACTTTAATTACTTGGAAAACGGATCTGTTTATTTCTATGGAGATCATACGTTCATCAGAGACATTGGAACGGAAGAGGTAAGACAATTATCCTATTTATTAAATGATTTCTTAATATTTTTTGGCTGTTCCCATTAGAACCCCTTCTCGCTACAATTATTTAAGAAAAGCCGTGATAATTGGGTCAGCACTGTTTACAATTTTAATCGTCCCGATATGTGTAAAACAACGTTTGATCCAACCGAGATGTGGCATACTTATGTTAAGGACATACCGAGCAAGGAGCGAACATGCCCATTTTATAAAGGAGTAAGTAGCAAGACTTGCGCAGTCTAAGTAAAATATTTACTTAACCTATTAACGCTTGAAGGGAGGAATAAACAGAAAAATTATAGGTAGAATCAGCCATATATCTAGGAAAGCAAGACAACTAAAGTAAATTGGAGTAGTTTCTCTTCAAGAGAAAATAAAAAAGAGCACAATACGGAAAAGTTTAAAGGTAGTAGTGATGGTAAATTCAAATAAATATTTTCACGTTCATTTGGAAAAAAAAAACACTGGTTGAGATAATAAAAATGATCTTATGACTTTTGGGTTTACGCATGTTAGCAGCACAATGAGATGGTAATGAGTTCTATCAAGAACAATATACTTTCCCATACAAAACACATATCGTCTGCATTACTTTGCAGTAGCTATATAGCTACTTACTCGTACATATATAAATAAGAAAATTATTCTCTGACGCAGTAGTAGAAATTGTACTTATCATACAGATGATCATCACTTCAAACTCTGCCAAAGGAATGTTTCTTTTTATCAATTGTGCGTGTGTTCGTAAAAACAAGTTCTTAGTGCGTATTAAAATTGCTGTGCAGTAGGCTAGTGAGCCAAATATTTGACAGCAAACAAACCACTTCCTTTAAAAGCACAAGTTCAATACTCACAGCAGATATTTCATTTTTATTGTGTTTTAATTATTCAATGTACTTCTAAGTATTGAAATTTCAGGTGGGTATTTGTCAGCCAAGGAATAAAATACTTGCCTTGGGAAATGATTAAGAAGTTATTTTTTTGCCAAACTGTATTCTAGAAGAACACAAGGCAACGGAACTGATTGACTTTAACTTGGAAAAGTCCAGAACCTATCCTTGCTGTTGTAACCAGTTAAGAAGACTCACGACATCGAATCCTTTGGGGCAGGTGGACACCGGGCAATGGTATTATAACACCCATTGATATGCTTGCTATTGTTGGAGGCAATAAGTTGGCAGCCCCAGCATCATCCTAGGATACAGATGGTCAATTTCCTATTCGATCGAAATTAAATTGATTAATGAAACCAGTATATTTTTCGTCCTTTTATCCAACTAGAAATTGTAGGATTTTTTTTAAATAGTTAAAAATGTTTTCTCACTAAAATTTATTTATGGTTAATTTCTTTATAAAAAAAGTAGTTCGCGTAACTGATTCGGGGAAAAAATTTATATGTGAAAAACAAGTATGAAAATACTTTTACGTTAGAAAAAAAATTTATAGGAAATATTTTTTTTAATAATTGAGATATGATGAGTCACGTACTTTTTTATTAATAATTAAATTTGTATACATGAAAATATGTTATAAAAAAACTGTGTGAAAAATATGTGAAAAAATTTTTGTAAAATAATCGATGTGAGAAAAAAGTATTTATTGAAAATGTGATTTTGTAACATGCTACTTTTATAGAAAAATTTATTATTGACAAGTTTTTCCCAAAAAAAGGGAAAACTATTCCGAAAAAAATATATACATATAAAAAAAGTCATGTTCCAGAAAATATTTCATGCAGCAACGATAATTATCTTTTGCAATTTCTTTTATAAAAATTAAACTTGTAACTGGTTTTTCTACAGAAAAAGTAGTTTTTTCTATGAAGAAATTTACTAATGACAAGAATTTTTATTTCAAACTTTTTTTCGACAGTTTTCTTGGAAAACAAATTAGGAAAATAAATCAGGTAAAATTTTTGTACAGAGGAAATTAATTCATTACAAATTTATATATTTAATTTATTGGTAACAAAATTTTCATCGACAAATTAATTTGCTGACAAACTTTCTTACAGAGAAGCACTTATAATTTTTCTTTAAGGGCAAAGAATTTTTGTTACAAACTTGAACATAAAACTTTCCGATTTTGTGTGTATTTTTTTAAATAAAATTTATTTCTTAATGATTATTTCTCTATGGAAATACTTATGTGTACAAAAAAATATTCGAGAGAGAAATTGATTAGTGGGAAACTTTTACATATTTAGTACATTTATATTTTTGGAATAAACAATTGTGTTTTTATTTATTAAAGCAAAAATTTGTCTACAATGTGACAACAGACATGGAAATAGACCTTCCTGATCCACGATTGTCTGGTGAATACAAAATCCAAGTCACGACTAACTTTAAAAAAATTAACGAAATTTTCTGTGCAAATATCTTTATGGAACTGTACAGAAATTGATTCTGTTCGAATTGAAAATATATATTAATTTTATAAAAATTATAAGTGTAATAATAATAAATCCAAAGAAGTTTGCAATATGCTATAAAGAATATTAAAAAAAACATCTTTCAATGTACATACGTATTGAATATAGAATAAAATACTGATTGGTTTCTACAAAACTTGAGTTTGTTAATACAAATTAAGTTTTTTAAGGTATTTTATTAAGAAAGAAACACAAGAAAATCTAATTAACCCCGCGTCTAGACTGGCAATAAATTCATTAACATATATTGCAGCAAATGTCAAAATTATGTTATCTCAACAGTTTATCGCTGACAATTATTGTGAACATTAAACGTTTGACATTTCCAAAAAAAGAAAACAAGAAAAAGAAGAATTTTTTTGCAAAAGAATTAAATAAATTATTGAAAGATATTAAAAAGAGAAGATAAAAAGAAAATATTTTGCAATAAACATGCAAAAGCCATATTTCTTATTTCAGGATGAGAAAGTCTTTCAGTTTCTTCTTCTTTGTTAACGAACTTTTCTCTTTGAAATTTTGTAAATTGCGTGTTAACATAAATACGATTTCCCATAGCAAAGCAATAAGTAATATTGTTCTGTTATTCTGCCGGCACTATTCCTTTATTGCCAAGATATATATTGCCAGTCTAGACGAGATGTGTTTGTTTCTTTTTTCAGTTTTCAAATGGATGCCAATAGTTAAAAGTGGTAAGTATTTAAAAGAGTAAATAGTTTGAGTTGAGAAATTCAACCGTCGAACTCAAGCCTGGTTAGAAAGCTTTCAGTTGATCCAATTCAGATCCACAAAATTATGCAAAAATAATTAATGTATGATGCTACAACTCTTTACACTGAAAGATTCTACTTGCGATAAAATCCGAATTAAAGCTCATAGATAAACAAAATTATTCGATTATAAATTATTCGGGTATGTAATGGAAATCGATCGATATCAAATTCCGCGCGGTTTCAAGCACACAAATTTTATTATAATCCGATTGATTGATGCTTTTTTATTATTTTCGACGTGTGATGAAACGCCAATTTAAAACAATGTACTAATTTAATGGTTTTTCATATTAATTTTGAAAATTTAAGCCGCTCAATGAACAGTAATCGATATTGTTTCAACTCTCTGACACACATTCATAAAACTGTGTGGTTTGCTCTATATTTGAGATGACAAAGGAAATAGAAAAAGAGTCAATAGACAGACTCTTTTCACAAAGCGCAAAACAAAACAAAAATCAATGAACTTTGTGGTTTTTGCAAAAACATAATCATCAATATTGAAATTTAATCCATTTAATGATAACTTCATCTTTTTTTTGTCGTTTGAAATTTATGAAGACTGAGGGAAATGGCCTTTTGAAAACAGCATGATGTTTATTACTAAGATGGGAGGAGTACTGTGTTTGTTTGCATACCAATTTATTAAGGAAATCTTTTAGAATTCTTTATAAATAACAGCCTCAATTTATGTTGCATGTTAAGAAGAATACACATATATGTGTATGTTGTACTTACTTAGTCTTTTCTAAAGGGAGTGGCCAAAAATTTGTTTATGGCTGTTTGTTGCTAAATGCCAGAATTAAAATTAATGTCATTATAGTCCAGCTAATTGGAATTAATTGCTTAAGATTTTTTTTCAGTTGAGCCCTTTTTATCTCTAATAAATTATACTAGGCTGCAGGGGCTTTTATAAAATATTAACATGTTTGACCTTGACTGCTCTGGCTTTGAAATTTCTTAATTGTTTTTTACAAAAAAAAAACATTTTTAACAAATGTCTGACAACATTTCTTACTTAAATATTTATTACAAATTTATTGTGGTAAGCTTTTATGTTTTCTCACAAATATATGAATGTGTTGATTTGTTTATAGAAAATTGGAAAAAATTTATTTTTGATTAAGAAATTTGTTCCAAATATTGTACATTTTCAAATAGGTTTTCTTAAAAAAAACTTTTCTTTAACTAATTTTACTGTGCGAGATAACGCTGACAAACAGTTTCAAAAAACCGTTTTATTTTTAATAATTCCCAAAGTCTTTGCCAAATAAATTTTCAGGATGTATTCACTTTGTTGAACTTGGAAAACTACTTCGAATGACGCCCATCTATTGAATGGCTCAAGAGATATACTTAATTGTCAAAAAATCTGTTTTATTTAGTTAAAAACCCTGGACTGATAGAAAATTTATAAAATTTTCACCGCTTTAGGGCTGAGCTGTGCGGGAAGTTTCAGGGATGTCCTAAAAGGTTTTTTTAATTGGGACAATGTTTTCTGTGAAAAAAAAAATCAAAGGCATTGTTATTGAGACCAAAGTGGTTTGCGATAGAAATAAATAATAAATAGTTATTAAGACCAAATTTTAAATAAATATTTCGCAAAAAACAAGTTTTTTGATTTAAATCAATGCGATTTAGGAAACTTGATGCTACTAATAGCATTACTTTGATAATCTTTTCGGTAGTTTTCTATTTTTAGAGCTGAGTGTGAGTGAGATTTAATATTGAAAACAATAATAAAATACGAAAATTTGTTTTTGTGTTCAATACAAATTCTCAGCCGCAATTTTGTTGTCATTTTCTAAAAAAGAAGCAGTTAATTTAAAAAACACCAATGAAAATTAACATACTTTTAAAAATCAATCGTCTTTATATGAGAACGAAAGTTTTCTATGCTGGCTCAAGATCGAAGATTTATTAATTTCAATTAATATTATTTTTTTAATTATTATTATTAAGAAAGGAATAGCACTCTATTCTACTGTAGCCAACAATCATTGACTGTGGCTGTGATTTAAAATAAATAAAAAAAATTTTTGTGCCTTAAAAATAAAATTTAGTATTTCAATTAAATTAATATACACAATTTTATAAAAAATTTTTTAAATAATATTTATGTGACGTTTATTCATATTGTAAGTCATTAATTGTAAATATTATATTATTGCAACTTTGTTGATGTTTTTCTCTTTTTAATAAAATAGACAAAAATCCTTGAAAAAGTGAACATACAATTCACGAAACGTCGGGACAATATGGGAAACTTGCAGTTTTATTTACATAAAACGCGGTAGGCCAATAGCTGAATCAAAGATAAAAAAAGGAATTATACTTGGCCAATAATAACAACAACAACAATCATGAGTTAGTTTATTTGTTTCTACTACTTGTCAGGTGGATGCTAAAAGTTAGGAATATCAACTATCAAACCGAATTATGTTACAATAAAGAAACAAAATAAATTTAAGACGTTTTTCTTTACATTAATTTCTCTATCATCTCGGGTGATTGGGTACTGATCTATACATTTGGGCAGACTTAATTCAAATATCCATAGTACTTAAATTAATGCTATGTGCAGACCGATCTTGCAACCGATCTTGCATATTGCCGGATATAACAATATGCTAACAATGCAAAGTGATTTGTTAGTTGACTCGGTTATAAGACGTTTGTCAGAAAATTTTACATTTCAACTGTCACTACAAACGGTTATCAGATTACTGCATAACGAAAATAGTAAGATCTCCTATCAGGCATTCTCAGAGTACAAATTCTCTGATATTTTCCGAGTATAATAGGCTACTTTCAAAGGTTGAGAAAAGAAAAATATGTTTGAAAACATTTTACTATTACAAATTATGTTTGTGTCAATTAATTTTAGTCGCGGAAAAGAAAAGGTATTAATAAAAGCTATAAAAAATTATGTTCAGTTGAAAAAATTAAAAAAAAACAATATGAATTTTTATTCACACTTTTCCCAAAATTAATATTTTACATATTTAGTAAAACATTAATAATTTTGTTAAAAACAAAATCTGAAATTGATTACTGAGGGGTATAGCTTGTTCCTGTGCGCATTTCACTGTTGCTAATGCAGATCATCAGAGAACTTTACCCAAATGTGTATCATTTTACGTTGAATTGTGTTACCAAATAAAATAAAAAAATATTTGATTTCGATTAAATTTAATTACATCATATGTGATTTTGAGAAAAAAACTCCGAAATTCTTCCTTTGTTAAAAGGTTTCCTAATCTACCCTTCAAAGAAAATATCTAGATATTGAGCATGAAATAAGAGAACCACGATTTTTGGATTTTGGAGACAGCGTATTAAATTTAAATATATTTTGGAAAAGTCAACTAATCTACCCAATGATAATCCTTTTTTTTTTTTTGCCAAATTCTTCAGCTAATGTTGAAAGAATATTTAGCTAAATTAACCTTAATAAAACCAAGATAAGAAATTCATTGGAAACAGGAACCCTTGAGGGGATTCTTTTTTTCAAAAGACTATTTAAAAAATGATTCCTCTGAATGTTACAATGTTAGCATTACAAAAATATAAAAAAACAAAACTATGATATGTATGTACAGTACTTTTATTTTGTAATTAACCAATTTAAATCACAGCACAGCACAGAGTAGTGCTTTGTGCCTGCAAGTCAAAGTTTAGTTACAGCCATTAATACATGCTATCCATACCTCTTCAATTCCGACAACTATGTACATAATGAACTCTCAGGGTATTAATGGCTATCCAGTTTCCTCAGCTGGTTCAGTTAGTACTACATATTAGTGGTACTTTGGTTGGAAGTACTGCCTCAGCTCTATAGTCGGCTGGTATTAGTAAGCAACAGGAAATAAATAATTTATAAAATAGAGCACAATGTAAGAATATTTTTTATATGAAACATGTTATTTAAAATAAAAATATTTTTAGTGTTAATATATGTATGTACATTAATAATTTTTTTCTTATGAAAACAAACGAAATAAATTTTAGCAGCCGAAATTCAAGCAAATTCAGCTACCTGAGCCCTCGAGCCCACATGATGTGAATTCGCCTTGGTTACAATGTTATACACCAAAATATCAAACTTTTTTTATTAACTATTTAAATTAAAAACCTCAAATATTAACATATAATTTTCCTTTTTATTTTTGAAATTTGTTGAAAGCACAGCTGACTCTTTCGCCGTGGCTGCTATATCTTTCAAACAAAATTTTATTTGTGTATTCTGGTATTTTTAAATGATTTTTTCGCTACAGAGAATAATATATAGCCTTAAAGAAACCAATATTTTCGTTTGGGGTATATAAATTATGATGATAGTTGCTAGAATACATTTCAAATAAATTTTGTTTTTCTGTTTTTGACATTTTGTCGATGTTTATTGTAATATTAACACCATCTGTAAAATTTATTTGCAATTTTGTCTATGGATATCATATCTTTACAGACAGTTAAAAAATATAATATCTAACATAAATTAAATACCAAGGCAGATTCACATCACGAAGTCGGATCCAAAAAGTATGAACAGAAGTGTCAAAAACGGTTGACAAATTTAAAAGAATTCGCCTTGAGTAAATAGAAATTAAAAACAAAATTATTGTTTATTTAACAAGACGATAATTTAAAGTTTAATAATATTTGCGTTGAAAGAAAAATCCATAATTTTATAAAAATTATTATTATTTTCTCTAAAATTTGGATCATCACACAGACGAGTATTTAAGCCAAAAAGCAGGCCAAAAAGGCAAACATATAACATCATATTGTAAATGTTTAAGACTTTATTTATGTTGCGATTTGCAGCTCTGAGACACTGCTGAAGTCAGGAAAGTGAAGAAAATTATATGTTTTTTTCGGTTTCAAGATGTTAATATGATATTTTTTGTGGCTAAACGAATAATAATTAGGTATTAAATTGGTTTTCTTTTCACTGAAAGATTTGTTCAAAAGCTATTTTTGATATTTGAAAAAGAAATTATCTTGAATATTAATGTTGAAACAATTCGTTTGAAAATTAAAAAAAAATTATTTATACACTTTTTTTGCAAAAAAAAAACAAAGTTTTTAAAAGTGAAGGTGGCGGCAAATGTACAAATTATTTTTTATAACAAAATAAAATTTAGGATGTATAATTTTGGGCGATTTTTAACGATTTTTTTTTAATTTTCAAATTTAATTTTTTCTTTTTTTGCTCATCTGCCACTTTTTCAAATTCAAATTTAGAAAAATAACCAAAAATCTACCACTAGATTTTTTATATCAAGTTACAACTAAAAATATCAAAAATCTCTATCTTTCAATTCAAAAAGCACGTTTAATAATTTTGGCCATCTTTTCGGGCCAAATTTTCCACTGCGCGTCACTTTTGTATTGTTGTTCTGTTTTGTTGGGATTTTGAACATTTTTTTGTCATGAGCAATATTTTACTTGAACAAAATGTTCGTTATTCACAATAAGGGTGAATATTTTTTGTGAAAAACTTTATTTAATTTCAAATTAAATACTGTCTGTAGAAAATAAAATTTTAAAAGTTTTTTGTAAATAAAAAATGATTTGAACACATTTAATTGCACAAGTTTTGGAACAGCTCCTACGCAAACGATAAAATAAATGCCGCCCATTTTCATGTTTTGACATAATTTTTTTTTTAAATAATGAGATGATTTGTTTTTGTTTTTTTTATGTTTTTTTTTACAAATTATTACACGCTTGTTAAAACATTTTTATGCAATTCGTCAGTCAATCGCTTGTCAAGGGGAGCAAAATATATGATAAAATAAACTAGAAAATGAGATGGATGAACAAAATTAATTAGGCAAAAAAAGTTAATGCCAACCTTTCTTAGGAATTTATAGCGGGCAATTAAAGCAATAATTTAGAAAAAAAAGAAAGAAATAAAAAACTCAAGAAATTTTACACCTGCTTTTGAAACAATGTTCATTAATAATTATTATGAATTTTTAAGTAACACTATTTATTTAAACAGGTACAAAATTTTATTCATTTTTTTCGAATTTTTCAAAGATTTCAGTTACAAATCATGTTATTTATTGTCTAGTTAAAAAACATAATAATCCTGGAAACTCGAACAAAGGCTAATATGTTGTGTCACAGGTAGAAAATATCTATGCCGCTCAGTAGCTGTTGCATACACACAGTGGAGTATCCCTTCTTCAATATTTTATAGGGTGCAAAGTTGTAGAAAATTTCCAAGATTTACTCTAGTTCTCACATGCTCACAAAAATGTCTAAAAGGATTATTGATGGTATAAAAGAATAATAAAATTATATATTTTTTCATATTTCTAATCACATCAGCAACGAAAGGGTACGTTTATAGGAGTGAGAAATGTTTTGAAAATAAAGAAAATAAATCCTTATGAGAAAATTAAAAAAATACAACTTTTCTTTTAGTTAAAAAGTGTCTCTGTGAGACTGGAACGAATGGAAAATTTTTGTAGCGCGACAAAATTATTCATTCGGAGTCGTATAATAAGACGGAAAATATGACTTTTATTTGATATTCAGACATGGAAATTAATTTTTGTTTGAAAAAAAAATTTTTTACAACCCTATTTCCGGCTATTTCAAAAGCCTAAAATTTATTAAGCCGAAAATTGTGGCTGAAATATTTACATCATACATTTTTGGTATATATGACTCAAATGATTGAAAGAAAGTATTCATAGGATATAAAAAATTTTCTTGGACTAGATTTAAGCGATGGCTTTTTTGATGAAAATTCTTGGCGGACTATTATTTTTGTTAAGACGTGTAAAGAAACAAGTGATTTTAAGAAAATTATAAACAAGATGTAGTCGTTTCGGCAAATAAAAGTTTCAGAAAACAAATTTCAGAAAAAAATCATTAAGGATACATAATTCAAAATAGATTGCGGTTGCCGAGAATTGGACTACTGCGATTAAAATTGCATCAGTTCAAGGCGAGGCCCATGCTCACAATTGTTGACACAACCACCCAGCGTAAACTTGGTAATGTGTTGCAGCTAGCAAATAATATACTGCATACCTTCTGCAGGACTTGTAAGTAATTAATTAATGACTTAATTATCAGCTGATATATACGTAAGTACTTGTGTTTTGCAAAAAGGAAAAAAGATACTAATGGCATCTGAATCAAACACATTTAATAATTCTGCACGGTAATTCGCAGCTTGGAGGACATTGACATACATTTTGGCAGCTCAAAAGCCAGACACAAAAACGATTTAAAATTTAATGGTGTTTAATGTTTAGTAGCCAAATTTAAGAATCAAGCCCAATAATAAAATAAAATTAGCTTCCATTGCAAAATATAATAATAATGTGAATAAGGACCTTTAAAGTGAATAGTTATTTCACTGGCAGCGATGTAATGATATTTTTAAAGTCGTTATCTGTAAGAGAGACTGGTAAGCATTTACTTCCAATGACCTCGCCATGTTAATTAGTTTAAATGTCTGAGTAGTCGTAGTAAAGGGTGTGTTTATTAGCCTTTTATTTAACTTGTTACTTTGCCATTAAATATCTTCTGTGAATGCTGACGAAAAGTGTGACGGCATAGAAAATTTATGTTTTATTTGCTTTAATGTCTACGGTGAACAAACTCTGCTTTACAGTGAAAACAGACATAAGAATTTTAATTCCTGTTTGTATACTTGTTTATTGTCCTTTGACCTGGAATTTGATTACCGGTCTAAAAGCCTGTTCCTGTTATTTGGATTCCTAAAAACTGCAGCAGCTTCCAACGAAAGTTACAACAGAATGACAAAAAGAATTGTGGCAAAATGTGCAGCGGAATAAAAAATTCTTTGTTCGTTAATTCTATAAAAATATAAAATAAAAAAAGGCGTTCAACCAATATTTTTTAAAAATTTTTGGGTCACCTCTAGAGTTCTTCATTTGTAGGAAACGATTTCGAATTTTTTATAATCGCAAAATATATATACATATATGTATGTTTACATTCTTAAAGGAATTTAAGAAGCCTAAAATAAATAACTTTATCTCGTGTTTACTTTAGGCTTCTTGATGAGATAATTCCATGAGAGAAGTCATAACTAAGATTTCAGTTTAGTTTCATGAATTCAGAGATAAATTTAAAATTATAAATAAAGTGCATCGGAAGCCAGCCATATGAAAAAAGTCGACAGACATGTTTGGACTAAGTTCTTTTTTTATATTTTTGTTGCTTATTTTCTTAGAAAGTTACAAAAATCGCCCACTAATTTTCTTTGTTATTATTATTATTATTTGACGCTTTTACATTGTCTACTAATCGTCACAAAAAACAAAAAAAAAAAACAACAATCCCAAAATTGTATTGAGTAAAATTATTCCGAAAACACACCTTTAACTTTTTGTTGGCATAAGGAAATATTTACTTTAAGTTTAAACATTTGAATTATTTATGATTGTGCTGGCACATTTCTGAATGTATGGCGTAAGAAAAACAAAATTATTTTCCAAATTTTCTGCAGCTGTTTAGAAAAATAAATACAGAGAGTATATTTGCTTATAGATTAAACACTACAAGTATGTAGATTGTTAACAAGTATTCGATATATTAATATTCGTTTATTATAAAAGCTACTCATTCAGTGCAGAATTATTTCTTTCTCCGATTCGCGTTAAGAAGTATGAAAGTCAAATATTGTTGCAATTCCATCAGATAAAATTTAATAGGTGCTAGAATGAAGACAGAACTTTACTTCAATGTGAAGAAGTACAATCCTGTCATTCATTTTCATTAAATAATTCGAATAATTAGTTGATAACCCTAACAACTGACACACCACCTAAAAATTCGATTAAAAATACACATATGATAGCTGATGAGAGGGTGTAGGGGCCTCGAAAACACTAACTATTACGTTCTGCTTCACAATTGTCAAAATTAATACTTGGATCTTTCGATTATGTACGAAATACAATGTTACGAGGGCGGATCAATAAGTTCGTGACTTGTCGAACTTCCTTCGTAGTTATATGAAATGCAACACTGTTCCCATCAAGTACCACCTGTTAATAGACTACTGTAAAATTTTGAGCAAGCGTCATCATTTACTTTGCGTTTAACAGCTGTTCAAAACATACAACCTCGTGTATTTTTCTAAACATGGAAAATAGTGAATTTGGAGTGATCATGAAAAATAATTTTTTGCGAAAAAAAAACCGTAAATCATGCCAAGGAAAAGCTCGATAAGTACGAGTACTACAGGGTACTCTGCACCGTCGACTTCAATGGTTCTGGAGAGACAGTTGAAAATGTTTAAAAAATCCACGATGTGGTGTTGGCCGATGAAAGAGTAAAAGTGCATGGGATTGTTGATGACATAAGAATTTCATATGGTTTCGATTTTAAGTGATCATCTGGGTTTAAGAAACTTGCCTGCAAGATGGGTGCCGCGTTTGCTCTCAATTGACCATAAACGTAAACGTGTGACAATTTCAAAAGATTGTTTGGAATTATTTAACCGCAATCCGAATTAGTACCTCATCCGGCAATTCTCCGGATTTAGCCCCTAGTGACTACTTCCTATTTCCAAGCCTAAAGAAATGGTTCGGTGGAAAGATATTTACCTCCAACGATGAAATTATTGACCAAACAAAAGGCGTTTTTAACGACCTCGAAAAATCATATTTTTTGGAAGGGATACAAAAACTGGAGAAACGTTGGACTAAGTGTATTGAATTAAAAGGAGGTTATGTTGTTTTGCAAAAAAAAAAAAAAAAAAACTGTGTTTCATTCAAAAGTCACGGACTTATTGATCCTTTCTCGTATTTAAAAGAACGCCTCTGGATTGGTTGCAGCATTTGATTCTTTTCAGGTAGTCTACGACCACTTTTTCGCACATTTCGGTCGGTATCTCGACTATAGCTTGGCGAATGTTGGTTTTTAAATGCTCCAACGTAATCCGTGTAGACACAGTCTTTGACATAGCCCCATAAAAATCCTAGCGAGGTGATATCGCATGATCTTGGTGGCCAATAGACGTCGCCAAAATGTGAAATTACACGTTCTGAAAAATTGTCATGCAATAAAGCCCAAATTGGTCGTGTTGTGTGGCGCTTGGTGAAACCACATATCGCCCAGCACATAATCTTTAATTGCAGGCCTAAAAAAGTCTGTTATTATTCGTCGGTAGTGCTCTGAATTGACGGTAACGGGTCTTCTTCCAACACCATTTTCGAAGAAATACGGCCTAATGACGCCAGCAGATCGTAAAGCGCGCCAAACAGTCACTTTTTCCGGATCCAATGGCTTCCCCACAATCGCATATGACTTGTCCGAGCTCCACATGCGACAAATTGACTCGTTTTCGTAACCACCGCTAAAGAAATGAGTTTCATCGCTGAAGAAAATTTTTTTTGGAAAAATCAGCACTGAAAGCCTGTTGCTCTAGCGCATAATCATCACATCAACGGCGTTGCGAATGGTCAACCGGATTTAATTGCTGCACGAGTTGGACAAATGTAAAATAATGTAATCGTGGAATAAGTGGAATCGACAAACTCGAATTAGGCGCCACACTAGTGTTGTAAAAGTATTGAGTGTTTGAGTACCGAGTACTCAATACCTGAGATATTTCCCGGTATTCAATACCCAGAACTAACTATTCAATACTTTCCGAGATGCATTTCCATATGTAAATACGAAAATTTTACTTGAAAATGTTTTCAGGAAAGTTAAGAGCATTTAAATCATTTGTAACAATTGATAAGCTTGGCTTTTAGTTAGATATTTTTAATGGATTATTAAATTTGCTAATCCATGAATTATTATGGAATACGGCTAATAATAAAAAGGTCGATTATGACGACCATCATCACCCCGTAATGCTCGAAAAGTAACCAAGTTTGAACCCTCCTCATTTGTCATTTGTAGTAAATTAAGCAATCCATATTCGTAAATGGCAAACCTTTCACTAAATAAATTACACTTCAGATGACAGATATTTAACAGCTTCCAGACCGGCATACTTGAAACCACTAGGCCTATTACTGTAAATCCTGTAAATCTTTCCGAATAAAACTAATTTACATTAAATTAAAATTAAAATTTTCAGAAATCGGAAATTCTTTCAAAGTTTTCCTAAGTTTCTATAATTTTATATTCATAACTGTATTTAAACTTATTAGAAACCAAAAGTATGCTTGGCATTCTTTGAAAGCATAAATAGCAACAACAAAAAAACTTGGCTAAAAAGAAGAAAACAAAAATCAACCATTTATGCCTGAACAATGAAAGACTCTGTACTTTTCGAACCAAAAAAACACCACCAAACCAAACAAATAGAGAAACAAACAAACATACAAAACAATATAAATAAATAATAGTACAGTTTTGTTGTTGTCACTTTTGTATCTATTTTGTTTTTTACCATGAAATGCATTTTATGACCAGATCACACATAGAGAATTGTAAATAGTCATTCTGAATTTTAGCCAAACAAAAACAAAAAAAAAGTTTAGAAAAAATGTGGTTTACCTTCAACATTATTTTTATTATTTTTTTTCCTTATAGTTGTACTACAAAATACTATTTGGAATTTGGCTTGTGTTTCATTCAGCATTAATTGAAATTGTGACATTAAAAAGAAGAGAACAAAATGTACTAAGCAAATCATAAATATAAATCGAAACTAAATTTAACCTAGAAAACTTTAGAAATGCTTTCATACAGCACACAAATATCAACAAAATAAAACTTTGTCTTAATAAAAGAAAGTTTATAGAATTTGAAAGAAATTTGCTCATGAGGGTTAATATAAAAGCCTGAAGCGAAGATACAAATGTGGTCGGTCATAAAGCCAAACGTTTTTTACAAGCCAACTGCTTGGAATGAAAAACTGCATACAAATAGTGTTTTAAAATTGGCAACCTTTCTTTAGATTGTCGGCCCCTAAGAGAATAAATAATTAAAAAAAAATCCTGTCAATAAAATATTTATATTTCCAACAATAGTTGGTCCATGCTCCAAGCGTATGCTTGAAAATAAAACTTACAGATTTTTTGTGTTTTTCTTTTCAACACGATGTCATTAGCTTCATTACACCTAAAGAAAAACATGGTTGACCAAGAACAATATGCTATATAACAATAACATTATAATTAAAGGTACACATTAAATGGGTAACAATTATATTATTATGTTCAAATGTAACTAAAATATAGTCCAACAGCTTCATCATTAAATTCTTTGTGAATCCTTGTAGCAAGTTTTAGTCTTGCATAAATCGACATTCGACTGTGAGTAAGCCAGAGATATTAATATTATTTTTAATCTTAAGCAAATGAGAATTGTATCATCATATTAATATAAACTTGGTTGTAGTCCAACCATGTTGCAAATATTATGGATTATAGAAATTTAATGGTAAAACGCCAGCAATAACTTGTTCATCACGACTATAAGTTATTCGAGACATCCATAATATTGTTGTTGCAACAATGTCACAACCATATTTTTTCTCTTTGTGTTGCCACAAATAATATAATGAAATTTCTCACGGAAAATTTCACCAATTTCAAGAAGTCCGCTTAAAATTGAACTTTGCACACACAGTGCAAAGCAAATATTATTTTTCAGTTAATTCTACATCACTGATACTTAGGAAACTTGGCACTCACATTGAGTTCCTCTGATGATACAATTTAATTATTCGACAAATAGGCAGTGCCATTTTACAATGTAAAATATTATTTTTCGACTTCTTCCACTAAGCCAATTCTTCTGAAACTTTGCACACACCTTGAGATCCTCTGGCAATACCATTTAATGATAAGAAAAGTATATTGTAACGCCTACTTCACAGATTCTTGGGAAATCAGAATTGCTACCACTTGCGTAATATTCTCCGAATTTAGACCCTAGTGACCAAAACTAAAGCAATTATAATGTCGTTGAACAAACAAGTAGATATTTTGAGATCCTTTAGAAATCCCTTTTTTTTCAAAGAGATTAAGAATATGAAAATACTTTTTAAAAAGTATATTGGTTGATATGTTAAAAAATGCCTTTACTTTCCTTTATAAAGAAACTGAGATTTATCCAAAAGGTCACGGACTTATTGATCCGCCCGTGTATTATTTATTATTCATTAATTTCAGTTAATTATGACTATAATGAGAAAATAGTGTTTTTTGATCCCGATAAATCCTTGAATTAGCAATACTACCTTGTTTGAAAACCATTTCGCCAGCTGACAGTTGCTCAGTGGTTAGTACGACTTGCCATTCTATAATGAATAGATTAACACTAGATCAACGCTTACGAAATCTTTTAATCTCAAAACAACAAAATAAAAATACTGAAAAAAATCTATCGGATTATTTTCTCTGGCGATATGTGAAGCCAGTTGTCTACGCCGATAAACCAAAGACGAAAAATGTATGAAAATTATTCATCCACATTCCGCCATCTACGGCGACGGGCACATGACCGAAGCCATGCTCAAACATTAATGACTAAAAATTATATTTCGAATGAAGCCAAATTTATAGCAATTACCAAAATTTATCTGTGTTTTATTTCAATTTAAAATTCTATCGGGCTTCAAAATCACCCTTTATGATTAAGCTGAACAAGTTACGATCATCTTTGAAAATCGCAGTTAACTGCATAAACTGTTCAATTCTCTACATTATAAAGCGTTTATTTTTTTAGTGTCACAACTTTGAGTTGGCATCACTGCTTTATTTGAGCACCCATTTAGCAGCTGATAGTTGCTTTTTGTTTAGTTTGCTTTGAAATTTCATTATGAATCGACTTACACCAGAACAACGCGTGCAAATTGTTGAAATTTTTAATCAAAATAATTTTGAATTTCCATTAAAAATTTTATTTTCCGATGAAGCCAATTTCTGGTTGAATGGGTACGTAAATAAGCAGAATTGTCGCATTTGGAGTGAGGAGAACCTACAAGCTTTTGTCGAAACACCATTACATTCACAGAAAATTACTGTTTGGTGCGCTTTATAGGCTGGCGGGGTCATTGGCACATATGTCTTCAAAAACGATGATGGTCCGAAAGTTACTGTGAACGATATAGGGACCTGATTCGAAATTTTTTCGTACCTTAATTACATTGCATTAATCTTGCTGATATCTGGTTCCAACAGGAAGGAGCCACATGCCACACAGCGGGCGCTACAATTGATTTACTTAAAGAGACTTTTGATGAAAAAATAATTTCAAGTAATGGCCCAATTAGTTGGGCACCAAGATCATGTGATTTAACCCCATTAGATTATTTTCTTTGGGGTTATGTTAAGTCACTTGTCTGCGTCGGTAAGTCACAAACAATTGAACACCTGGAAATCAACATTCAAAGATTTATTGGCAAAATACGGTCGCAAACGCGCCGGCCGTGGCGGCCACATGACAGAAATCATATTTAAACCTTTATATTAAAAATATATTTCCTAGATTTCTTTTAATTTAAACTTGTGTCACTCTATAAAAAACACCCTGAATTATTATTTACTTATTTATTTACTAAAGAAATAAATTTAATTGTTAATGAAACCACAAATCAGTTAGTTTTCATTTAGAAATCGCACAAACGATAACGTTCGACATCCTGGGGCAGACCGTAAAGAAAAACCTTTAAATTTACATTAATAATTAATTTATTTGGGAATTTTACAAGAAATGAATAATGGGGAATAAGTCTTGATTATTGCAGTCATATTATGAGTCAGAAGCGATCAAAGAAGATTGAAGAGGTGGGCTAATTTATAATAGTAATTTCATAGATTTTAAATTCACTTAAGCCTACATAAAGTTTCACCGGAACTTTGTTAAGTGTCTAGTTCTTTAAATATTAAAGATTTTTATCTTAAGTTTTCTTTTAGAAAAAAAAAACCAACTCAAAATTAATTCTAAACGGAAAATTTTTTGAAATTACAGTTATTTATATCTAGAACTTAAAATATTCTTTTCATGCACTTTTAGTAAAATGAAATGAAAAAAAAAGAAATCTACAAAATGATAAAGAAAATTTCAAACCTTTTAAATTTGAGCCGAACTAATTGGAAAAAAGAAAAAAAAAACTAATAATACCAAGTTTAATCAAAGATCCAACCGACCAACCAACTAATCTTTGACTAAAACTTGTACTAGAATCTAAGAACAAATTCTATTTCTTAAGAACACCTGGTCATATGAATGGTACGTACAGTGAGTGCAGTCACTCGCATTATTAGAGTCATTTTGGCTTTTTTCTTTTTATTCTGTTCTTTTTATTTCATTATGTATGATTTAAGTTAATTTAGTATTAATGCTTCAAAAGATTTTCATCAATATAATAAGGCTTTTTGGGTGCTATTGACAGACTTTCTATTTAGAGTATTTCTTTTTGTTGTATGTTTGTTAGAAAACATTTAAACTTTGTGTTTTTTTATTTCATAAATATTTAAGATCAAATAAATATGCTGTAATAGCTTTTCAGTTTTTGTTTTCTATAATCATCATCTGAAAAGAAATTGGTTTGCAGTCAATGATTTTTAAAGCTTTTAAATTACCTTAATTTGCTGTTAAATACATTTCTATTTATCAAGCGTATTTAGATGGAAGAAAATAAAGACATGATGAATTGTATTTGTTTTGTAATGCGTTCGTTTATTTTGAATATAATTTAAATCACAGGGTAACTGAATAAGAAACTAATTTATTTTTATTCAAGCAAGCTACGAGTAAGTACACCACAACATTAAGGTAACTTAAAGAAACAGCCCGCAATTATTGTAGTATAATTCAGAAGGATTATGTAGAAAACCTAGACAATTAACCTGAGGAAGGGCTATTCAACAACTAGCGTATGGGGTCTCGGTATATTGTATCTGAATACAACTGGTTTAGCTGTATGTAATTTTCTCCCTTGTATTTGACAGCGAGGGATCGCAAATGAGGTGGTAGCCAATCTACAAGGGTGAATATTCTCACAGAATAATTATAATTATGGGGATATTTTAAGCGAGAAAGAAATGATTAAAACAATTTGGGTTGTTCGTAGGTAGGTTGATAGGTAATATCTAGGGCTCACCTTTAGAGGAGGTTCCAACAGGAATTGAAATTCGGAACTTTAATAATTATTACAATTAATTCCAATTTATTAAACGGTTAAATTAACTTCAAGGGTAAGTACTAATTAATTAAGTATTCAAATATATATTTAAGTAGATTTAATGGTAAGTACAATTAATTTAAGTTTAAAATGGTGATCGGATGATCATCATATGTAACTTGACTTTAAATCTAATTTAGGATGTTAGTCGGGTGACTGATTAATTAAAAACGAGATTTAGTCGTGTTCTTCGTGTTTTTATACAACAAGGAATTAACCGCTTGGAAGTTTTAATTCCACACATCTGCTACTAAATTTTAAGTGCTGCCAAATTTGCATCTTGTACACTTGAAAAAACTGCTTTCAATTATAATTTATAATTTTAGTGTCCAAATGAGTTTGGACAGTATCGCTTTTGAAAAAACCTTCTACAGTACGATTATAAAAAGGATCCTGCTAACCACTGTATTACGACGAAGGATTCTCCTATTAGACCATCAATGCGGATCTTCACTATCACTATCTTCCAGCTGTTGTCACGGCCAAGCAATTGGTTATGAACTTGTGACAATTGCGGCATGGAAAATGCCGGTTAAAGTGGATACTTAACAATAATCGTAGTTAACATTTCTCTATACGGATGTGAATAACAATTAAGTCCCTAATAAACTAAGACCTCAACCGATAAATGAACTAAGTTCCCAAACTTGTATATGGATCCCAATAATAACGATTTTTTTGGGACTTAGTTCCCGTTTAATTATATTTTGAGGACATAATAAATAAACCTAAGCGCATTAAGCCTTTTTGGCTTCCATGCAGAAACACCCAAGTATTTGGCAGGAATCGCCCAGTAGTCTAGTACACTATCCACTGTTCTATAGGGATCAGTGAGGCCAAAAGTTGGGAATTTTCCTCTTTTTGTAGGGAATTTATTGGAAAATTTCAAGCTAAGGGGGAAGAAAGGACATATATTTCATATTAAGAAAAATGGAGGGAGCTCTTAAAACTTTCTGTTTTCCTTTTATATTACGTTGCAATTGCGTAAAACACCACTCAGAAGTGATAAATCTAAATTTTAAATTTTGTTATAATATTACGCGAGATATTTCATACAGACAGAAGGCATCTTCTAGTAAATAATAAATAGAAACAACGGAAAGCAAAAAAAAATAAATATATATTAAGCTATTTTAATTATTCAAATGTACTCTTCGAAACAAAAATGTCCTTGGTTCATTATTTCCAATCCGGGTCACAATTTTTTTTAACTTCTTCAAAATTTTAATTAGAAGTCAGATTTAAGAAGTCTGCATTGGCAATGAATTGTGAAGAATTGTTAAAACAAAATATTAATTTTTTTTCTAAGATCAGTAAATTTTTAGAATAGGGAAAAATGTAGGGAGTTTTTTTTTTGGTGTGTAGGGAAAAAGGGGAAATTTTTTCGAGACATGCAGGGATTTTGTTAACTTTCTGATGGCATCACTGATAGGGGCTCACAATTAATTTTAAAATGTCGGGACAACCCAAAGTTTATTGCTGTTGTGGGCTGTGTTCATTGAAGACTTAGTACCAACCAACTGTTTCATATGGAGGACAAAAACAACGTTTGTTTTTTTCGAACTTTATTTATTTATTTATCTTTATTATTATTTTTGGGGACTTGAGCCAGTTTTAAATTTATTTACGAACTTATTCCCCAATCTCAAAAATTAATTATTTTTTTTTGTCGTTGTTTAAAAACCACTTTTTTATTGGGGATTTAGTTAATTTCTGTTTGAGGTATTATTTCATTCCGTTTAATTTATTTTGAAAATTGGGGTGTTAGTTCACCCAAACTTTGGGGACATACTTTCGACCACCCTTCCAGGCGACTTAGTTCATTGGGGACCCACCTACGAATCCAAATCGAGCTTGATCTTTATGATTAAGGGAGGAGTTTTGATCCAGCAACAAAGGATAAATTTCAAAGTGAAATAACGCCGCAACCAATATATTATATATAAGGTAAGGACATTCGAATGCTAAACAAAATGCTCTGATCAAGTATAAACATCAAAGTTGGTTTATAAATTCTGAGCGTCTCTAAACGAGATAATGAAACATTGAAACCGGGTTCCATCTGGAAATTAGTTGTGGATGAACTAGCTATTTAGTTGGCGTCTCGCTGAAATGCTGGAAAAGAACAACTCAGCAGGAACCATTTTGGAACCGCTCAATATGAATGCAGTAAATCAGCAATTCTAGAAGAGATCCCTTCAGAGCTACTAAGCACAAACGCACCAGTGATCTTATCAACGGATTACTTTTATAAAGATAGCGCTTTTCAAGACATGGAATCGTCCATACAATGACTTCTGGGGATAATAATAAAATGAGGGACAGGAAGCAGCTATTGAACACATCTGAGAGAAGTTCGGTTCGACTGGCTCGATAATACAAGGCTCCGCAGAAGCATCATACTGTAACAGAAAACTAAACTTATTTAAACTGTCTTCGAAATGCTTCAGCACTGAACCAAAGAAAATAACAAAAAGAGAACCGGTTTAATGGAACGAAGCAAGTGATGTTTCACCGCATCTCATCTTCTTACTATGGAATACAAATCTCATGTATTGAAAGTTGCTTCAAGAAAATTTTGGATCATCGACGCAATGTGGGGTATCTCTCAATCAGTGAACTTGTTTGCCCCACAACAACATGTCCTCTATTGAGAGCACATTTATTTGTGATCGATTAGTTAGTAAATCGCACATCTTACTATTTTTGTCATCTTTTTCATAATATATTTTTCCAGTTCCAGCACAATGCATTTATACAAACAGACCAAGAGTTAAAAATAAAATATAAATGTCCAAAGTGTTTTACTTTGGAACTTCTTAGCTGCGTTTAAAGGCGTTCACGAGAATTTTTGCGCAAATCTTAAGCTTGAATGAAGCTCTGCTATGACTGTGCAAAATTTGGTGTCTATTAGGACAGAAATTAGTAATTTATTTTGAAAACATTTTAATGCTGAACCACTGTGCTGTAGAAAAATTTGCATTAGCAACTCACTGGGTATTCTTAAGCACATGCACTTTTTTTTTAGATTTATTAGTGTTATAAAGTATTTAATCAACGTAATTAAACAAATTTGTCTTCAATTAAAAAATTTATTATAGTTATCTATTCTTATTTTACAAAAAGTAGAAATTTAATTAGGACTCATTATTTTTTTTAGTCATCTATTTATTTAATTCATTCAGTACCACTTTAATCTTTTATATAAAATAAAATAGATATTTAAAGTAGTTTGTAATCGCTTTTCTATCAATCCTTAAATGTGATTGGGGTTAAAACTTACAATAAATATTGTCTAATCATTCTAGAATTTAATGTATTTTTATTTACGTTTTGTTTTTTTTTTTTGTAAGAAAAACTGGCTATTAAATAAACTACACTAAATAAGAAAACAAATTAAGAAGCAATAAAAATAAATTCAAATGTTGCACATGAAAGAACAAATGACTGATTTAATGAGGTGTGTCTGGTTATTTGTCTGACTAACTTACGAGGCCTACAACGTAAAAGTAAGTATTACGAGAATGATAATACAAACAATAATTCAAGTCAATGTTTAAGACATGTATTTATTTTCTAACGGAATTGATAAAATAAGAATAAATACAATGCCAAAACGATTTACAGTTTTCAGCCACTTCATACTATTTACAATAAACAAACTACAAAAATATAATTTCAAGAAACTGGGTGTCTCATAAGGAGACTTTTTGGGTACTTGGTAAGAATACCTGGAAAACTTAGAAATGTTTTAGGTCCAAATTCACAGTCTTAACTAATGATAGTGGTTTAGCTAATGATTTTATAATATAAATCTCATTAGTTAAGCCGCCGTCATTAACTAACCAAAGACTGTGAATTTGGCACTTAGACTTAATTTTCACTTTTGCATATCCTTGCAGGCTAGTTGTGATTGTGTTATTTTGATTCAGACAGAGGGTTCGATTCTAGTCAAATTCTACGGCCGAAGTGCAATGGCTTTAGTTAACTAATGTTTAACGAAAGATATTTCATATTAAAGTTATGGTTTAAAGCAACGCAAATTTGAGGCTGAGTTGTAAATTTTTTTTTATTTTTTCATTAGCATAAATACCAAAAAAAAATCACCCTATAAAAATTATGTTTAGCTTTAAAAATCTTTAGAATTTTAAATTATTATAAAGCCTCTTTTAAGTCCATCATGCATTTGTTTGGCCATTGGATAATTGTTTAAAGAACCATATCAAGATTTAAATGTTTGATTAACAAAAAAAACTTCATCAATTTGTCAGCAATTCTCATGTGACTGACCGACTTCAATTCTATTAAAAACTGGATGGAGCAAGAATAGAGAGGTGGGGGTTACATGAAAGTTGAGTCAACAATTTAGAATATCTCTACTTCGTTTTGAATGACTTGGTATTTATTTAAAGAACTTTAGGAATTTGTGGTGTTTATTATAGTATAATTTAGGAAATAATTTGGCTTTTTATATAACAACATATACACAAATGTATTATATTTATTCTACTTACTCGTGACTGTTAAAAATATATATAAATATTATTTACAACAAAAATTTTAAGTTTAGAGTGGATTTTTGAATGAATAGAAATTAATAATTTTTTCAATTTGCGATATTAAGTAACTAACATAGCACGCCAAGTTTGGATTTCTAAATAATGCTACAAAAGCAGATTTCAAATAAAGGTTGAATTTTATTCACAATCTCGTTCAAATGGTTTCATAATACAGCGTTAGCCAAATTGTAGAGTATAAAAATTCAAAGATGCACTTGCTAGACTTTTGTAAATATGCAACACTTAAAACCAATAGATTAGCCATATTCACAATCTTGTGTATTTTAGATTGCATAGTTTTGCAATACTTTTTTGCAAAACACGTAATTCACACTCGTGCTATTAAAACACCTGGACATACATGAATGAGCGGCAAGAGAACATTACAGCATTTTGGTTTGCAATTAAGTGTTGCATACATACGTAAAGTAATTAAATATGTATAAACTAGAGGTTTTAAGACATGTCATGCATAATTGCAAAATAGTAGCAATGGCATTTCTGTATATTTTTATTATTGTAGAGTAAAAATATACTCTACCATTTTACAAACGATATGATGCAAGAGCAGTTGCACAAGATTGTACATAGGTCCATTATATTTACTGTGGGTATGGAACACTTAATTGCCAACTGACAGCTGACAATAAGAAAAGAAAACAAAATATATACAGTCAACAAACGCTCTAAAAGGGACAAAGCCAATAAAAATTAAATAATTTTCCATTTTATGGGTTGCCTGATTAACTGCAGTGGTTCAGTGTTTGATGCGAATATCGTAGCTTTTCTTTGCAATCCAATAATAAAATATTAGAATATGCATTTGCCATATTATTGCAATTTAGCAACACTGAAAATGGTATTGTTTCTTGCAATGTGCGTTGTCATCACTCACTTTTGAAGTTGTCAATTGTAAAGAATAAAATTTATTTACGGAAAAAATTTAAAAGCAATAAAATAAAACAAACAAAAACAGGAAAAATAAATTAAAAGTAGACCATAAATGAAATATATTTAATTTTAAACTATTTGGAAGACTGCACAGTAAATTTAAAGAAATTTTATTTGTTAATGGTGAACATGACCCAATAATACAGATCAGTTCAATAATTCAGCTGATTTTTTGTAGCGTTGTGTTTTTTAATGGTCGAATTTGTGCTTTTCCACGGTCAAAGTTTATATTGCAATTTCTTGTGTTTGATGATGATAAGGAAAAGACATGACTCCAAAGAAAGTATATGATGATCTCTCAATGAGCAGTAATTGGCTTCTTCCGTAGACTAGGGCTGGAGCATTGAATATAGGGGCTGCACAAAAGATCTTATGGTGGCGGTACGTGGGACCCATGATAGACAGATAGAAGCTTTGATTTCAAACAAAACCTTCTAGGAGGCGTATTTGCTGAGATCTATTAAAAATACATATAATCCAAATTTTTATACAACATAATATTTTTAAGGCTCCACCCAGTATACAAATAAATGTTACTTAGTTAAAAAATAATATATTAAATAAATAAATAAATAAATAATAAAAAATCAAAAAATCTCACCTGTATTAAATACATTTTGTTAAAATAAAACTTTCCAATAACTGAACAAACGGATTTGATGATAAAAAATTATAATAAAATTGTGAAAAATTAAATTGAAAATAATTTAACACATTTGTTATTTTAAAATTAAACAGGAGTAAAGAAGTTGCAAAATATTTAAAAAATGCAATTTACTTTTCTCAGCAACGAAGTTTATGCAAGTTGTTTGCTGGGTTATTTTGGTTTGCTTTCAAAATGAAATAGACTAAAAATGCGATTTAATTGTTGCAGATTTTAACTGAAGGCTGCTGGCTATTTTGTCTTAGATTTTTTTGTTAATTTATGCGAATATTCTTTTGATATTGTTGCCTTTTTGCTCTAGTTACTTATTATGCTGCTGTTATTAATAATTCTTTTAAGATTTAATAACTTCAAGAAGAAAGTGTTGCTTTTCGTTGATTTAAAAATTAATTTTGATTTTGATTTAAATGTGTTTTTTTCTTGCTTGAAGTAGAAAAGTTTAAAACATTTTTCAAACAGGATTTTTATTTTTTATTTTTCAATTACTTTTATTTTCGATCAATAAATTTTTTAATAATAAATGAAAACTTTACAAAGTTTATTTATTATATTTTTAATTGAGTTTTTAGATATTAGTTTCTTAATTTTAATTTGATATCCTCGTTTTGTTTTTTTTTAATTATTAAATTTTATATTTTTCTTTAATTGTTTTCCAACTAAAAATTCTAATTCATTTAATTACATTTTAAATTATTTTTGATAACTTCCTGCTTTATATATTCAAATTATTTTTTATTTTCATTTTGGTCTCTTTTGATAAACATTTCGTTATAATTTCAATTAAAGTTTTGATTAACTTACACAACTTTTATATTTCACCAAGTATTGATCGTTAAGTCTTGAAGGTTTTTAATATTAACTACATATTATTTAAATTAGTTTAATTTGGTTAACTAAAACATGATTAGATATACTTTATTTCTTGTTAATATTTCTTAATTGTTTTTAAAGTATTTATATTTTTAAAATTGTTTATTTTTAAATTCATAATTTCGTTCGGTCAATGAAAGTATTTCGCTGATTTTAGCAAACTAAATATTTTCACCAAGTTTATTTTAAAGTTTGAATTAATTTTTGACGAATTAAATATCTGTACTTTTTATAAATTTTGTAATTTCGTTGCTTCAATGAAGAATTTAATTGAGTATTAAGAGAGAAAGCTATTGCTTGTTGTATCAAAAGTTTTATTAAAATTATTTTAAAACATAAAATAAATGCGTTTGCTGAATAATATAACAACAATAATTTTGGTTGTTTTAAATAAATTATTTCGTTTGTTTTTTATTATTACGATCTTTTGAAAGCAACAAAGTAGAGTTTTAAAATTTTTGCTTGATATTTTATTAGATTTTTGTAAAATTTCAAATTCCTCGAATTTTACTATAAGTTTTTTATTTTTAATTTTTGGTTTTAATGAAAAAAAATCGTGAATTTTCTTGTTCTTCTTCAATCAAAAAGCACGCACTCTGATAACGTATTAGATTTTCTAAAGAATTTGTTTAGTTTATATTTTAAAGACATTGAGTATTTGTATAACTTTTTTAAAAAATGTGTAGAAAAAAAATTTCACTTTTATTTCGGGTTTTATCAAATTTCAACTGAGTTTTTCTAGCACTTTTTTAATTTCAACAAAAAGTGAGTTCAGTTTAGTTTGTTTTATTTTCAATGATATTGTTATCTTTTTTTATGAAAGAAATTTAACTCTTTTGCTGTTTAAACGATTTGAAAGAAAAAATTATTCACACGCGTATAATTTTTGTTAAATCAACAGCAAAATGCAAGTCAGGGAAATTTAAAGAAATTTTTTAAATTATACGTTATTTAAACACTAGACACCAACAGGACTTCATCAATTAATATGTCTAAGAAAAACAAATATTCTTTTTATTTTAAAAATGGCTCAACATAAGCAAATATTTCCAGGTTCTAAATTACATGTTTTTTTTACTTCAAATTCTTTTGGTTTCTGTTGTGGCCTTTCATTAAATTCTTTTTATGTACTTCCAAGTTTGATCGATTTTCTTTTTGTAAAGGTTGTATATAATTTGTTAGGTATTTATTTATTATGAGTTCTATTTCTTATTCACTAACTAAATTTATTATTATTTTTGTTTATTCACTTTTTTATATTTACACACGTTTTATTTTTTCTTGTTTTGGTAATTATCGTAAAACATTTGTTATTTTATTCGACTTTCGTTTGCACTTGCGTTTTATTATTATTTTAGACAAATGTCATTTCAGTGTGGTGTTTATTTAAAAGTCTTTCTGGTTGTTTATCCGTTAATTTAAACATTTTGTACCTTTCGTTTCAAAGGTTTTTACGGTATTAAAATCTATGAAATTGGTTGCAATCCCAACACGGTGTTCGACAAAGTAAATGTTTGTTATGATAAAAAACATGTTGAAAGTTAGCGAAAAAAATTACTCACAGCATGTTGTGTTTATGTTAATTTAGTTCACACATGTTTGAAAGCGATAAACAACAGTGGTAAACGTTCTAAAAAATTGGCTTAAACCTATTATCTCATTTAATATACGTTTGATTTAGAAACCATCTAATTTACTAGCAAGGCTTTTTTATTCGAATTTAAGTAGTTTCGAGCTGAATAATTATTTTATTTTTGTTCGAACGAGCAATTGTCATCGCACTGGTTGCAATATTTCTAAGAATGGACTATTCTGATTGATTTGAATTTTAATAAAAAAATTTATGTGGAGAGGATTTCCAAATGGCAGTGAGAATGTACTATTTTAAGCTTGATGTACTGTTCAACAATACGCATGAAACTCTACAGTGTTTTTTGCAAAATAAACGCAACACAATCCATATTTGACTTTATACTTCAAAATTTCCTACAATACATTTTTCAACATCGTACCGAATAACATAAGTTTTTAATCAATCACAGAAATAAATAAAAATTTAGTATCGTTTAAGAGTTAAAAAGTGCAAAACAAAAACAGCAATTTTATACACTATTTTTTAAATAATGGTACATTTGGGTATATCAAATAACACAAAAAAATTATTTAATTAAGCTGCTGATTCCAGTGTGTCTAATAACTGTGGCTGTGGATAAGTATGGCCAGCTATAAAATCTAAAATATTGAAAATATTTGTAGGTAATAACTCGAACTTATATTTTTAAATACATTGAAACGAATTGTCTGGCTCACGTTGAAATCCGAGTTTACCCATTTCTTTTTCTAATTTTTGGAAATTTTCGGATAAGTTCTTTATTTTTTTTATTAAGAGAGTACAATTCGGACCAATTTATTGTTCATCAGACTAGCAGAACGGATCAGTACTGATTTCGAGGTCGGTACACAATATCATCAGCGTTCTTTGTTCGATTTTACCACCTTTGACGGTGGATACTATTGCTTAGGAATATCAACTATTTAACCGTATTATTTAGCAAATTAGAATACGAAAAGTGCAACTTATTCGGTTAGAACGAAATTCCATCTCTGATGGTTAATTATTCCAAATATTCCATACTCTCTCGCTTATTCAGCACCATTGGTAGTTCAGATTAAGCTTTTTTCTATTAATGTTTACTTGGGTTGGTCTTTTGTAGTTGAATTTTTTTAGTATTCATCCAACCTTAACAAAGTAGACATGGAGTTTTTGTCGCGTGTCATCGTTATTAATAACTAATGTTTGCAAGTAATTAGTGGAACTTGTATACAGTTATAAGTAACTTGTAATTAGAAAGGATGTTTTAAGAAAATAAAATCGCGGTGCAACTTTTTTTAAGATCTACATTGGAAATTATAAGTATCGATATTAAACGAGCAGCCAATCAACATTGTTATCGATGCAAAAAAACGTGGAATTTAAAATTTGCTTATTAAAAAAACTAAGATTATTTCCCAATTAATTAAAAACTTGCAGTTTTTGCTTTTTAATATGTAAATATTTTTTGTTGTTTCTAATTATGTGACCAAAATGAAATGGCTTTTTTAAGTTAATTTTCTTAAAAACGTTATTCATGAAGTAAATTTTTTTTTATTTTAATTAAATGATGATCTGTTATTTTACTACTTCTAGCTCTTAGTTTGAACTTAGTTGAACTACGTTTTAAAATATATTAACAAATATGTGTGCTGCGAAGTCGTTTCTAATTGTTTGGCTCAAGTTCAAATCTGAGTTCATCCATTTCTTTTGTATAATTTTATTAATATGTGATATGTATGTATATAATCAAATTTGTTTTTGGATCCATTCACATAGATACATGTACACATGCGGATTCAGCTCTCTTCTTGGATGCACGCAAGTCAGATGATAGGAAAATCGTTTGGGAAAGTAACACCCAGTTCACATCGTTCTTTTATGTCAACAATATTTTATTTTTTTAATTTGCTTTAACTTTTCTTATTACAGTAATATATTGCTTTAAGTAATTTACTCCATTCTATAATTGCTTACGCCCACTGTGATGCACAAGAATTATTTGTTTACATTGAGATCGAACGAACAATAACAAAACTTATAAAATCATGACCAAACATAAACAACATACAAGTTTGATGCTCTAAACACAACCGCTAAAAGTATTAAATCGTAGCAACATGTATCTGAAACATTGAATTTCATTTTCAACGCAACATATAAAAAAATTCCGGTTTTACGCACATTTTAAACGTTTTAATTTGAACTAACTAAATAAAAGTGAGTTTTATAGTTAAAAATTAAAACAAGACAGCAAAAAATTACGAAAAATTATCTGATGAAAATGTTATAAAATAATGCAGCATATGACGACAACAGGTAACTTTTCATTTTAAATTTTGCAGTTTTTTTTTAATTTTAACGGAAATTGCACACAATACGAGTACTAACATGAGCAAACATCAAGCTGTTGGCCAAATAAAATCTGTCTTTCTCTAAGTGCGTTTTTTATATTTTAGCCATTAATTACAATTTAATATAATTTTAAATGCCTCAGCGTTCGATTGATTTGAAATTGAAATAATAATGTGTTTTAGTATCCTGTTTTGCCATGAGTTGGGATTTTTTTGATTTTTTTTGTTAAATGCATATCAGTTTAAAAAAATATTTCATAACAAACTGACACATATTGTAAGAAAAATTAAATTAAAAATATGTTGTTGCCTGTGAGAGGAAAAATGTTTTCATAATCATTGTTTTTTTGCAATTTTTTTGTACGCTTGGGCTTGTTCGTTTTCTTTTTCTTATGTTTTCAACATTTTACTTACAAATTGCAACCAATCATTTTGTGTGTGTGCATTTTTCAAAGCCGCCTAGTTCATGCTTTGACATTAGGGTGGAAGGAACTTCAAGATCTTATGACAGGAACAAAATCAGAAAAAGTGAAAAATAAAAGCTTAAAAGAATACAATGCACATAATTGCACACTAAAGTCGGGTTTTTATTTTGCCATTGCAGCTGAAAACAAAGTATAGTTTCGGTTAAAATATCATTAACTGGGTGACACACAAAATACAGAAAATATGTTCATACAATCATTAGTAAAATTTGAGGAAGATTAAATAAAAAACAAAATGGAAAAATGTGGAAAATAGTTTGTATATGTTGTTAAAATAAAAAAATATATATTTTAACAATAGAATTTACATTTATTTTGGCGATAATTACATTGCGAATTGCTTAAAGAAGCAAAAAATCACGGATTTGAAATGGTGTTAAAACAAGTTCAGCTAGTTTTGAAATTAAAATAGGACTTCTACGCGTAAACTATGCCTAAACTATGCGCAAACTATGAAATAAAAATAACGTGTAGCAATGGGTTAATTTAACGTTAATTAGTGATGGTAAAATTTTAATATTGATAGTTGTGAAGTTGTGTTTGCTGTTTGCGGATTCCGAAAAACAAAGTTGTTTCTGTTTTGCCGTGTAAGTTGAAATTAATTAATGTTAAATTTTCCCTTGTTCCTTTGGAATATGCCTCATGTCTAATTCTTTCTGACTAAAAATGTTGCGAACTTTAGCCAAAAAAATAATAATCACTTTTCATTAAAAACCATTAACAACCAATTTGTACGAAAAAAATAATCATATTAAATGCATTTTTTTTGTGTCTATAATATACCAAAAGCATACTTTGAATTTAAATTACCTTAAATATTCATAAAGTATACTTTTTTGATGACTATGATTATCGGTCCATTATTTTAAGTCAATTCTAAGATTTTGAAACAAAATACACCATAAAATGCAATTTAGGCAGTTCGACTTCCACTGTTCTCTAAAAATTTTTAATTTTTAATTTATTCAGCATTTTAACAATCGTGATTTAGCTTTAGCTACGAGAAATCAATGATACTTTTAACCTCTACTTGTATTGTTGCAGTCGAAATGTTTTTAATTATGCTTAGACTCCTGCTTGTTGACGTCACGTCAACCCAGCACCAAGAAATATGCTTTTATATACTCGCTGTCAATAGTAGTAAATTTTTGTCGACAACGTGTAGTCAGTCATTGCAGATTTGTAGCCATTATGTTCCCTTGACATCGATAAGCAGTTCCAGAAGAAGTGGGAAAGAATAATTTTAGGCAGATTCCATCCAGTTCGATTTTCCTTCCTTTTTTGTGGAAATTTGATCATTTTTATTCCTAACAAATAATTGAAAAGCGAACTTGAAACTTACAAAAGCATTCATTGAAAAATAATATATATTTTTATACTACTTTAAAGTATCAATTAATCTTTGTTTTATGGTTCCTGTCACATAAAGATTTATGGAAATATACATATATTTTTATTAACGCTACCCACAAGTATCACCCTAATTTACCTACAACACAAAAGAAGCTCGTCTGCATGTCTGTTTTTTGTGCCTTTATTTTCTTGTATTTTCAACAACTTCTTGGCATGAGTCAAGTATGTTGTAAGTATCGAAAATAACAGGGAGTTGGTCGAGAGTTTGTGAGCTAATAAACAAGTTCTTCAACATCTCAACATGACCACCACCAACAATCATCAATGTACGTACACGTTAGCAGTTAAAACAGCATCTGATCTTACTGCACATATAATCATCTTCTTCTTGATCGTATGATTAAATTCAGTTGCCTGTCCAGCGTATGCCACAACCACATGTCTTTTTTGCAGCTACCCAACTTTTTGACTAGACTTCGTTGTTTATTTTATTTGCGAGTTCCTCAATATACATATAATTTTCAATTTACGTTTTGCAGATTTTTTTCTACCTATTTCTTAGTATTTTGATAATAATTTAAGCTGGCAGTTTTGTTTCGATGCTAAATGATAAAAAATTTATTTTGTAGAAATAGAAGAGATTTAAGAAGCCACTAACACTTTCTGTATTGAAATTAAGCATCTAAACATACTCCTAGTTAGTAAGGAGATTATATTCATTTTACAGGAGACTTTTGATTTTTTTCCTTCGCTAATGCCAGCTATTTATTTTTTGATTGTTTTCCATTACATTATTAGGTTGGCCTTATATTATGACCGGATTTACAAGTTCTCTTGTCTGATTTTGAAAAAGGAATTAAAAAGATATAAAGAAAACTTGTCTAATGTAAGTCCAGTGGCCCATGCACTTGCAATAAGAATAATATCGTCAATGTGTATGTCATATTAGAAGGTGTCTCAATATATTGATAAAAAACAAAATCTCATTGACTTTTATTGCAAAATCAAGAGAAGTGCGATCGATGTTGGTAATATCGTTATATGTTATTTTTGTTTTCTCATTATTTATTTGAATGTATTGGAAAAAGTATGGGACGATAAAATGTTCAATAATATTGTGTAATATATGGGCCGCTGTAATACATAAATCAAATTTGTATCCGAAGCCTTGCAAGTTTTAGGAGGAGAAGCGTTAATAAGAGATTCTACGATTTGTTTGCAGCACCAATGACGGGTTTTATACTTCAGATCTACAAAGAAAGAACGTTGGCTGATTTCACTGCCAAAATGTCGACATACCCGTCATTATCAGCTTAAGTAATTTAATTTATGTCATTAAGTGACTTAATTCGGCCAAATGCTGTCGATTTTATTTCTCATTAAGAAGTCCTCAGTAATTGTTTAGCATTCGCTTTATGTGTTTTATTTATTTAATTTTTTATTTTATTTCCTATTTAAGTTTTTTAACAACTTTAGATATTAATAATAATCCTTACAAAAATAAATAAATGCGTCAATGTTTTAATAAAAAAATTTCTCATTAACAACAAACAAACAAAAAAATATATATAATGATGAAAAAAGTTAAGCACACAAATTATGGCCGCATATAAATTAAAAATAACTCAAGGAAGAAAAAATAGGTTTATTATAAAAATAAATTAAAATTTTTTAATTAAAAATTAAAGTACACAACAGCTTTATTAAAAACAAAAGCAATAAAAAAAGCAACAAATTATATGCAACAGCAAAGAAGATTAAGGAGATGAAACAAAAACGTACAAAAATAAACACTTCTTCCTTGAGAAAATACTGCGGCGAAAAATAAAATATAAGATGATGAAGTATGTAGGTATTAAGTACAAAAAGACATATGAATACACCCATATAGGTGTACAGTAAAAGATAGAAGTATACGAACTTATTGCATTTTTGTGAGAGTAGAATTGGACTAAGACTAAAAAAAAGTTCAAGATAAATTTAAGTTTCACCTAAGGAAATATCACTCGGTTCAGGTTGAAGAAAAATTGGTTACCATTGTTGAGTAGCGCTTGGTAATACAGTTTTCTCTGCACACTTTATTACGAAGTGCTGGTGCTGGCTGATTGTTTGGCGAACATGTCTTAGAATGTGTCATCAGTGACTGTATAACAAAAAACCGGTTTATAGACTCAATAGATTTAAAAGCCGCCAAAATAACATGGTCGCCACAGGTTGCCAACATCGACCCGCCCTTATTTGTCATTTACTTTTCTCCTGCACTGTTCCTACAATTAAATGTTGTAATGCCAAAGGCAATTAAATGAAACGAATTTTTGTATAAATAAAGCATTTTTCTTCATAATCGCGTTGCGAAAAAAACAACACAATCAACTGATCGTTTATAGACGCACCGATTCAAATGAAGAAAAAAACTTATATGTGCCGCGTCTTGTTGAGAGTGCCACACTAACTTATAAAGGCAAACAATCGAATAGAGAAGATCCATGATCCAAAACATAAGAAAAAAATGTTAGTGCAACAATAACATATTGATAAATGCCACAGTTAACAACGGATCAACGAAAACAAACAAATGCAACAACGTTGCATAGTCTTAACTATGTAGAATTAAAAAAATAAAATTACAAACTCTAAAATACGATGGATGTTCAACAGTTTTTCTTCAATATTTACAATTGATTTTCTTGTGTTTTTTAAGACAAACACAAGGTGCGCAGCCTTATTGACTAGTCAGAAACATATTAGCGGGTTAGGCAGGAATCGAACCTGCGACCCTCAGAGTAAGGGACAATTACACTATCCACCGATCTACGGGATCCTCCGTTAGTTATACAAACTTTAATGAATGAATGATTTTTTATACAAACTTTAATAAAATAAAGAATCGGGTGCCCTAGTCTTTCAGCCTAGGAGTTATCTGTTCAATTCCCATTAAAGTTAGTAGTCAGCAACAAGTCTTACTCGTTACTTTTGGTTATGATATAATTTGTAGTTCTTTATGAAAGCCTTCCGTATTGAAATGAAAATTATAAGTAAATTTTAACCAAATTCATACTTTTTTCTGATTGTTATTGGCTGAATAATAATTAACAAATAAAAGATATTTACAGCTGGCTGGAACTACAACCCACTACCAACCTTCGTAAGGCCACCATGAGTTGAAAAATAAAAAGCGAAAGTAAAAAAAAAATCAAATATGTACGTGAATTTTCTTCATGCAACTACTTTAAAATTTTTTGTTGCAACATTTATCACCATCAGCAGCAAAACGTTGTATACATTTTTACGCACATTAATGGAATTGCAACAACAATATTTGACGCATCTATTAAAGAGGGTGGATCATAAAAAAAATAAACAAAAATTCAGTTTCTTTTGATACACATATTGCGAGCTTGTATTTGACTAAACAATATTCAATCCTCATTTAAAATGTTGAACACTTTTGAAAAGGTCACGGATGATCGCGATGGCTCGGAAATAGATTCACAAAATAAAAAAACCAAGAGCACGGCGTTTCGCATATTTTAGGTGTGTTAATTCATTTCTTAAATGTTACAATAAAAGTGTTATTTATATTCCAGCATAGTAAGCCGAGTCTTCGGCGGCACTAGAGCCACTGGTGGAAGACGAACCCACAACCCCCAGACTGACAGATCAGCCCTCTATGCAAACTTGCCCAGTGAAACATTCTTTGAGATTGAAAAAGTCATTTATTTCAGAATAAATATGCCAAAGATTATCTATCATCCCAACTCTTGAAAAATTTTCTGTATTTGTACCACCCTTTATTAAGAACAAGCTATTATGATGATTGTTAATCTTTCTACAGTACAAATATTACAAATCATAAACAAGATTTAAAAATTTATAACGACTTAAATGTGTAAAGTAAAGAGAAATAGAAAATTTTAGGCACATCTGCTGATGAATTTATAGTGCGATTAAAGTCACTTCCAAAGTCAATGAATTGTATTTAGTTTAACTTCTTATGGGCGTTTATAACAAGTCGCTTTTTTATATGAGTATGATTTATGATCACAAGTTTGATTTCATTTACAAGTTGTCATTAATATTTAACCTCACTTTCAAAAAAATTCAATTAAGAATATAGTATTTTAGCAGGGACCGTAGTAGTTTAAAGATTACAATTTGTTTTTTATTTTTTTTTCCAAAAAAAGACTTATTTTTATTTTATTAGTCAAAAATAAAAGTTAGAATTTTATTTTTATTTATTTTTCGGTAAAAAGTATTGAGTTATTTATTGAAAAAATAACGTGCAATTATAGCTTTAATTTTGGAAAAATTAAAGAGCCAAATTTCTACTTTTGCATTTGTCCGAAAAAATATCGGTCAAGTTTTTACTTTTATTTTGAATCGAAAAAATCAGTAATTATTATTATTCGAAAGTTCGCAACGTGTTTAGTCAGAAAGTAGTAGATATGATATAATATTCCACAAGAACAAGCGCTACAGCCCATCTGTAGTGTTGATGAGTACTTCAGTTGATATTCCTGTTCATTAATATTGATCATGATAAGTGATTAAATCGAAGAAAGAACGCTGATGAGATGGTGTAGCGATTTGGAAGTCAGTACTGATTTCTTCCGCAACTTTGATGATTAAAAATCTTTCAATATTACTTTCTTAATAAAAATAATTTAAAGTTATCCACATTTGGATTCAGTAAAATAATCATAAAAGGTTTTCATTGGTTTTTACTTCTAAGTTGAAAGGCATTGTTTGGCTAAAGTTCAAATCTGACTACAAATTTCTTTTTGCTTTAAGAAAAAAAGCTTTCCTTTATGATTATTTTACTGAATCCAAATGTGGAATATACAAATTAGTTCTGTTTCACTTTTTAGTTTAAATTTTGAAAATAAGTAATTTTCAGTTCCTGTACATACCAAGAAAAAATCGGTAATGACTTAAGAACAAAATAGTTTTCTACTTCCAAACTAGATACCGTGTGCATTACATTACAATAGTTATACAGCTACTTATTGGTAAATAAACAAGAAAATTATTCTCTGTGTGACGCAGCATCTACTACTGCGTGTGATTATCATACAGATTGATGACTTCGAAATATTGACGTTTTGAAGTCTACATTTGCAATCCGAGGTGGTAAGTACGCCATATTAAAGTAATCATTTACAACGTAAACGTAAAAGTAGTGAAAAGTATGTACTTCATATGTTTACTAGCATATTAACTTAGATAATTTCTTTGTCATTACCGAGTTGCATAAACGTGGTCATCAATGAACATATTCATATGTGCATTGACTAAAGCTCTATTTCGAATAAAAATCAGAACACCAAACAAACAAAACAAAAGGCATTAAAATCAAAATTACTGTAGTATATTGTCCAGCTATTGGTGATATGTTCAGAACTCCGTCATGCCCATCATGCATGAATACAAAATTTCAAACATTGATAACATTGCAATAATTATATGTACACTAAATATTATAAAATTATTTCATGATAGCAAGAAATACTATGAAATCATTAATGAAATCTATAAACTTCAAATTTTTTAGATTTTTTATTTTTTTTGCGTTTTAGATCATTGTGTATGTTTTAAGTATTTCTAATGATTTTCCTTTTTCCTAAAACTGGCAACACTGATCTTTATAACAATATTGTTTTTGCATGAACTTTATTGATATTTATTCAAGATATTTTCTGTTTCACATTTGTAAATGTTAGTACGATTTTGTATAAGTGAACACACGAACTTCATTACACTTGTCTCTTAACTTTCGACTGTTTATGGTTCTCTTTTCATAGTTATTCATGTGTATTGAAAAGAAACGAATGAATAAAAAATAATGATGAAGGTTTCATGAACATCATTATTTAGTTTCATGCAGATGTCTATTTGCCATCAAAGTTTTTACTGTTTGATTTAGGGCCACTTTTTAACTGAGGTTAGAGATTGAATAACCCTAATCCTTATTTGTGGTTTTGGGGTTAGTCGATTATATAGTTTTGCTTGCTAGTTTAAGCGGCCAATTGGGGTGTTACACATGCTTAACATAAAGAGTTTTTGAACCAATAAAAACAGAACAAAAAAGACAGACAACCAAATAAAAATTGATTATTCTAGTGGAGAGGAAGATTTTAGCGATTCCGAAATATATAAAAACCTTATTCCACCTCACTAGTTGTGAAATTCGTCGATATTCTCGGATCAACATTCATATCACTTGTAAAAATATTCAATTCATTCAACACTCAAATTCGCGCATTTTCTTCTTCATGTGTAACTGGCTGCAGGTGTAACTCATGTGTAATTTAAAAATTTTACCGTTTTTGCGCACTCATTTTTTTATTGTGATAATGACTGTGATGACGACAAACTAGCATTGTCTGTGATATTTTAATTTATTTATGAGCCTGTTTTGCATATTTTTGCTTTAAATTAATGAAGTTTTTGTTTGTGATTGTCTTTTTTACACAAAACGAAACTGTGATATTTTTAAGAAGAATGATGTAGAATTGGTCTAAAGAAGATTATAATCTATAAAAATAAAAAAAATTCCCTGAAGAAGTTGGAAAACACCAACGAAACGTCGGAATAATATGTAAAAAATAATCTTTTATTAAATGACCTTGAAAGCCCAAATATTGAAAATACATTCATCATAAAATAATTTTGGAATTGCACCAAAAAGGTTAAATATTTAATCTAAACAAATCAAAGCACGTTATTTTGCAAAGAAAAAAAAAACAAAGCAAGTGTAATTCCTAATTTCATGTGTAATTTTGGCATGATGCATGCGTAATTTAACATTTCGTTGATGGCAACACTGGCCAGTGCTGACATACGAATATTATATGTATCTATGTATTACAAGTTGGGTGATCGATTATTAGACATTTTCCAGAAACCAGTTTTCGAATAGTTCGAATATTTGAAGTTTTGAAAAACCCGGTTACGGTTTTAAGATTCAGGACAACCCGGTCTACCGGGTTAATCTACACATTAACTTTATTAAACGTTTGTGAATAAGGCCATTACTATTAAGAAAGTACTTTGTGTTAATATTAACCACTGGTGGGGATTACAAGGTATTTCGATTCGAAAGAAAACACGGTTGAGGCACAACGTATGAGATATACAAATATCAATGATTTTCTTTTCGAATCGAAATACAGAGTGATTACCCTGATTTTGATGCTACAAATTTTTTGTGTATACATACAGAATGTTGTTTTGCTCGTTGTCCTGCAAAAAAATTGGTGTAAAGCACACACTTATAAGCGCACGAAATCAAATTATAATAGATCTGTTTATAGTGTTAATATAACAATTGAATTACAAACTAATAGTCCAATTAATTTGTCTAAAATAATCTTTTAAAAATATAATTTAAATGCTCTTGTTTTTATGAAATTACAAATTGAAAATGCTCTTTCAATCAATGTACTTGTTGGGCAAATGAGCATAGTTAGCAAATCTTTCAAGTCAAGTTCCGTTCTTTTTAGGCATTTGTCTAAATATAAGAAATCATGACATTTAATGTTGCTTTTTGGATTTTGCATATTTTTAATTGCATTTGTTAATTCATCCCCCAAATTTTCAATGTGTATCTCTTGATCGACAACTCAAGGTAAGCCGCTCTAGTTATGAGAGGTGAATTTTTTTTCAATTCTCGCTTTCGAGGAAGTTTCCAGTACTGAAATACAACATTAAAGTATTCAAAACTTCATTTATTCGTTTTTGGTCGGCGATGGATGTGTAACTCTTTATAAAACACCAAACTAAAACAGAACCAAAAAACCCTTTTTGCATATGGAGTTCGACATCCTTTGTACATCACAAGAATAATTTGATTCGCCGTTGCAACTACTTTATAAAATTATTTAGCCATAACTACAACTTTTACACAGAAAAAAAATATTGGAAAAAATATAAAAATCCAAAAGTATTATAAAAAACCGGAATGTTCGACATTCGAAAAATCAACATATTCAATAAAAAATCTACAAACGTATTGTAAAAAAACCGGTTTAAAAATCCGATTGAAAAACCGAGTCGAACACCCTAACTAAAAGCTAGTACACAATTCTGATAAAAATTCCTTGACCAAACAATTATATGAAAATTAATTTTATAAAATCAATGAAAAAAATCTCAAAAAATTATTAAACTTTTTTTTATTAAATATGTATTTCGATAAAAAAAATTAAAAAGAAATTTTTCCTGAACGTAGTCACTTTCTTAAATTTTTTGCTATACATATACATACATATACACAGATTATATTTTAAGATCCAACTATAAATGTCGAAGAAATAATGAATATTTTTAAAAGTCCCTACGTTCTGCAAAATTTTAATTTTTTTCGGAAATTACCTTGTAGAAATACTTTAATTTCGAAAGTGTACGGTGTACTTTATGTAAAGTGTACTATATGTATAGCGGCAAATATTTTTGCGGGAATGCTGCGTAATGATAATGGCTTTTACAAAAATTAAAACACACAAATCCTCATGAAACGTGATTATTTTTTTAATTTTGAGTTGCCTGAAGTCACATAAAAAAACCCACAAGCAAAATTTCTATATTTCTATGGATCTTTTTCACTCACAGTTTGTTTAATAATCTAAGCCAATATTTATGATCTGTAAACAATAACTGAGAGTTGAGGTCTCACTCACTTCACTTTTTATTTCAACCGACAAAAACAAAAAAAGGAAAAAAATCAAAATCTTGCAAAGAAATAAAATTACATATTTATTTGATCATGAACGTATTTTAAGCACACATACGAGTACTGAGTAAATAAAGAAAAACATGTGTGAATCTATGAAGCATCGTTTTCATGTGGATGCTGCAGTATAAAAAGACAGACGGACATATTTTACGTTATGCACGTTCAAAAGGGGACGGACGAATCAGTTTATTTAAATGCACATTAAACACTGTACTAAAGCAACAACAAAAACGGCATCGTCGTCAAATAAAAAAGACAACAACAACAAATCACTTTCACCTCTAACAGACGGAAATATGAATGAGCGTCTAATTAAAAGAAATGAATGATCATTTTTGCAAGGCGTGCTTGGTATAACGAGAGTTTGATGCAGCAGACGGGGAGAGTATAAGCCACGGATAGAGATTTCAGTACTATTGTACTTTTTCAGTATTTTTTTTTTAATTTAAGAAATACAGCACCGCACCGCACAACATTGAAGCTGTCAAAAATTATTTGCAAATATGGCAGGGATGGCACCAGGAATTTTGAAATTGTACCAAGATTTAATAAAAATATATCGAAAAAGGCACATGATATTTCATTTGTACTATAATATAACAAAAAGCAGTTCAGTATTGAATATATATAAACTATTTACGTATGTATAAAGAAAATCAAGGTACTTTTAAATCAATTTCGAGATACAATTTTAATAATAATTTACTTGACATATTTATATCATAAAAAACAATTGCAGTTTTGTGAAATCAGTAAATCCTTTGTTTGGATTAAGCAGCAAAGAGTTGCAATTTGTACTTTGTTTTTCTCTTTGGTTTTCATATTTTGGTAAAAAAATTTTTTTTTGACATTTGTAAATGAATGTGAAACTGATAATATATCTCTTACTATTTTTGAAATTTCTGGAAATATGAATTCATTTGTCCTATTTTTTATTTTAGAAAATGTTGCGCAGAAGTTGCTAGTATTCGAATCGAATTCGAAGATTTTAATATTTTATCATCAGTAAAAGACCTAAATTGCAAAATTATGATATCAAAATTTTAATATTCATTTAGGAACATTTAACCCGGAAAATCTGTGGAAAACTAATAGTAAGTTTTCAACTGATTTTTCGGGTTAAATTTACCGAACCATTTTAATGTTTAATTTTCAAAGCTGAATTTTTTTCTTAAAACTTGGCATAGTTTAAAATAAATATTTTGGGCAACTGTTTTAAACCGAATTGTCAATCATTTTCAATTTAATTGGTCTCTATACTTCGGTTCCACACAGCGTTACCATATTGCCAGTTTTAACTGTTTTTTCCAGTTTTTTAGGATGCGTAACAGTTTTTCAGTTTTTCATGAATAAAAACAGGTTTTGTTCGATTTCCACCTTTTTTTTTCCAGTTTTTCCAGTTTTCAACAGTTACCTGCTCAATTTTCTATTTTTACTGGAATATATAAAATGTTTCAACAAAAAATAATACAACGCATTGAATGCAGCTGTGTAGTTAGTTTTAAATCTCTTTTTGGCATTGAAATACTACCCATTGAATGCAACTGTGTATTAAGTTTTAACTCACTTTTTAGCATTTGTTTGTGTTGAAACCCTGAAATGTTGTTTTGTTTCTGGGAGGTAATACTCAGATCAAAACGATGTGACAACTCTGAAGTTTTTCCTTACTTACAAAAACTAGTATATTCAGTTTTGTCAATACCTGTTTCAACAGCTAATGTTGAACGCATTTTTTCACAAATTAATATAAATAAAAACAAAATAAGAAATAAATTAGAAATTTCCACTTTGTGTGGTATTCTAAGAACCAAAGATTTCCTAAAAAAGAATGACTGTAATTGTACAAATTTCGTGCAATCAAAAGAAATGAAAATCAAATTTAATCAAAAAATGTATAAATGATATTTTTATGTAATTAAGTACGATCTCAAAATGTGATTATTGAATTATTTTTTTTTTATGGTTTTATAGCTATTTTTTGCTATATGTTAAATAATTAATATGAAAATAAATGTTTTTTTTTTATATTTTTGTTTACTTTAAACAAGTACAAACGAATAAAACATATTAGGCTTATTGTTAATTAAAATGTAGTTTTATAACAAAGCACAACTTGTGATCTATAATAAAAGAATTTGAAAATATTTTTTTTTTTGTTAGTATAACTAAAATTTTTTTATTCTGTGTACATTAAATGCTTTATGTTATGTTTTTAATTTTTTTTTATGTTGTTTTATGTTTAAATAAAATACAATTGAATTCAAAATGCACGTAGTAAAGTTTTTTCTACTGTTTTTTATTCTTTTTTTAAAAAACAGTTTTTTCTTAAAAAAACAGTTTTTTTTACAGTTTTTTGAAAAAAATACATGGCAACACTGGTTCCACAGAAAACATCACTTAATGATAGATAATTTAATCAAACCTAAAAACCGGTCAGTCGGTGCAATCGGTTATTTTATCTAATATTATTGAATAATAATTATCTTTACAAAAGTTTTTAATGGTGGCAAAGTTTTCTGGCCCGTTATTTTTGTTACAATTTTTTTGTTGTCTTTTTTCTATTTATATTCGTTTTTGTGAATCTTAAATACCTTTTTTAAGTAGGTTATTTTTAAATGGTCTAATATTTGGAATTGCAAATTATGCTCCGCAACAAACATAGTCAACTTAACTTCCAACGTTTTTGCTGACTGTTCCGTGGGGCACTCTGTTTTTCATAAAATCGCCAATTTTCGGTGATGTTTTCATGGCTATACTTTTTTTTGTGGCTGTCACACGATGCATAGCACTTAATGTATACTATTATGCTACCCCTTATATTGACATTACATGCTTTGCATTATTTATAATTGCCATCTTGCCAAGGGAACATGCTCGTGCAATCTCTTCTTTCTCTAAACGGAGCAAGGTATGGTCTAGAAGTGCTAATGTATAAAACTTAGTTAATTCACAGTTGCCATATAAATTTACTAAAACTGGGGTGATTTCTTAATTGTACTAAATAAGCCATTGGTGTACCTTTGTACTTTTCGAGTTTGAATAGTACCAAAAAAGTACAATTGTACCAATTTTGCCATCCCTGAAATATGATATTTCTAATAGGGACGTAACGATACGCCTTCTTGCCGATACTGATACTCAAAAAGAAGTATCGGCGATACCGATACCGATACGCTTTGGAAGTCAATTTAAAATTAACAAAACTCAAGTGGAGTAATACTTTTTTTATACAAAATTACAGTGTAAGAGATTATTAATGCGCAGACTCAAACTGAATGTCATATTGTTTATTTTCTAAAATCAGAAAAAATTTTAATACATTTCAATTTCTAAACTTCAAATTTTCAAACATCTAAATGTATGCAAAATCTTTATGATTTTACAAAATAAACAATATGACATTCAGTTTGAATTGGTTTAAAAAACGAAATTTTCTCAACTTTTGCATTTGAGACAGACCTGCAGTGAAAAATAGTTTCTCAGATGCGACCAAACTCAGTTGAAAGCTTAAGTATGCATTTCTGGGTCATTTTCCTTAAGTTTGTGTAGGACATGTCATTGCACCAGTAAACAAGAGGATCTGCGTCTCTAGAAATAGTAGGAGATCTAAGGTATCTCTCAACTTCTTCTTTAGAAGAACCACAGCTTAGGAGAGAGGCTCATCCTCTTTGGAATCTCTCATAATTTTTCACAAACCCTCTGAAGGCGCGTATTTCGCGTAGACTTATCAGAACTTTTACGAGGTGTTCCAGTGTCTTGAATACTTTCGGAATGGAAACTCAGGTTAAGTAGTTCAATAAGACGATTTCTCGATATTCGAGCTTTGTACCGAGGGTAAAGAATTGTAAGTAAATAATAGGTTTCGTTATTCTCTAAACCTTCAAATCTGTCATTAGGAGCTGATGCTAAGTTAGTCGCAAGTTGTTGGAACTCTGAACTACTCTCCATCTCCGTTGATTCATGTATTATATTTTCTAATAATGTTCGAAGACTGTTAACTTTCAGAATAGCGCCAGACAATGTAGCGGTGGCTTTGCTTATTCGTCTCCTCGGAGTAAGCCAAATTTTCACCACCTCTTCCATCATTATCCATTCGTCTGTTGTCAGTTCTATCTTGCATTTTATACGACGTAAATAAGGTGGTACCGCAGTCCTTTTCTGTAGCAGACGCCTTAAAGCCTGAAGAGTTGAATCTCAACGTACAGATACGTCCTGTATAACGACATTATTCGGAATATTGTGTGCATCTTGCACTTCTTTTAAAATGTTAGTACTGGTTGTGGAATGGCTTAAACGTCCTATAATAGACTTTGATTTCGTAATAATTTCAAAACGACTGAGAATTAAAAGAAACATGTTCATTATTTTGTTTCGATTTTATGTTCTGTTTTTAATATGTTATTTCTCTTAGTTGTTATGCAAAAAAAGGCGTTGAAAATTTAATTGTTTCCTCGAAAAAACTCTAAAATAATTTAAGAAGTATCTTTGTATCGACAGTAAAATATCGCCGATATCGATATATCGAAGAACCTGAAGTATCGTTTACACCCCTACTTTATAATATCAGTATAAAATTTATTTAAAAAACCAAACTTTTTTCATTCAAAAGCTGCATTTATCATTGTTACTACATTATAAAGATATATTCGTTAAAAGTTGGAATGATTCGTAATTGTAAACATTGTTAGTTTAATTGCTGAAAGAATTTTTCTCATGTTATACTGCTAAAAATACCAGATTACACTGTAGAGCGCGCCGTCTGTGCACATTTAAAGACAAATTTTCTTTTCGTGCGTAACTTGAAGAAAGCAAAATATATTTATTAAAAAGAAAAACTTATTACAGGTTAAAGATCATTAGGCGCGTCATGTTGTAAGTGTTTTAAGTAAAACAACAATTACATCAAATAATAATGACCAAAGCAAGCCAGCCATACTCTAATGGGTTTCATACCAAATATGAATGTCTAACCAGGACGGACAAGCAGGCGCACATGCAAAATCGGTAAGTCTAGAGCCAAGGTGTCTAATGTCTGAGATGCTGGTTGGAGGTCTGGCTGGCTGTCTGTCTGTTGGACACATTAATGTTTCAACTGCAATATGAATAAGTGCAAGCAGCACAATTTAAGTGTCTTAAAAAGTATTTTGCAAATAAATAGTTGGCTAAATATATTTTTATTAACATAAGACTAATGCAATTTGGTTTGCATAAAATTGATCATAAATTTTAATAAAGACTGTCTCCTTGAAGTAAAACCAGGCAGCAAACAATACCAACAGATACACAGGCGAACGGTAAGATTTACAGGTAAAAATACTCAGAAGTCTCTTATAATTAAATTTAAAAAATGGCTAGACAAATTGGAGTCTTTTTTATTTGAGATTGTTAAAAGGCAAAATTATCAAAATTATAAAAGTATTCATAAGAAAACAGGAAGTTAATTAGACAAAGGAGTAATGGATATATTAATGATAACACCTACCTCAACAAAATATTTTCTAAATGACTCATAGTTATGAAACTACTGACAGACAACACAGGGAAATTTTGAGTTTTGCTTACATTAAGTTTCAGTAAGTTTTATTTGTTTAGTAGATATATATAGCAAAAAAAAGGAAATCAATTTATGGTAATTTTCCAAATAAATGTGCTAATGGTTTTTAATTAGGAAAATCTATTTGTGTTGTACAAAAAAAATAAATCAAATATTTATTTAACATTTCGCTAAAATTACTTTACAAATGCTTAGAGGAAAAAAGGATCTAGTTACGTTTCCATTTCCTGTAAGTGATGAGTCATTTTTATATATTTATAACTTACTTGTTTGAGAGTAAAGATTTTAATAGTGGCAATTAAGAGAACTTACCTGAAAAGAAATAGATGTAAAACATAATTAATTTAAAATTAATTTTCAAAAGAAATGTTTGTAAGCGATTTTATGAAAAAATTGTCTTTATAAATTTAAATAAATTGCTAAATGTGAAGGTCCTTAAACCTAAGCCTAAATAAGAAAAAATGTTGCTTGCAGATCTAGTGGGTGACAATTAGGGTGATCGATTGATTATTTGATATTTTCCGGTTGTCGAATAGTTCGGTTATTTGAAATCTAAAAAAGTTGATTACAGTTTTAAAAATTCAGAAAACCCCGGTTAACTGATCTTTTTTTTCTATACAAATTCTAAATATTATTAAAAGGAAACGCAATACCTGAATTTCTATGCGTTTATTTGGCGATAGAATTTGTATAAAAAAACAATTTTAAAAATTTTGATATTTTGTTCTAATGTTCCACATAAATTCCACGTAGAGACGTGTTTTAGAAATATAAGCTCCGTCAGTTGAAGTCTTTTCATTAGTAAAATAAATTAGTCACTTTTTAAGAAAAAATCGTTAATCGTAATTTTGATAAATATAGAAGAAAAATTATCAAGTCTGACAGCCGTGATTGGAAAGTGTTTCATTAAGTGTTCAAGAAATATACAAAACGTCTACACTGGAAAAATCAATGGAGAAGCTATCTTATACTGACGTGCTTAACTTAAAGTGCAAAAGAGTGTCTTAAGAGTGTCTCAAGATTTGAATTAAATAGAAAACAATGTGTTCAGTTTTTTCATCACTTTGGAAATTTTTCAATGAAATGAAAGCACGTTGTTTTGCCGTGTAGCGCTTTATTTTTACAAACCCTAAACTGTCAGTTGTCAAATTGTAATTTTGGGACGCCCTTTACATAATCATTTTGTTATAAAAATTATAACATCATAGAAAATCACTCAAGTTTGATTTAAAACCATAAAAAATCAAGATACTTAAAAGACTTCACGTACTGCCTTCAACTGTCAATGATGTAAAATATAATTTACTTTTAAGAAAAAACACTTTTTAAAAATAAAAAATATTAAAATTATTGACAGTTCATTTCTATTTTAAATAAAAAAAAACATTCATAACAGGTAATAAAAACGTAAAAAGGCCGTATTTGTATCATTCAATAGCTTAAAAAGCCTGTATTTATATAATTCAATTAGAAATGGGATCGTGAGTAACTTTTCACTTGCGTTCATGCACGCTCTCGTGAGTGGAACAGAAGTTACTGCCAGCACCAAGATGTTGTACGCAGTCTTTCTTTCGTATAATTACATTTAATAAAAAAACAAAACTTTAAAATTTGTTTTTGTTTTTAATGTATAGGGAGGGGCCCAACCAAGTTCAAAATGCTTGCTAAGCATGGTTTTATTATAAATGAAAATTTGAAAGTATTTGTGACACCAACGACGCTTGATGGAAAATCAAAAAATTTATATTTTTCGAATGCTTGCTGTCAGTTGTTTGTACATGTATAAAGTGTGTTCGAGTCCCCAAAAGTTTTTAAAATTTTTTACTGAATTTTACTGCATTTTACTAAATTGCGTTCGTTTATTCAAGTTACAGTAAATGAGAACACAAACTGAGAGCGTAAAGTGACAGCTCATGGCTGAGAATTTACAAATTTTTACTGCAGAAATTTCTTGTAGTAAAATTTAGTAAAACAGAAAAAAAAAATGATTCAAAAGGGAAACAAACTTAAGTAGGAAATTAAAAAGTATACAATTTGTGAAATAATTATTTAAAATAATAAAAAATTAAGCAAAATAATAAAAAATAATAAGTGAACAATTATTTTTAAACTATTCCTTCGTTAAACTTGTATGTATGCCTTTTAAAAGGAAAGCAATGTTGTGGAAACCATTTATGTATATCCATTTTCGTTGTTATTTTGTTATTTCTTTGGAGTTGTGAAAATACTAAGTATATGGTTACTTAGTACTGCACTTGCTTTTAAGGTAGTCAATAGCAAAACCAAATAATCACATACTTTTAATAAATTTAATCAGACACAAATTAGGAAAATCAAATAAAATGAAAATAAACACATGTTAACGATTATAGAAAATATTTTTTTTTATTTTCTGAAAATATTCGTTTTATAATAAATATTGCATCGAGTACCAACAAGAAAAAGAGTTGAGTAGTCCAAAGTGTAAATATATTTCAAAACTATGTTTACTTGCAAGCAGCTGTTTCCTTAATTTTATTAATACATTCAATTTTTCGTTCACGTACTTTTCTTTTTTTTTTTTGAGAGTAAATTTTTCATTTTACTCAGTAATTACTCATTTACTGCATTTTAACCATCAAGCACGAACAAATTTTCAGTCTAATTATATTTTCATTGTGAACGTTGTTTAAAAAATCGGAATTAAAAGAAAACTAGAATAATTACTCGTAAAGAAAGTGTTAGAATTAATGAAATGACTGACAAAGAAAACAGAAGTGTTAGAACTTATAAAATAACATTTTTGTTATTAACATTTCATTATTTAGCGACATTGTTATATTTTTTGGTGGGTCATAAAGCGTGGTAGCATCTAGCCAGCAAGCACGCGTACACGAACTTGACAGCAAGCATTTTGAACGTGTCTGAGAATAGAACAGAAAATTTTTCAAAGTTTAATTTGCGTGTGCAGAAGTGAAATAAAGTTTAAAAGAAACTTCAAGTTTGATGACGGATTTTTTAGGGAAAATAAATACGTAAGTGGCTTATGGTCACTGCGTACAATAAATTTTCTTCCATATACATAGGGTCGAAAATGGTTAATCGCCCAATGTATTGACGTTAACTCCTGTTCAATTGTAGACTTATGCGATTTTCTTTTTGTAAATGTGCGTGAAGCGTAAGCTAGAGGCATCTGTTTGCCGTCATAATCTTGGCTCAGTACCGCTCCGCAAGCAATTTTGCTCGCATCTGTTGTTATGTAAAAATCTTTACCGAAATCTGGATATTTTAAAATTTTTGGGTTAAGAAGTGCCTTTTTTAGGTATTGAAATGACTTTTCACATTCTGTTGACCAATTGAATTTTACATTTTTGCGTGTAAGCTTCGTAATATACAATGCATATTTTGCGAAGTTCGGTACAAACTTTCTATAGTAATTGCAAAATGCGATAAAACGTTTAGCTTCTTCAGAGTTCTTGGGGGTTGGATAATCTTTAATAACTTTAAATTTTGATTCGTCCGGCAATATGCCCTGATTGGTACATTTATGCCCTAGAAAGACTACTTGTGTGCAGAAAAAGTTACATTTGCCTGGATGCAATTTCAAATTATATTTTCTACAAGTTTTGAAGACGTCGCGCAAGTTGTTGAGCATGTGCTTTTCTGAACAGCCTATAACGATTAAATCGTCCATATATAAAAATGATTGGTCAGGTTTTAGACCAGCAAAAGCTAACGACCACGTGTCTTAGCAATACATATTTGCCATTTAGTAGCACTAGATAATCTGAATAACCTGACTAGTGCATGAAATTTCGTTGAGGTTGATGAAATACTCATGACTTATTCAAACCATCAAACACGACATACGTGTTCAGTTTTATATGGTGTTTGACATATTCTTAAAGATTCATCTGTGCTGACAGTACCATCGTTTTCGTATATGTTTTTACAGCTGGTCGGGTATTTTCTGCAACATATTTTATATTGTTGTAGAAACGCTACTACCTGCTTGATCTCCCTTGGTTATTACTTTGTGAAGAGAATAATAAATTTATTTATTTATTAGGTCAATAGATTTTTACATCCTCACTGAGCAAATATGAATAACAAATATAAAAATAATTGGTTCAACAATTTAGACATAAAGTAAGATTTCTCTTCAGTACGTCGTTACTCTCAGATAGAATAGAATCATTATTAGCGTATACAGAACGGTAGTACTTTAATGCCAAGAGTTCAAAATTGCGGGTGGGTCTTACAGGAACATTGAAGTTTAGTTGACTAAGTAGGAATTCTGAATCAACATCACCACGAATCAGACGCAGAACAAATAAAGCACTCAGCTTCAATCGACGACTTTTTAGAGTAGGCAATTTTATCAGAGCAAGTCTGCTATGATACGGCGGCAAGACATAAGAATTCCAACCAAGACCACGAAGACAGAAAATTAAAAATTGTTTTTGTACCGATTAATACTATTAATATGAATAGAATAACGACGATTCCAAACAATTAATCCATACTCAATAATTGGTCGAACAAGAGAAGTATATAAAAGTTTTGTAATATAATGATGTAGAAATTCCTTTGACCAGCGTCTCATGAAACCAAGTACCCTATAGGCTTTATTTTCCATTATAGAGATGTGATCACGAAAGTTGAGCCTACGGTTTGAGCTCTATTTAAAATAACATTATCAATATAATAAGAAGTCTCGATCGGAGTGTGTCTGAAAAATGACACGTGCTTGCAAATCAAGATATTTAACTCCAATAAATTTAATCTGCACCATTAATGAAAATTCCGAAAGTCGGCACTTAATAAAGTATGTCCATTAATATCGTTAAAAGATTTAAACATTTTAACATCATCGGCGTACATCAATACTTTAGAATGCAAAACAACAGTAGGAAGATCACTGATGAATAAAGTGAACAAAATTGGACCCAAGTGACTGTCTTGAGGGACACCAGAATGTACTTGAATGATTTTTTTATAATATTCTTTATAATATTTTTTATAATATTCCCAATTTTGACCTGTTTAGTTCTTTGTGATAGATAAGGGTTTAACCATTTTAGGGGAGAGTAACTAAAGCCCATAAGTGATCATTTGTGCAATAAAAGATTGTGGTTAAATTTATCGAACGCCTCACTAAAATCGATGTATATCACATCAGTTTGCATTTTATTTTAGAAACCTTCATTGACAATAGTGGTTGAGCGAGACTTACGAAAACCATGATGAGATGGTGATAGAAGGGAAGAAATTTGATGGTAAGAATTTTTTCAAGGAGTTTTGGAATTGCCTTAATTTTAGCGATATCTCTGTAATAAGAAACATTAGTTTTTGAATAAAGAAATTAGAATTTTTTTTCACACTGATGGCAACTAACACGATTCAATAGATTTGTTATATAATGTAGGAAGACGTGCGGACGGTGATGCTACACAGTCTCTAAGGATGCAGGATACTCTCGTATTCGTTTCTCTTAAATAATTTGTATAAATAAGACTTTGATTGATACAACCAGCAGCACCTAAAAAGTGGCGAAATACATAAAATACAAAAGAACACTGATTTGTGGCCTCCTTGTTACAAAGATTTATAATAATTTTTCGAGTATTTTTAAAAATATTCTGCATCCTTTTAATTGTAATATAAATAACTTAATGGATTTAAAGCAGAGGTTGGAAAAATTACATCATTTCACGCCAATCATTTAAATCAAAGTTTTAAGAAAATGTTTTCCTACAAATTCAATCAGCAATTACATAAAAATAGTTTGTTACCGACTTCCATGAAAAAGTCATAAATTCATAATAATAATTGGATAACAAATGTTTTTAAAAAAACATTTGATTTCAAAATTGCATGTCTAATACAAAATGTTGTCTAAACCATAAATGGCCAATAAATCAAAATAGTTCATGCAGATGTTATTGCCCAATCTTGAAGTTTTTTTTTTCATTTTTTTTTTGTTTATGAAGGATTTTTTGAAGTGAAATTTTTCTTTAATAATTTCTTAATATTTTATGATGCTTCAAACTGTCCTCTACATCAACGTTACAAACCAACATGTTAGACTGACTATTTGCAGAGTCAATCGTACGAACACGCAAGTGTTAAAAGTTTCTATAGTGTGAAGTGTCCATTAATAAAGTTCATTGTACTGGTGTAACCCTTCGTTAAAAGAAACAAATAATAACAACAAAAAAGGGGCTCCCACATTGCTGCCAACAACATTATTGGAATCATTACATTGAAATCACCATGGACTTGTGTTTTTATTTTTATGTTGGGTTTGTTTATGTTAAAAACAATCTTAGACACACTTTATTTTGAAGCATAAGTATTGAATTCAACAAATTTCTTTTATTTGAAACTATTATAAATAAATGTATTAAAAGCAACAACAATTTTTTGTCTGTCTTTTCTTTCACACTGGCTTTTTTAATAATGAAAATTGTACACAAAACTAGTGAACGCCGTGTTGTATGAGAGTTAAAGGAATTGAATCGTTTCAAATGTTTAAACGGTGGTAAGAATTCACGTCTCAGTATTTATACAATACATCTGTTTTTAAATACGTATACACACTGCGGAAAATTTGTATTTTGTAAACATATCTGAAATTCAATCAAAGTAATTAACTAAGTCCCGGCCAGACTTGCAATTTTTGTTGCAGCAACTTTTAGTGAGAAAGAGCGAGAGAGGAATACAAAATGTATATATATATATTTCTATTTCAACACTCTCCCACATATTCAAGAATTGCTGCAACAAAAATTGCAAGTGTGGACCGGGACTAAGAAGTCTTCGTCCATTAATTCTCAAGAACTTAACAAAAAACTTAATTAATGATTCTGGAAGATATATTTTAAATTGTGGGCAAACTAAAAAAATTATGGAATGGGATTCGTTCAAAAGGAGTATAATTGATCATTCTTCCGTAATCTTCAAGAATTAAAAACGAAATAAATTTTGCTTAACAAAAAATCTTAATTACCGAACTTTTAGTTTTAGGGAGCGATTATTTATTTAAGCAAACATTAAATTTTATTTAACTATAAGAGGACAAACCAAATTTAATTTTTGTAAAAAATTCTAGAAAATTACAGAAGAAAGAATATTCAATATCAGATATGATTCATTCCGTAATCTTTTTTGATACTCCTACTAGGTAATATATCCCAATATAGTATATCATGTTAATTTTTTTCCTTAATATGTCCCAAACGCAAACATACTATGTACATATATATTTATATATACAAATACATACATACGAGCATATAAATTCACCCACTTAAAAAAATTACAGTTCATACAGAATTCCTCCCTCCGCCTAGTTCTAGTTAAACAGTATATATTTTTTTCAAAATACAAATTTGAAGTGAAAATAAAAACTGTGAAGAAAAAGGCAAAACCAATACGAAGTCAATTTGACGTTAATCATTAGCAGTGAAGTTGAACTTTTTGAGTCATCCGAGCCCTTGCATACATCAAAATAATAATAATTCTCGTATCCTTATCTTATATATGATCTATAAATGTAAAAGAAAGTGTTCTAGATGCATTTTATATGCACTAATTGCACAAAATATTATTTAACAAGTAACAGAGATATATTCGGCTGTGACGAAAGAAGTCACAATCACGAAAATTCACGCCCACGAAATACGAAAAAAAAATTAAAAAAATTATTTAAATGGAAAAAATTACATTAAAGAAAAAAATTTCCACTCACCGTCTCACGGACGCACCCCCACGTGATGGAAACAAAAAATTAATCACGATCGCGCATTATTGGTTCTAATCTCTATTCCATAGTATAGGCTGATTTCATAAACACAGCTTCCAAAGCAACACTGGAAGCATGAGTTTACAAGGCATTCTAGTGTTGCTTTGCAAACTGCGTTTATGAAGTCAGCCATAAATTATGAATTTCGTAAAAAATTTGTAACACTTTCATGCCTGGGGTGCATTATAAAAATATTAACATCCCCTTCTTAGCACTTATATAATTTTTCACACAAGAAATTCTCCCAAAATTGATTTAAAAAATCGCCAATTATTACATAAATCTGTTAGTCTAATGATTAAACTGTTCCAATATTATCTTCACATTGAAATTAATTTAAAGCTACCAAAAATTCTTTAAAAAACGAACTTTTTCAAATAAAAAGTAAAAGTAATAAAAATAACTAAAATGTGTCAAAAATTAAAAAAAATTAATAAATGATTGGTCAGGATTTGAAACCGTACCTTCTTACCCGGTGGCACGGTTTCGAATCCTGAACACAACACAATGCTATTTTTTTTTGTTAAAATTTTCGATACATTTTAGTTGTTTTTATTACTTTTACTTTTTATTTGAAAAAGTCGTGTCTACCAACCAGTAGGTTGTTGGATTGAATCCCCACGCAACTTTTTCAAAAAAATTTTAAAACTAAAATAATTTCGAATACCATTTTTTTGCTCATATTTTAGTCGTTAACGGACCGACTCCAATTATTTTCAGTCTAAACCTTCGTAGAACTCCATACAAGAGATCTGCTTCATAAAATTGACCGTAGGACAGTCGGGGCCATAAAAAAACAACAGAATAGGAAATATAACAAAAAAAGTCTTTCGGCTATATCTCATTAATTATTGGACCGAGTTTTGTTATTTTCAAACCGAACAATTCTATGAAAAATTCCAAGAGAATGGTATAAAATTTATGTCTCTATGTTGGGTTTTGGCCTTAATTCTAAATACACCAAAATGTAGCAGACGGACAGACGGACATCGCTCATTCGACTTCTCTATCTATAAGGATCCAGAATATATATACTTTATGGGGTCTTAAATGAATAATGAAGAAATTACATACGGAATGACAAACCTATATATCCCCTTTCCAAATTTTTTGGTGAAGGGTATAAAAATACATTGAAATTGTTTATGGAGCTAGTAGCTAGTTCCTATGCGCATTTCCCTGTTGCTAAAGCAGATCATCAGATGGTAATATAGCCAGGGCTGGACAGCATTTGAAATACATGTATTTGAAATATGTATTTAAAATACAAATACGTATTTTGTATTTGTATTTCAAATACATGAAGTGCAAGTATTTTGTATTTTAAATACATACAAAAAATGACAGTACGGTGTAAATTCGATAATCCAGACACCACTAATCCGGAATATTCGGTAGTCCGGACAGAATTTTGCAGCTCATTGCGTATTCTATAGTCCGGATTGAATAACAACCGTTTTTATTTATTTTTTTATTCAAATCACAGCATGCTTTGAAAAATACAGTTAGAATAGTGTGATATGAGTATGTTTTGGGACGTTGCACATCTGTTTTTAGTTTAGTATTGATGCAAGATGCCTTCAGTGAAGAGAGCACACAAGACTTTATCTATTTTAGATAAAATAAAAATTGTTGAAGAACTGTACAAATTAATATTTATGTTTCATGTTTAATTTTGCTATGCATTATTAAAATTTTTAATAAATACATACATGCGTAGTAATCCGGATAATTCGCTACTCCGGATTGGGGTCTGCAATCAATTATCCGGATTATCGAATTTTTACTGTATTTTGTATTTTAAAAACATATGTTATTCTTATATATTTTTTTCGACCTTTTTTTAAATGAATCTAATTTTTCTCGAGCTATATATTTATATTTCCCTGAAGAAGCGACACAAGGATGTGGCGAAATATCGGTTAACTAATAAAGTTTTATAAACGTTTTTTATAAAAAATTGACCTATAGCTCGAGAAAAATTAGATTCATTTATAAACATATGTTCCAATTCACAAGCTCAGTCGTATGGCTTATCGTTTAAAAAATACGATATTTGTTTATGGGCTTGTGAACAGACAAATTTAATGTTATCGTCATTTTCGTATTTTAAATGTCAATTCATTGTAGTCTGTCAAATTAGTGAGTTTGACAACAATTTTTAATTATTATTCAACTTATGTACTTATACGTATAATTTTTGCAATAAAATTTATTAATATAAATAAAAATAAACATAAATGATGTCGTCGGAGGAAATATCACTAGCAATTGCAAAATTTAACAAGTACAAAATCAAGATAAATACATTCACGAAAGCAGGCTACGCGGGTACATACATGGCTACAAATTTCGCTGGCTTTTTAAAAAATTTGCAACTTTTGGCGAAATATCGCGTTTTTTTGCAATGGGGGTTACTTTTTCTATATTTTATTGATTCATCGACTTTTAAATGATATTAAACATTTTAATCTTCCCAATGAGTGGAAGTTATTGCGAATTTTCGCCATTTTTGTAGTTTTTTGCGAGTTTTCCACATTCATTGCATTTGTAACTCGTTTTAGGAGATTTTACGATTTCTTATAAATTTTGCAACTTTTGGCGGAATTTCGCGTTACAAATAGAATTTTTCTATACCTGTCCTCTCTCAATACAACCATTTATAAAACATATAAAATTCAAACGTATAAAAATTAATAACAACAAAAATGCAATACTGTATAATTAGACGATTACACAACACATACGACGTTAATACGAGCTTGTGAATTGAACAATAGTTCACAAGCGACGATGATTTTGTTGTTTTCGTAGATTGGTATGATGGTGAATCTAGGACATCGAATTTGGAGTTAGAATTTTTCAGTTTCAGTTTCAGTGACAAGAGCAAAAATTATTATCACTCTTGACAGCTATCTAAATATAAAAAGAGTATTCATAGAATTTAATATAAGTTTGTGCTCATCAGGACCTGTATAAAGATTATTTTCTTCCGCAGGTTTCATTTATTCTCCAACAAGAAACAGATTATCTGATCCTACATTCAAAAATCAAACATTTATGAAACGAAACAATTGTTTTGTTGATTAGTTTTATCTAATATATTTTTGGTTTGAATAAAAATGGTGTATTTTGTATTTTAAATACATGGCCAGCAAGTATTTTGTATTTTAAATACAGCAAACTATGTATTTTGCACAACTATGAATATAACATACATAAACATAAAACATATATGAACTCTGATGAGGATGCGTTACGGTTTCCGGGAACAACATTCTGTCGGTAGGCAGTTTTTCTTTGATCCCTTGGGATATTGGGTACAGTCGAAAAGGCAGTAATACAGTGTAATAATAAACGTTTAGCTCGAAAAAGTAAAACTTCGCAGCACGTTTTTCCGTCAAAAGATTATTTATGCATACCATTAACAGCGCTACCACACATTTATGAAACTAGGACAACATTTTATTTACTACTGCAATATTTTGCTGACATGTTGCATATATTTACTGCATTTGCAAGTCCACCCATTGTCTCATGTTCTATTACTTATGAATAAAATGTAACGAACTTTGGTCTAATATAAAACTACTTTGTATTAAAAACATAATCAAACTGATTAAAACTATTCACTGAATTATAGTTTTAACTTTGCTTTATTTTAAGCAATTAATTCTCTTAAGTGCCTGCACTTGTACGTTATACTGTTAATTGTGTGTTTAATTTTTTGACGAATATAATTGAAGAATGCATTGTATGAGTATGTTCATTTGGTGGAATTATAAAGGAAAAATCTTATTTAATCTTGACACCAATGAGTTGTGGAGGGGTGTGGTGTTTATTGGCGTGGTGCTGTAAAATGCTTTTGTGATATAGAAATATTTTGTTCCTGAAACCTCCAATCGTAGACATTTTTGTTATGCAGCCAATTGTTTTTTTTTTTTTTTTGTTCATCTTAAGTTGAAGAAATAATAATAGCAAATGCACATTATGCAAAGTGCAGCAAGAAATATTCAATAATAATAAAAATATTTGTCTGGCATTAATGCAATTTTGACCATTTTAATAGACGTTGCTGGTTGATTGGGGAATAAATACTTGTAATATGCAGGAACATGTCTGGTTTGGTGAGATGTGGCGTTTTAGCACGTTCCTGTTTAAATGATTTCGAAAGTAAAAACCACAGGAAATTTTTTTTAATTTCAATTTCCTTTGAATTTTTATCAGGAGTTTAGTTGATTCGATGGTGTGAATTGTAGCATAAAAATTACATGGAAAAACTAATTACGAGTGCATTAACTGTCTAAGAGAAGTGGTTTCAAAAATTAAGATTAAGGCAGAGTTGCCAGGTTAGGGAATATCGCCTTGGTTTCGTGAAAATTTAGGGGAGGAAAGTTCTTCAGGGGAAAACCTACGGTAGATAATCATTTATAGTAAGGGTGTTTTTAGGGGATTTCCCTGTCTTGATAAACATTTCTTTCACAGTAGTTTTTAATGGATTTGGGATTATTTATACAAAATCTACAAATTTAGACAAAACAATTTTTTTATATATTTTTTATTAAATAAAAAATATTTAATGGGTTTTATTTTGGTAAGTTAGTATATTAGTGCGTAAAATAAAACTGGGTTAAGTTAGTTCACTTGAAATAAAATTATTATTTAAACTTTAACATTCAAGGGGGTTTTAAAAAAAATAAATTTAGGATTTTAAAAGTTGTTGGTTAGGGGAATGAAAAACTTGGTATGGCAACACGGGATTACCGAAACATTGAAGGATGAGGGGCAGAAAAAATGTTCAATCATTTATAAATTATGCAAATAAATATAAAATTTCTCGCAGAACATTTGAAAAGTGCAAAACGAATTGGCTGTTTAGAAATGATGTAAAAATACGAAAGTTAATATATGAACATACATACATACTCATATTTACACACATATGTAGTTCAAAATAATGTTAAATTAACTTTCAATACTCTTATACTATTTTTATGAATGAGGCCATGTGCACCGCAGCCCATAGGCTCTTACGTACAGTAACTACTTCTACTAATTTTAATATTAACCAAATGAGAGTTATATCATATATGTATAACTAATTATACTGAGTGCAGTACTCTATTATGATCACGTGTTTTATTTAAACATCTAGATGTTATTACACACAATTTTCTGATATTATATCTTTGGTTTATTATTATTTTAATTGCTTCTAACAAGTCTTTGTTTAAGTATTTATTTGAATTTATTTTCTGCTTATTAATTGTAGTAATTGTTTTTGCTAGTTCTGTTTATAGAAGCTGTTTCAATAAAAAAACTTCTTTGAATTGATTAATAAATTTACGCCAGCAGGTGTTTTTATTTAATATTTTGTTTCGATTCTATAAATGACATTGTTTGGATTTTGTTTCAATACGAATAATTTCAATGTGTATTTACTATTTTTGCGGTAGATCCATTTCAGTTAAACTCCATATGAAAAATAAAATTAATTGATATGCAATTAAGTAAACAAAGTGATAAATGAATCAAGTAAAAAGCAAACAAATATATCATATATCATAAAGAGCCACGAGACGTGCAAAAATCACCCTACCAACCCTAATTTTAAAGCCAAAGAAGGAAGAAGAAACATTTGAAGAAAAAAAACATTAAAGAATTTAAAAATAATAGATAATTTAAAAATAATAGATGGGTAAAATAGACGAAATGAAATAATAGTAATCCAAAGTGAAATCAGTAATGAAAGATAAAAAATAAAAAATGATATTGAAGAGAAATTAAATAATGACAATAAATTTAAAATATCTAATCCAGCAGAACTCAAAAGATAAATTATGGGCGTTATACGGACGAACGACGAGTTTTTGGCCGCGAATATTCGTCGCTAAAAATAAAATTAATTTGTGTAAGTCCCAGAAGCAGTCCAAAATTTTTTGTGTTTACTATTTTGGTAACATTGAAATTAGGTATGAAATTTCAGAGTAGAAAAAGTAATAGAAAAACTGTAAGGTACGCACGTAGCGTGCGTCACAAAGGGGTTCAGGTCATTTAATAAAAAACAACAAAATTTTTTGGCTGCATTTTAGAATTCTCTTATATTCATCTATATTATAGGAGCTACATTTTGTGCGAAATTCGCAAAAAAAATACGAAAACCCACTTTAACTTTCAAAGTTGCTTCCGTTTTTTGTAGCGTGCGGCACGAAACTTTGTGATCAATTATTTCGCACCAAATACTTGCTAAAAAAATCATTTTTTATGCATTCGAAAGTACACTTATATCCCACTAAACACCATACATAAGTTGAAGGTACCTCTTTTGAAAGACAAAAAAAATGTATATACTAATGTGAAAACGCGTACGAAGGATTTGCCTATTTGAAGATACACACTATGATGGATTCAGCGTAAATTCGCCATATGCGGTGAACTCAGCAATATATTTACTTATATTTCTTAGGCCGGCGGACGACGCACAAATGTGTGCTATGTGACCATATTTGGTTTTGGTTTTCAAGTTTTTTTGTAAATAAAGACTCTTCTTGGTTTAGTAATTGTTTTATTTTTACTTTATAGCATTTAAATTAAATATACAAAATAGTTAAATATAAAAATAGTTTTTGTTAATGTTTAATTTTTAAAACATTATTTTTTAATATGGTTACACTTTCTATGACACAATTATAACAGGCGTTACTTATTCATCGTTATTGTGCTTCACACGACGAATTTACGCAGCGAATTTTCACCGACGAATTCTGGCGTGTTGGGCGAGATACACTGTTCGGCCCACTTGTAGTCCTAGCATTAAATTTTAATGGCATTTATGTCAAATCGTTAAACAAAAAGAAGACAAAAAGACACCTTTTCCACATGCAAAGGTTACTTTGACAAATTTTGTGTTTTTGTTAGATCTACATGCAAACAAAAAAAAAACGAAAAACAAATCAACTTTAGGAGTACATCAAATTCTGTACTCACCGCCCTTCTCACCATCACACTCAAGACTTTGCAAAGTAAGCTATACGCTGAAAATCTTTGACTCTCTTTTTTAAAGAGACCTTTTGCTGGATAATGTAGCTTCTTTAGAAGTCGATATATGCACATATGTACATATCTCACTTGCTTAACAATATTGTATTAACTCAAAGTTTTTAAATTTTCAATACTTTTTGATTTTACATTGAAGATATATGTATGAAAAATAATTTTCAAATCTTCTACTTTTCACCAAAATTTATACAAAACAAAACAAATTTTTCACAGCGGGTAGATATAAATATTATCGATAGGTCTACTGATGATTTGGCATTAGCACCAATGAAACGCATGCATATGGACTAAAAACCCTCAACAAACAAAACTTTTTGAATTCTTTGAAAAAAGATATCGAGACCTGTCTCGAATAATAAAATTAATTATTATATTTAAATTTTTCATAAAAAGTGAAAAAGTAAAAATTTCTATTTGATACACTATTGTTGAACAATTGCAAAATGCAGTTGGTTTTTTTATTATTATTTTGGCTGAAGTTCGAAACATTTTTTAAGTCAGAAAGAATTGGATGAGACAATATTCCAAATGAACAAGGGAAAATTTAACATCAATTAATTTCAACATACACGGCAGAACAGAAAAAACGTTGTTTTTCGGGAGACGCTACACTCCCATCAACCCATCATCAGTATTCATGCGTGTTCCCATGTATCTGCCGCTGTTTAGGTGGCGCGGTTGAATATGATTTCACACCATCAAATTATTTTTCAATTCTCATTCAAGATACTGATTTGCAAAATTCACAAATTTAAAAGCTGTGACGTAGGCTGCACGCAAATGTAAGCAAATTCTCGTCAAATTTTAATAGAGTGAGTGTATTGGTAAGAAAAGTGAGAGAACTTTAAATTTTAATGAAAATTTCATCGGTTGATTACCCAGTAAAGCTCACACAACTTTACCACGATCAATATATAAATTTTACCAAACTTTTTTGCACAGTTAGTTGAGTTTTTTTATTTATTTAAAAAGTAGTTGCTTTAAAATTACTTGTACTTTTTTGTTTTGCTGGTACTGAATCGATTTTAATAATTTACTTAAATAAGTGTGCAATGTTCTTTTTTCTTCTCGTATAAGTACATTCATACATGCACACATATTTAAGTTAAAAGCAAAATAATAGATGAAGACAAAAGGCTTTCAAAAAGAAATAGAACAAACAAGCTGCAGCAATAAATCATTACTTTTTGAAATACAATTTCTTTTGTGAACGGTATTTTTAAAAGGCAAGCAAATGCAAATTTTTAGTTAGTTTGTTAAATTAGAAACTACAATTTGAATATAAATAAGAAATATTAAAAATCTAAAGACGTTTGTATAAAAGAAAACTAAAAATAAATAAATGCAAGTATGTACGAGTATTGAAATTCAAACTCAATATAAATAAGTCGACAACCCAATAATCTTCAGTAAAAAGCTAGATTTTTTTTCTTCAAAGTTATTTATTTTTAATTTTATTTTTAATAAAAAAATTCCTCACATGATACGTGTACAGATTTCCAAATACGAAAGATATCAGAAACGCAGTGAAAAATATCTTTCGTTTGCAGCACGCACCTTTAATAAATTAGTTGAAAGAAATAGGAAAAAATAGTCGCATTCGTATATGTTTGTCTTTTAAATGCTAGATTTTTGATTTGATAGTCATCTATTTAAGATTTTTGTTTGTCAAATTGTGCAGCATTTAATAAGAATACGTTTTGATAAGCTGGCAGTAGTTACTTAAAATTCTTGTTAACTTGATGGATAAATGATACAAAAGTACAAGTATTTGAAATAAAAACGAAATGTTTTAAATTTTCCAAAGATATAAAAGTGATGATTGATATGTGTACTTGAGGTACTGACAAATAGCTTTCAATTATATCTAAAACGTATCTACGACTTTATAATTCAACGCATAGAACAAGTGACAAGTAAGAATAGAAACAAAATTTTCAGAAAGAATTTAAACTATTTAAATCACTTGCTTAATTTTTATTATTAAATTTCAATTAAAAAATGTTGTCTAAAAGACTTGCCGACAAAATGAAACTTCGCCGTCTCTATTTCAGAATTAAAATTTTTTAAGTACTAAATTTCATAATTGAAATTTTTTTAAATACTAAATTTTTAACACGTCTTGCAAATAAAATATTTTCATTTAAAAATTAAAATGGGTGCGTTCAAAAGGCTGCCAAAGTCATAAAATTAAATGAAGCAAAATATTAAATATTTTTTGTTCATAAAACTTAAAGATTTCAAAAGCAACAAAACGTGTCATTTAACTGAATTTAATGCGTGAGTTGGATTTTTTGTGTTAATAATTTTTTCAAGATTAAATAAAAGCCATTGCCGAGGTCTGTCTATCCACGTACTGACTATCTAAGATAATGTTGTTTTTATTAGAATATTTTTTTAATTCATTAATTACTTATGAGTGAAAGCTAATGAGTGCGTTCAACTAAAAGGCGAAGCCCAATGGAACTTTTTTTAATTTTTTAATACTTTTAACCTAAATAAAACCTTAAAAATATATTTTTAGAAATTACTGAGGGTCTATTTGGCTAGAACCTTCGCCCCGCCGCCTTTATACTGAAAGAACTGAAGAGTCAGCAATTATAATGCAGCTCGAAGGATCATAATAAAGTCTGTGTGAACAAGATCGGAATTTCTGATTTAAGTGTAATTAGATAACAGCATTGGATATGAGACAATGAAATAGAGCAACACTCTAAAATTCTTTTTAAAGCTTATTGAGGATTTATTGTAACATGTTAAGCGGTTTGCCAATTCGTTGTACCAGACATTTAAAAGAATCAGAGTCGTAAACACAGTAGCATCTTGAACGCTGCCAGACACAATCCCAATCGAAAGGTTCCTACTGGCTTCAGCTTTAGCATTGTAGACATTTCAGACTTTGTCTCATAATTAGTTGAACTTATTAAAAAAATGCAACTCGATGCCAGTAAAACAAGACAATTAAATATTAATAAATTTAAAAAAAAAACTTAAGGACACATTCGATAGATGCTATAGGTAGCATAAGGATTCATTTAACGTCTATTGTTGATGGTAAATTTGAAGTTTTTATATAATTTTGTATATCTCAAGAGATTTGTATAAATAAAGTTCACTTACCACTAGCATCGTCAGAAAACGGGTGAACTGTATGAAATTTATATGAACATTGAGCTTGTGGCATACGCCGAGTTGGAATTAATTATTCTTTGGAATGTGGTCTCACCTTCAAATCTTTTCCAATTAAAACGTCACAAGCTTTAGTTTAACATCAATTATATTTTTCGAATTAAAAATCACATTAGAAAAAGAGCCACAGCCAAGATTTCAATCGCAAATTATATTTGTTAGGCAAAACGTTGTCTTGTCAGCACAATAACGCAGAGGTTTTCCGAGAATCGAAGCAACCACTCTTAAGCTGAAATTGCATCCTGCCCATCATCGCTTTCAATTCAATACCACCAAAAAGAAAATCTATTTTCTGCGGCTCTACGCAAAATCATATATTGCATGTTTCGTTAAAACCTTAAAACTTATGGTTGAATATAATTTTCATTAAGTGCGTTTTGATATCAACTTTGAATAAACAATTTTTTTATTATATTGTTTACCTTCTAATTACATCGGTTTAATCTGATTATATACCAAATTAAATCGCCGCTGAACTTGAGGACATATTTTTATACCGTTCACCACAATATTCGTTGCCGATTATACTTTATATATTCGAGAATGTTATAGATAGGGAAGTTGATTTGACGCTGATTGTCTGTCCGATGTTAAAACGGCTATTCTAAAAGATAGATACATACATAGATCCGCACAGCGGATCAGTTGATAAGAAAAAAAATTTATTTATTATGTAATTATATTCTTGAAAATTAATTAAAACAAGGGAGAAAATAGCATAAATATTCAAAAAAAAAGCATAAATGTTTACATATCTTTTGTGTGACTGTGTAACACCGACAGCATATTTTATTACAACTGCTTTTGCGCGCTACGAAATTCTGTAATATTTTTCTACAATTTGTTGGTTAGTATTTCCGTACCTTAAAAGTCATGCCGCATGAACCTTAACAAAAAACAGAGCTTATTTTACATAATAAAATAAATTTTCAATTTTACCGGCTGCGATAAATCTTATTTTTACCGTGTCATTGCTTTGAAGTAGAGCTGGGAAATAATCAACACGTACTGTCCAGAGCATTGAATTTTTTCAGCAAATTGCCAATAAGATCGATAAAACTGCCAACGAACTCAAGTTATAGATTCTATCAAGCAGCGACGCCGAAGCTGCGGTTGTTAGACAATCGGCTTAGATTTCTGTTGACAAAACACCAGTGACGGAAGAATTTTATGTAAATTAAAGTAAACCAAACCTATAAATTGCCCCTATTATGATTCACAACTCAATGAAGTTGAGTTGTCAATGTTAAAAGTCGACTATCTGTTAGTACTAGTGTAGCCAACAGTCGACTCAGTCGACCGCATTCTTAAATATTTACATAAATACATACGATAAAACACAAAAACAAAAAACATTCTAAATAAACAAATTAAAACTCTGTTTCATTTCTATGCAAAAGCAAATTGGACAAACACACATGCACACTTTGTTTATTTTTCAAGTTGAAACTAATGCATGCATGTGTAATAAGTGTGCATGTGTTAGTAGCAACTTTACACTTATAGCTCCCTAAATATCGAACCGATTTAAATAAAATTTATGCACACCTATGTAAAAACCCGTTTAAAAACATATAAATCTTTTCAAAATCGGTTTAATAATGATTAGGGCCGTAAAAGGGATCTAAAAATATTAATAATATAGATTACAATTCACAACGAATTTTAGTTGTCTTCGTTGTAAATCACAATACAAGTAAAAACTAACTGAAAAGCTGATTAAAAGTTGAGTTTAGTTGTAATTCATAATAAGAACTATCAATTAGTGGAGAATCATAATAGGCGCAATTTGACCTTATTTTTAGAAGAAGACGGTTGTGCAAATAAAAATGTCCTTTTATATAAAAATTTCATGTACTACATAATTAAATTTCACCATTATTAAGGCTCCATTACTATTACGTAAACGTATGCGTTACGAATCAGCTGATCCGTTTTCCTTACCAAGTTCATGTATAAATAGGATCACTTTCGCAAACATTTCGAACGAACCTCTCTCCGTCTTTACGAATAAACTACTCTGTATTTTTATTTTTGTGTATAAACAATGTGGCCAACAAAATTTTTCAATCAGCATTTTTCGTGATTTTCGATTTTAAACACTTTTAAACATTATTAATGAATGTAATTTGTAAAAATGTATAATGTAAATTAAACAAAAATTAACCATGTAAATAATACTAAAAGAAAATTATGGCTGTTTAATGTGAAATTGAATTGGCTATTATTAGTATTGGTATATGTAAATATAAAATTAATTATCAGAATGCAATCAAGAAAGCTTAGAAATATAAGGGGAGCCATATTAAAAAATTTTTTGTTATGAACCTAAGAATAATTTCTCACCGCTGAAAATGCGTGAACATTTACTTGGTGCTGTCCACTGGAACCAAAGCTGGGTGGGGCTCACATTTGTTATGTACTGTTGGCTATATTTTATACATTAAGAAACTTATATTAGCCAACTACTCATTCATATTTTTTAATGTTACTTTGAATACAAAAGACCTGTTTTTTATGTTTGCCCGTCCTACTTATAATATTACAACAAACTATTTTAGATTCTTAAATCGAATTTAAAATATATTGTTTTACTGTTTTATTCTCACATTTTAATATTAGCAGATTCCGCAATGAATTTAATAATTTAAGGTTTAAAAGTTGACATTTTTATTTGTCGCTGTTTGCTCTTACATTTTTTTGGTAATATCAAATAAATCAGTAAAACATTTGATAGTTTGTGTTCACACTTTGTTTACATTGGACAAATATTTGTTTGTCGGCAAATAATTTTATTTGCTCAAAATCAGCTGTTATTTTATTTGATACTCAAAAATATTTTGTGTTCAGACTACGACAAAAAATATTTGATGTTTTCAGTCAAATATTTCATCAATCTGACGAACGCACCTTTACTCACGCATGTTTTAATTAAAATGTCCTTGAAATTATTAATAAAATATTTACATTTTTTTGACATGATTTGTGAATGAAATATAAATGATTAAAATGAAAATACAAAAAAAAATTAAGAAAGCTCCTAATTAAACATGCAATAAATAATTGTTACAATAGTAGTTTCATTATAAAATAAAACTCCCATTCCTGAATGTTTTTTGTTGTTTTGACCATGAACATAAATAAGTACGCAGTAATCACGTTTCTTTAAATAAAATTCGTAAAATATATTTTGACAACAAAAATTTGTCTACAATGTTGCAGTCAAAAACTTTAACAACAAAATTTTATTTAACTTTCCTTGAAATTCTTTTGATGTATGTGATGTAAATTTTAACCTGATTTTTGGTTAAACAACAAATGAAAATGTATGATTTTTCTCAATGTTGTCTTGCATTAACATGGAAACAAAATATGTAGTTGTAACCCATAATTATATATTTTATAGAGTTAAAGTTGTTTGTAGGAGTTTGTTTTTCAAACTATGGCAAAAAAAACAAATATTTGTTTATTACAAATATGTTGTTTAAATTAACATAAATAAAAATTATATAAGACGGTATACCACACCCCTTATCAACTTTATTCAATTGTATATGTGCTAAAAATGCAAATTTGATTAAAAAAATTACAGTTTAATCCAATCGGAACAAAAGTTAAATAAAAACTTGTTCTCTTGAAATTAATTGTAAATATTGTTATCTTCAAACCCAAGAAATTTAATGTAGGCCCAAGTTCGTTAATTTATTTTTGTGATATTAAATATTTTTTTTTTCATTTTGAAAATTGAACTTTCGTTCGTTCGTTAATTTATTTTTGTGATATTAAATAATTTTTTTTTTCATTTTGAAAATTGAACTTATGAAGAAACATAAAAAAGTTTGAGCGTTAATAGTCCCCCTTATTCTGTAACAATTTGTCGACGTCATATCAATTCAAAACCAAAAATAAGATCTTCTCTGCTCGCTATCGACAACACTTGACTATTTTTAACATATTCTTGCCATTTTCAAGGTTTTAGAAGCTTTTAGAAAAGAGCTTATTCTCTGTCATACCCACCAGTAGCTTTTGTTTTTGTATTCATGAATTCAAAAACATTGAAGTTGCTTGAAGGAAATTTAAATTTTTTTTATTAACTCCGAATTGAACCAAAATTGAAATATCGATCAAATCTTGTATAATTAACATTTCCCGAACTTTAAAGGAGTGGTTTTATTGTAGGAAAATTGAAAAAATTGAGAGGTCGGTATCTCACCAAAGGCATCTGTAATGTTGTCTGCCAGGGCTGGAATTGTAGCTGGCACAAAACTACAGTCTAATTGGTTATCATTTTCGTAAGATTAAAGCTAAACGAATGATTTATGTTTCTTTTTAACAGTATCAATATAACGCTTTATCGGTTATGAAAGTTACAAAAATTCGCAATTATAGAAATTGTTTTTTACAATCCGCGATTCATGATGCTGTAATTAAAAATCTGGTATTTTCAAAATGTTCGAACCTAAATATATAAAGGGTGTGCCAAAATTAACGCACGATATTAATTTTTCGCCATTTGTGCAGTGGTGTTAGTAAGTAAAAAAAAATTTACCACGAGACGTTCTGCAAAGCTTGTGCGCTATTCCATCTTAAATTTTTTTCTTTAAATTTTCCCAGCTTTCTTTCTACAAATCTTAAACAGAAGAAACAGTGTTGGGAAAAACACGCGTTTTTTAATAAAGTGTAGTCTATATATTTATTATATTTTTTCATTGAGATAAACTTTTGCATAAGTTATTATTTTTAGTCAAAAATAATCCCCTTATTCCAGTTGTCAAAATCGACTTCATTATTATTATTATTATTATATATATATTTATTAGTATTTTTTAATACTTTAACTTTTCACATTATAAATTTTACAATATTTATCAAAAAAAATCACAGAATTACATTTCTTTTTATAAAATTTTGTCAACACAATATCAAAAAATGAGGCTTGTCTACCCGTTGTCGAAAACAACTGACTACTATTGAAAGGCTCACGTTATTTTTTGGACCTTAGAGAAGAGAAATAGACAGTCAGTAGTACAAAATTGGTCTCGAAAGCGAGTAGACAAGCCCCAATTTTTGTTTTGGTATTGTATTGACGTGACGTAGGTGTTGACAAGGTGAATAAGGGTGAATATAAATACTTGAAATTTGTTTTAATTTCGAACGATTTCGGTGGATCAAAATATACCCCACTTATTTGAAATTGTATAGAGACAGAAAGAAAATCAATAATTTATTTAAATTACAGCAAGCAATGCTCATTTCCAAAAATTCGTTGATCGAACAATCGTATAAACCATTTCCGTATCGAATGTGAGAACTTTTCCGTACACTTACACATTTAGCACAATTGATAATATTTCATGGTATTTTATGCAATCGTTTTAAAGAGCTAAACTAATTCAATTACTGTTGTCAAACGCCAAAGTGTGTATTTATTTTTAATGTTTTCTTGTTAATAAAAAGTGAAAATTGTACTACGTTGTCCTAGTAAATTTGCATATTTGATTTAAAAAAAACCCAACTGGATGGGTTTTTTTCGAATAAAATACGCAATAAAACCCAGTGGGTTTTTTCGGGTTACCCAGTGGGTAGCCAACCCTGAGAAGAAAACAAGAAATTTTAAAGCAAAAAGCTATATGGCATTTACACCATAACGTTAATTTTGCACCACCTTGTACTATTTGAACATAGAACCTTTTATATTAAGTTTACAAAAAGTTTACAAGAAATTAAGGGAAAACCAGAATTTTTTTCCAGTTAAAAACATATTATATTAAGCAAAAAAATTATTTAAAATTTTTAAAAAATCTTGATTTTTATTTTATAATTTATTAAAGAAAAATTTTTTTGTATTCTCTAAAACTGTTTGGTTTAAAAATGTTTACAAATTTCAATAAAATAAAAGTTTGTGTAATTCATTAAACTTTTTGCTTTGAGTTCATAAAAAATTTTGTCGAAAATATTTATTAAATTAAAATTTAAAAGTTCTTTAAATTAATTATAAGACAATCCCTCTTCTATCTTCATTAGTTTCATTACCATCCCATGCATGTATTACTTAAAATAAATACACATATTTTTCTTTAATGGAAGATGATACAACGCTCCCATTTTATAAAACCGCGCATTTTTATTCCAGTAAAGTATATTGATGGCAAACTACTGTTCTCCTTTTCTTTGTATCCCTCATGTGCGTTGTTTTGTTCATGACACTATGATATTTGCCGCCCTATTGCATTTTTAAAAAACAATTAAATCAAGTCCAAACTAGTAAACTTATCCTACTGATAAGCTTTACAGCAATTTCAAATGTTTGTGTATTTAAATCACAAGGTTTCATCTTTCGAATTCAAATGAAAATTAAATGATTTATTAGAATTTAAAACTTGAGCTGAATTGATTCATATGAAATGTACAAGTATTGAAAACATTTGTAAAAAAATAAATTAACAAAAGACAAGCAAAATAATCAGAACTTGTCGTAATATAAGACTTTATTGATGGTGTAGGATTTATTTATAGAATATTAAATTTAACAATAAGAAAATTTCATATGAATGTGATACGATTGAGTTGGGCAGTTTCTTTTTTTGAAGCATCAAATTGAAATAAATTTCAAATTGTATATTAAATATTTCAACACTTCCCCCGCACTTTTTCATTTTTACAACAGGTGCAGCACTGTGATAAGAAACGCTTTTTTTTTAACGTAGCCATGGTTTTGTTTTTTTTTGTAATGTTAAACAATGGCAAAATAGTTTAACCCAGTTACATGAAATTTAATTCGATAAAGTTTTCACACGCTACGCATTTAATGACACGCAATCCGGCCAAATCAAACTATGTATAAAAGCAGCCCACTATTAAGTAAAACTGACTTGCAACAGATAATCATACAGCCTTAACAGGATAGATACTAAACAAATTCTTATGCTTGATACCCTCTCAACTCTTATTTGTAATAGAAATCGTGGCAAACACTAAAAGTTTCCTAGTGAGACAGGTTTCTAAAATAAACGAAATTAAGATATCGGAAAAAAATTGCGTAAAACGAAAACAATTTTAATTGTTTTAAAATGTAAAACTTAGAAAAAAAATAGCATGTTGCCATAACAATTTCGTTGATATTACGTGTAAAAGATCAATATGATCAGTAAAGTTGTCATTAGATTGTCATTAAAAATTTTTTCAGAAAGAGCATACTAAAGGGTTTTTCAAAAAGAACTTTGTTTTTCAATTGTGGCAACACCAACAACATGATAATTTTATTCATTTAGTTTTTTGAAGTAATCAATTTCGCTCGAAAATCGCATTAAAATAATTAAAATCTACTATGAAAATGGTGGTTCTGTTAAAGTTAAATTTCGTAAAATTCGTGAAATTTTCGAGAGGCCACTATTAAGAATTCGGTCGTTAAATTTGAGTCGACAGGCTCGATACAAAATGTGCCAACACCAGCGCGTGTTCGAACGGGTCGTTCAACTGAAAACATTGCAGCCGTGAGACACAGTGTTGAAAAAGGTCCAAATTTGTCAATTCCTCGACGTTCTCAAAAATCGGGGTTATCCAAAACCACCACATGTCGAATTTTGCGTAAGGATTTGGCATTGAAGCCTTACAAGGTGCAACTGGTGCAGAAATTTAAGCCGACCGACCATTCACATCGCCGTAGATTCGCTCAATTCATTCAGTAACAACCAGCTGGTTTTTCTTGAAAAATCATTTTTTCATGCGAAGTCCATTTTCACTTGTCAGGGTACGTCAACAAGCAAAATTTCCGCATTTCGACTTCTGCAAATTCTAGAGCGATTATTGAGAAGCGTTTGCATGCTGAACGTGTCACTGTATGGTGCGCTATGGGGTCTGGAGCAGAGAGCTGCACGATCAGTGGTTTTCGTGACTTAGGTATACTCGTCTTAAATGCGGTTGCGGTGTGATCGCCACCGCATTGCTTTTGCTCAAGTATTCACCATATCCATATACGCTTGAGTATTGCTACGTTTGAGCTTCTAGCATACTCAATCATATGCGTTCGCGGTGACTGCTCTGCTTTACATTTTTCACACATTCGGCAGTCGTACTCATACTTAACGTACACAACAAAAACAATATTTGTATACGAACATGCGAGCACAATCATTGATGAGTGCTTTATATGAAGTAAATACATCGTTGCCACTGTGTAATTATACAAAAGCTGTACTAATTTTAAAAAAGTACACAGCAAATAAAAGCGAATAATGACTGAAAAAAAGCAGCTTAGGGCCAAAATCTTTGAGCAGTTTGTTGTTTTTGAACTCATTTTTAAAAAATTTTCCTAAAACTTAAAAAGTGTTTAAAAGATGTAAAATTTATGATAAAATAAACGCATATATTCATATGAATGTACATAATATGTATGTATGTATCCTGTTTTCCAAAATTACCTCTATCATGTTTTTGGGCATAGTTAGGGCATTTATCGCTTTAGGTAACGATATGCTAAATAAAGCCCAGTCTCATTTTCAATGTTTATTTTATTATTGTAATGCTGCGCACTTGCATTTTTCATTCTCAGTAGGAAAAATTACTACGTTGAAGAACAAATTTAAGTTTTTGGAAGTAATTCTTGTATACAAATATAAGCAGATAGCCTTAAGAAATGTTTTATGAAAGATTTATTCGTAAATATAATTTTTGGGTAATTTTGAATCTTTTACCGTGTAAGATTTAATCTTAATTCTGGCATCACTGATTTTTTGTGGAGAAAACTTCCAAAAGCAAATATAAAAAATAATAGAGTACGAAAAGACAAAATACTAAAAGTTTTGCTCATGCAGATTGCGATGTTTGCTGATACTGGTTTTTGCGCTCATTGTTTTTATGTACGCACACACCGCAAAGTAGCGCGCATATTATGATCGCTTCAACTCTCAGTAAAATTTACAGTGTAAATAAACGGCGAGTCAAATCAAAACCGCAAATATTTTTTGCGTTGTTTAAAGTGCTCGGATGTGTAAAGTATAGAGTAAATATGCAGTGTATTTATGGTTGCGGTGTGATCGCGCCGTTCCCTGGTCTGGAGGCGTGATTGGGCCGTTTTTTCGAAGATGAGACAAGGTGTTGTCCGTCAAATTCCAATAGTTTTTGTACATTTCGCTTACTAAGGAGAGGTACTTTTTTCAGTGACTCCGATTCATAAGTCCATATTATATTTTGTAACACACAAATTATTTTTAAAGTCATTTGCTGAGTCAGTGTTCTATTTTGAGTATCGAATCAAATGATTACCAAAACGTGCCGAAGTTTTTCGCTTCCTGCTCTGGTTTCGATGGTGTTTTGTTTGAGTGAATCGCATTATATACTTTTTTTCTGGAACAACCCATTTATTGGTAAATTTTTCTAATTGCCCCTCAGATTTTAGTGTGAACTCCACGTCCCATTTTTTCTGATATCGAAATTAAAATTAACTCAAAATACTGCTCATTAACTTTTAACACGTCATAAATAAATTTGTACCTATTTTTTTTTCTTTTTCAACTTTTTTGAACAAAGCTGTTGATTTTAAAAGTACAGAATAAAAAAGTAGTCAGATTATGAAATCATACTATATTTGAAAGTCTTTGACAGTTCAACACAAAAAACTCTATGACATGTTATTAGGAAGGAATATAACTTCCTTATTATTTTTTCCGACACAGTACGTTTTGTACAGTATTGTGCACTATAATTTGATTAATATTAAAAATAATTTATGGTCATATGATTTCAAAAAAGTCTTAAGATACGAAAAATTCAAAATCGACATCTTACTTGATTACGATGCACCATATCAAAATACATATGTACATGTGTGTGAAGATAAATTCGTACGAACCAAAATTTTTAACATAGTTCATTTTGCAGTTAACAGAGCTCTGTGAAACGGTTAACAGTAGTCCTAAATTTGATTAAAGACGAAAAATCCAGGAAGTGGGACCAAGTCCATGCCAAAAAAAATTACGGTAAAAATTTTCTATTATATACCTAATGATATTACAATAATAGAATAGCGGATATATGTTGGCAGGCACTACAAAAATTGATTTTAAAAAAAGGATTTTTTAGTGATATTTCTGGAAAAGATAGGTGACCATTTTGGTCAAATATGGAGTTGCACAAGTAGTACACTATATAGGTAGGGTAGTCCAAGGGGTCCCTAATGGTACCCAATTGGTCGCATATCTGGAATAATTTTGGAAATTGAATAAATTAATAAAGCAAATTAAAATCAAAACTTTAGTATAATAATTTTCTCACTAAAAAAACTGAATTTTAAAAGCCGTAACCTGGTTTTTAGAAATTTCAAATTTTTTTAACTATTCGAAATCCAGCTTCTGGAAAATGTTCAATAATCGATCACACTAATTGTAATGTCCCGCTTCTGTTTATGTACTTTACAATTTATTCAATAGCACAATTTTTAAAAGCCAATTTCGTATTTGATGTCCAACACTTTCCAAAGAAATTAGACTAATGATATATATTTATGTATGTATATATTGCATGTGTATATTTTTCCAAAAGTTTACATTGGCAAACATTTTATTTTCATGGAAATTATTAAAACAAAGAACACATAAATGCTTTTTTAACAAATATAGACATATAAAATAAAAAATACGTTTTTGAAGCGCAAAAAAGCCGGTTTGATGGGTTAAAAATTAAATAAAAATCATATTGAGATTTTTCGGGTCTGGCAAAATTTCGTTTCTACTCAACATGCTACGAAATTCATTAAAATTAATTGATTTTGAAGCGAAACAAAGCAAAGAACATCTATGAAATATATATGTATGTATGTATTAAAACACAAAAATTTCAAAGATTTCAAATAGAAATTCTAATAAAAATCAAAAACATTGCAAAAAATATATAGAAAAACTCAAGATAAATTAGCAAAATGAGGGAAAATTATTTAAAATAAGAAAAAAAATTGAAAAGCAGACACACGCAAATTAAAAGACATGACCAATTTTTTTCCTAAGTTCAAATTTATCATAAAATAATGACAAGAGTAAATTAATAAGAAAAAAGAATTATAAATACAAACATACATACATACATACATTGCATATGTATGTAGATGGAAAAATAAATATGAAAATAAATACTGACGGCATTAATGTCGAATTGTACGATTAGTCGGAATGTACTGTAAAATTGGCTTAAAATTATCAAAGGAGCTTTTAACAAAAACGTTTTATTTTTAAATGCTGCAACAAGTTGGACATACTTATTAAGTGATAACAAGTTTTTTTTTTGGTAAGTAAAAATTAAACAAAATACTAATAGTGAAAAATTTGTTTGTAAATATCTACAGGTAAAAATATTCAAAACCAAACAAAAAATGTGGGTCAGTCGTATCAACGAAAGAACAAATAAATCAACATCTGTTAAATATCACTTATAAGTTTCGTCATCTACAGAAAATGTATTTTAAGGTCCAAGTATGTATTCGTAAAATACACAAAACTCAAGAAATCTCTAGCGACTGAAAAATCATCATCTGCTGCATTACATGATAATGAGAAAACGTTTTCATAAAAAAAATTAATTGTTGAATAATAATAAAAAAATAGATCCTCTGGATTCAAAAGAACCTTGCTTTAGGCAATGCATCATCTTGCCGTAGTCGTGCACAGATTAAGTTAGCAGATAGAGTCGTATATATTACACATTTTGAATGCTTGAGCCACTCACTATTCGTTATACAGGTTACCATCTTCAATAAAAAATAAAAGTAAATAAACGAAAATAAAAAGATAATCCAGAGATAGACCTCAACTAGAAGGCTCTACGTGAAGGAAAATTTTTTAAATCGAATTAAACACAAAAATTCAACTGCCTGTTTTTTTGTAAATAAAATAAAAATTTTCCTGTGGGAATTTATATTAAAAAAAACTCAAAACAGTTTTTTTATTGAAACAATATTTAATATCTTTGTATCTGGGAATGATATTGTTTAAATCACAATTACTCTGTTAAAACCACAAAGACGTCATTGGTCATATTTTATTGAAATATTTCAACAGATACAAGAAAAACTTAACAACATTCGAAAGAATGTGAAAGACGCAGTTGTACCTACAGATGGAGTTGTTTTTGCTGCTGTTCACCACACATGATTAGGCAACACAACTGCAGCACACCACCTGTTTTTAAAGGCTAATAAAGTAAATTGTAATAAAAGCAAAATAACAAGTGAAAGTGCAATGATTTTATTTCTTTAGAGATATTTGCTTCAGTGAAAAAATATTTACAAAAAAAATTTATTACAATTTCATTATAATTTAAATATGATTCAAACTGCGGCAATTGATTCGTTAAAATAATATAATTAGCAAAAAAAAACGAAAAAAAAAACTGTATTCCAATTTTGCTTTAAAGTGTTCGTTTGAAATTGGGAGTCATTTTAAATTGCAGTGCATCTTTGGAATTCAGTGAAAAGAGATAGCAAAAAAGTATCGCCTAATTATTGAAATAAAACGTCTTGCTCCTATTTGGGATATCTCTAGGACGATAACATCCATGTCGCAACGTCTATGTTTTGCTGGGTTTGACACGTATCCAATAAAATGTTGGCCGGCCGGATCTGGCTCTTTGCCATTATTCAAATACGACGATAAAATTATAGAAATAATTGATAAGATTAACAAACATGAGCGAAATTTAGCTTGAAAGTAAAAAATGTTAATGCTGTTTGCTACCACTTCAACACTAATATTAAAATAATCACCCTTATCGAGAATAAAAGTTCACCTTTCCCTGAAATTGAGATCGCCATTTTTATATTGTTATTGTGTTTGTGTTCTTCCACCAAAAATGTACAAATCTTGTTCACGATAAAACTGTATTTTCAATCAAAAGTTATGAAAAACTAAATGCATACGTATTTTAAACGAACAGCTCTTAATACGAAAATATGAATTTATTTTAACTAAAAATATAAATTAAAAAATAATATTAAAAAATAGTTTCATTGTAGTTAATTTGCGTTTGAAACTAATAAATCAATCATTTGCCTTCCCAAAATCGTTTAGTTTTGTTAAACGCATTAACAGACTTTCACCCATGCGGGCTTCTTGATTACAAACTACTTGGTTCAATTGCAAAAAGGCCAACTAACTACACACATCAGCTGCAACGAAATTAAACTAATTAAAGTTTAAACTTAATTGAACTGAAACCTTTCGTTGTTAATCAAATCGTAAACATGCTAAAAATAAATGAAGATAAAAAGGCAATAAATATTTAATATTGTGCGAATTCGTTGGCTGTTTTATAGTGGTTGCGGGTGTTTGTTTGTGTTTCAAGTGACGCCTCAAGTGAGTCATATTTGCAAATGCACTGAAAGTTGAGCACACGATTTAGACTGTCGCATACGCAATTGAATTGGCACTGCACGATGAGTAACTTGGTAGAAAAATTTGTGCATCCCAAAGCAAAACTTAAGCCAAAGCATCTCGGACAGCACTAAATATCTAACGAGGCTAGAGTAGAAAAGGAGAGATGCGGAGATCAGCTGATCGCAAGTGGGAATCAAATTGAAGATGGGTTGGGTTAGGTTAAGTTCCATTGGCAGCCGTGATCAAGCACAGCTCACGTGGGTCCATTAATTAGTTCCCGTTGTGTTACCATGTTGCCCGTCTCCCAAGGGTCTTATGTTATCTGGCTGCTGATATTCTCACGCAGCCAGAGTAGATCAATATTAGAGAGACAAGTTTTGTCCCTAAGGGTTCTTTGACCGAATAATTTAAGTCTTAGATCTCCGAAAGCCGGACAATGACAGAGAAGATGTTTGGTCGACTCTTCCTCTTCTTCATAGCCGCAGCTTGTACATACGAGTATGTCATTGTAATTGAGCTTTAACCGTTGGGCATATCTCCCAACAGACCAGTGGCCAGTTATTACCGCGATTAGGTTTCTGAGATGATGTCTGGATAGCTGTAGTGCCCGCCTAGTCATTTTTTCATCTATTATGGGCCAGATTTTCCTAGTTTCCCTACAGGTAGTTTCATCTAACCAATTCTGATTTGTAGTAAGGTTAAATTATGTGCAATAAGTTGTTTACTGATTGGGAGAGAGACGCCTATGTCATGTGTTGAATCGTTTCGATTTAAAGTGGAGCCTGCATGCGCCAACGGTCCGCAATACAGTTGCCGTGTATGTCCCTGTGTCCTGGTACCCACATGGGGTTGACCATTGAATGTCTCGCTATCTCCTCTAGAGATATCCAGCATTCTTTGACAATTTTTGATGTGATGAACACATTCTTCAGGGATCTAATGGCCGCCTTACTATCGGTAATGATCTGAATATCCCTGCCAGATATTTCGCCATACCGAATGTATTTTGCGGCTGTGTAGATGCCCGTTATTTCAGCCTGAATGACACTGCAGTGGTCCGGCAGCCTTAAAGGAATACACCAGTTTAGCTGCTCGGAGTAAATGCCAGAGCCGTCACCATTCAGTGATTTAGACCCGTCCGTGAAAATTTGAATCACATTCGCGGGTGTATGTAGGTCATCAGAGTGTACCGCGTTATCCTAAAAGTTTACAGAGAAGCCAGGATCAAATATTGGCTCAGGTGTGACATAGTCAACGTTCATGTGCCAATTTATATTATACAGGATGTTGGCATGACATGACTGCCATAATGTCTGGTGGTAGCCAGTTTAATATCGTGAACAGTGCCTTAGAAGGAGTTGTTCTAATGGCACATGTTACTGTTATTGTCATCGTTCTCATTATACGTTCAAACTTAGTTTGATGACTCTTCCGCCTAAGCGCCGGCCACCAAACAACAGCACCGTAGAATAGAATGGGTTTAATGATACATTCGTATAGCCAGTATACATTTTTCGGGTTGATTCCCCAATTTAGGCCAATGGATTTTTTACAGCAATATAATACAGTGGCTGCCTTAGTGGTTCTGGAAGTGGTATTCATATTCCAGTTAAATTTGCTATCTAGTATTATTCCAAGATATTTGGCATTATCAGATAGTTTCAGTGGGACCCCATTCAGCTTTCGGATAACAAATTTGGGAATTTTGTATCTCTTAGTGAAGAGTACCAGTTCCGTTTTGGCAGGATTAACATCCAGACCACATCATTTTACGAGGACATCCAGTGCGAATTCAAGATGGGTTAGCAACCTCATATTATTTTATGGTGTATTGGTCTGTAATAGAGATGGGATCGTGAGTAACTGCTCAGTGACGCTCATTCACGGATTACGATAAAAAAATTTTATTCATGCACGACCTTATATTTTTAGCTCACGTTCGTTCACGCCCACGGAGTGAAAAAAATTTAACCATAATCGTGAAAACTCACGCTCACGAAATACTTACGAAAAAAAAATTTTCAAATTATATAAAAAAATATATAATTTTAATTGGGAAAAATTACAATAAAATAAAAAAGCACGAAAAAATCTCGCTAAAAACATGAACACTCACTCACGCCTAATTCTTTTATGCTCACGTTCACCCACGCTGACGTGATTGAAATTAAAAACTAATCACACATGATTCACGCTAATCACGTGAGCGACAAATTGAAGGGTGACACTAATCTGAGCCCCAGTACATTCCTATTGTCTTGACAACTGTATTGTGCGGACATTATGCAACTCAACTTTATTGCCATTCATTTAATGATATAAGAGGAGGAAAAATTAACGTACCTGACGAGTGCGTAGGACTGAATGGGCTAATTGCGACTTGTGTCGAACGCGCGATCTATTCAGATTCAATAAAGATCGAATATGTCTATTAGAAACAGTCCTAATCGGACATTGGAATATAGAACTAAGAGAATAGGTCCAACTTACGTCTACTATTGTAGAACTTATCGCAATTAGGAGGAGGAGAAATCTATATTTCACCTTTTATGCAGTTCTAAAACTTAGGCGTGCTTAGCTGATCTACACTGTTTCTATAGGCCTAGAAGAGAAACTTGTTAGTTAGAAGCGAAGCGTGGCGATGGTGAGACAATGGCATTAATTTTGATTTATGTCAAAAAAACCTTTAATTTTTTTGGTTGTGTATGATTTGAGGAAACATTCAACACAAAATACACACTACATATAAACTTTAAAAAAGTTATCTAACACAAGTTTTGCATTTTTCACTTCCTATTCATTTATGTGCAAGCATGTTTGTCTAACAAAGAGCATAAATGTATTTGAAATTTTTGTTTATCGAATGCATTCTTGTTTCAAATTTGTTATCATTTAAGTTTTCATCAACACAAAGCAAAAACACTTGGAAGATTTCTTTTTACAACGGAAACAGCAATAGGGGCCATAGCTTTATGAAGTCCCAGTTGGAAATTTGATGACATAAATGGTGAGAAAAAGCAAGCAACTTAAAAACTTGTGTATCACAAAACGAGCTTAAACTTAATGGAAAAGTAAAATAATATTCTTCTTTCAAGAGGTTAATGTTCAAGGTATTTCTATGAATTTTTTACGCAAGATAAAATACAATGTTACACTTAGTTTTGCAATATTCAGCTCAATTACGAATGAAAATTCCGCGGGAAATTTTTCTCATTTCCCATTCGCCCTACTATGAATGCAAAATTTTCTTAAGATTTGTTGCCTTTTCTGCGGGAAAATTTCCGCATTCTCACTCAATATTAGCATGTCTTGCGAGTTTTCCCCCAACCACTTTGAAGGAAACAAATGCACAAATATAAAATCTTAGTTAAAAAAAGTTTTATAAATCAAAGATTTAAGGGCTTTTCAAGTTAAATGCACAAGAAGACAATCAATCTCACATTAAATGAAAAATTAATTCACTGTACACTCAAAAGAAATATTAATCCATCCGTACTTAAATCAATCCCAAGCGGTGTTACAAGTACGGTAATCGCAGATTTACTAAAATCAAGTACAGAAAGATTGAGTACGGACGGACTTAAATGCTCAATTTAATTTAATAACTTTTTAGTTGATTCAAGATTTTTCACGTGATTAAAGAAGTTTGTACTCATTTTAAGCAACTCCAGTATTGGTTATCTAAAATAATCTCGTTTTCGACTTGATTAAAGAACATTTTATTGTTATTTGTACTCAAAAATTTTAGTACGACTCGTACTTAAAGTTAGTAGAAAATACTTGAATTTAGTACGGCGTTTTTCTTTCTGTGTACCAATATTTATGTAGTTATTTTTAACTTGGTCGTTTTCCTCTGAATGTACTCATGCGCCCTCATCCCCTCACGTCTGACACTAAAGGACATCACTATTTAATAAAATATATTGTGTACACACAATGATGACGGGAATTATTTCCAGTCCTTTAGCTGATTTTTCGTTTCTAATCTGCAGAAAAATCTCCTTTAAATATTTATTATGAAAAAACAATTATTTTTTATTATCAAACTGCTGCAATAGTATAAAATTATATATGAAAATCAAAACAGCTGATTATGATTTTCTCTCTCTCTTTCTCACTCCCTCTCTCTCTCTCTCTCTCTCTTCCACTTATTTCCCCTTAAATTAAAATTGGATTTTTTTTCGCGAACAAATCAATCCGTAAGGGGAATATTTTCGGCGGACATTCACGACCAGTGATGGCATTTTGGTGCTTTTCGGGTATTTTTTGATGCTTTTTGCCTCTTCATACGCGCGAAATTTTGTTAAATACGCGGGTATTTATAGTGTTTTTCACAATTTCTCTCAGTGCTTTTTGTGATTTTTTATACAACTGACAAATCTATTTAGTTACAAAAATCAGATAATTCTTTTAAGCGCAAATAGTACTTTTTAAACAACCATGAATTTTTTCCGCTGAGTTTGAAAGAACATTCAGTTTTATGAATTTGTTTAAAACAAAAATTAGAAACAGCTTATCTTTAAGTTCAGTAAATGCATTACTGCATATTAAATACGGTTTAAAATTTTAAAGTGCCTTTCAACTGCCTTTAAATGTTTGTAGCAAAATAAATTCGACGGAATCATACCAAAAATCTCAATACATATTTTATTACAACTGTTTTGTGGCCTGATTGCAAAGATGAAATGGATATTTTTGATAGCAAAATAAACGAAAATCAAATAATGAATTATAATTTTATTTTAATTAATATGTTAATAAATTCTGCTATTTGATCTCAAGTCCTTCATTTATCTTGAAGCAAAAACTTTAACTTGTATTTACCTTAAATTTTTTATAAATTGCTTAATATTTTTTGGCATAATTAAAATTTTTTTTAATATTTTTTACGATGATTTTTTACTCTTACGGTGCGTTTGTTCTTCCTAGAGATGCCAACACTGTTCATGACGTTGTTGCAGCAAATAAGCGATATTTATATCGCTAAAAAAAAGGGACTGTTACGTAACGCCATTTTGAAATTTTTTTAAAAGCATCTTCGTAAGACGTTTTAAGAAGTTTTCAGTACAAATTATAAATTTGCTTAATGTATATAAGTATATTGCTTACAAACATTAAATAATTTCCTTAATATTATAATAATAGCAAAGTATTCAATGTTACATAAAATTTTTTTTAACAAACGCAAACTTCGAATTATTTTCTGTTTATCTGCAGGAATAGAACCTGCGACCCCTAGGCTAATAACATAGTACATAGTATCCGTTAGCCTACGGTGGTAACCGTGTATGCATTTTGTCTTTATTCTTTGCATATTTTTTTATTATTTTAAATCAAAACTTGATGTCACCGACAATAAAAAAAAACACTGGAAAAAACAAAAAGCACAGAGAACTGACACGAAAATTTTCCGCGTCGGGAAATCTAAACAGCACTAAAACAGTGCTAAAAGCACATAGTTTATAATGACTTGAAGCATTATTAAAATAAAACAAAAATTCGGAAAATAACATAGAAAATACGAATATCATAGAATTTAATGGGAATTTATGTAATTATTTTTGCTCAGAGCCCCTTAATACAGTGTCGGAAAAAATAATATGGACGATATCGTCATTTCTTATAACATGTCATAGAGCTTTTTGTGTTGAACTTTTATTGGTGAAATTCACTGTCAAAAGCTTTTAAAAATATTATAATTTCATTATCAGTTTACTATATTACTCTGCTCTTTTAAAATGAATTGCTTTCTACTAAAAAGTGATGAGTAAATTTATAAGAAAACATAATAGGGACAAATTTATTTAAGCCGTGTTAAAATTATTAAACACAAAATGTAGCAAAAGTTAATGTGCAGTGACTTAAATTTAAATAGAATTTGTTATATTTTGAGTTTTGAAAAAATTGGGTCATCAAGTTCACACTACCGATGTTGAAAAAATCCGAGGATCTTTCAATTAGAAAAATTGCTTAAACAATGAATTGATCCAGAAACAAATTGTTTAATGCGATTTTCTCAAACAAAACCATAGAAAGCAGAGCTGGAAGCGTAAAAAGTCGGCAAACATGCTGAGTTAACAGTTCCGATATTCAAACAATAATCGGAATAACAATATTATTATGATTCATTCAATGGAAACATATTCTCTCAAAATGTTTTGCACCTATTTTCTGACACCAGCTTCACCTATGAATTTCCAATTGGTACTTTAGAATACAAATTTTCGAATAATTTGTTTTGTTTGTTTGTTTGCATTTCAACATTTTTCAATGTTACCTCCTTTTTTTGTGTACAAAAGGGAAATTAAATACAAATGTCAAATATTGATATTTCAAGGGTCAATGCACATACATGCAAACGTATTTGCATTTTAATTATAAAGTGCTTAGCGAACATTTTTTTTGTATGCATATAGAAAAGAGCACCTGTTGTTCTTGGCCGTTTTTCTTCAAGTTTTTAATATTTTTTACAAATTGATGGAAATTGTAGTAAACGCATTTTAATATTTTCTTTGACTCAAACCTAATTGAGGGTGCTTTATTTTATTTTTGTTTATTTTTTTTATTTTTTTGTAATGACAATTAACCCTAATTTACGTAAATGAATATAAAATAACTTTTATTTTCTTGATATGGGTATAGAAATACACTTGAGATATTTTGAACTATTCTCACATGCATTCATTCCATAAACGAGTGGTGCTTATGATGTTTTTTAAGGAGCATAATTGACAATGAGGACTTCCAAGTCTTCGAATCCTCTAAGGATCAGAGAAAGTATTATTTTTAATCAAAAGAAACTCAAAAAGGATGTATTAGCGAAAATTAAAAAAAAAAAATTGTTTAAGATATAATATTTTTCCTTTAATATCAGCAGAATAATAGCCCCTCAATTCCTTCCCTCAGTAAATTCTCAGTTGGAATACTCAGCACAGTTGAAAATGGTAAATGATAGAGATTGGAGCCACATTATTATCGCTTTCAAGTCGGTAAAAATAAAACGATTTCATGAATTTAAATTTATTTGTGAGTACTTGGTGGATTTGATTTTTTATGATCGTTGTTAATTTGGACACTCAAGTCAACGCGCATACAAGTGAGCTCAAAAAACTAAATTCGTGAATGGGCAACTTTTTCCTTTCGTGATTATGTGTATATACAGCTGCGTTAAAAAAATAGCACTGTCGGGAAACTTTGTCTCCATAATGGTATTAGAGTTTTATTTAGTAAACAAATTTCGGTTGTGACACATAACAAAAATGAAACAAACATTTTCGTTAAACAAAAGTGTAGTTTCTGCTACATATACTGACTTTTAATAAAATTTTTCGCAAAATACTTTCTAACCTTGAAAAGGGGCTGGCAAAGAAAATAGTACTTTAATTTTTAGATAACACAAAATGAAAAGAACATAATAAATAAACATAAATCGATTAATGGAAACGTAAAATATAATCCATTAATGGGTTGTGGCATGACCTTTGTTGTCAATAACGGCAGCGCATTGCGTTGGAATTGAGTTTGCGAGTCTAAAATGGTAGCCCAGAGATAATCCCAGAAGTTTGTATTTTGGAAATCAGCCAAAAGATTCTCGATCAGATTTATCTCTGGTAATTAGGTAGGTCAATACATTACTTTTATTAAATATGTGTGTGAAGATAAATTTTATTTAAATAGCAGAGACAAGAACCGAAATTAATAGCAGCGCTCATTTTAACAGAACACTTTTATAGACTTAACAGAGCACTGTTAAACATTTAACTGCCATAGTGATTTTTATGAACTCTATTTACGAGGCAAAGTCTAGGAACAGGGGCCAGTTCCATACTAACCCATGAATGGAAAGTGGTATGCAAGATATTACTTAAGATAATTATAATTATGGGAATTTTAGAAATAATAAATATAATATAAAAAAAAAATAATTTAAAAAAATTTATTTTTTCGGAGATATAATTGGCCATTAGCAAAAAATTTTCAAGTGTACAGATATCCCACTATATAGAGCTATTTCGCCACCGGAAATAATTAGTTTTTCGAAGTTCCTTGTACCCCTTTATGGGGTTATCAGCGGCATATTTTTTTTCAATATTTTTTTTAACGAACTATGAAATATTTATAAAACGAACTTATTTTATTACTACCATGCGATACAATAATTTTTTTTTTACTAAAAACAAAACATCTAAGGGAAATGATTTTACGTTTCACTCAAGAACTGCTTCATATGAAAACATCACTTGATATTATTAGAATTAAGATAACTTTTTCAGAAAGGATACCTGTTACATTGTATTATTCATAGTTGTTACAGCAGTATAAGATGGATAGTATTTTGACCATAGTGCTATTATATTTACCGGGACTGTATGCATGTATTAGGGTGTCAATGAAGATTAAACTTTGCATTTCCGTAAAAGCTAAGGAATTATTGTGAAATTTGTGAAAGTTTGGACAAACATTTTGCAAAATGTACCAATTCTTCTGAAACTGCTGTATAAAAAAAAATTGTCTGTGCATAAAAATTACGCATTTTTTATAAAATATTTGAAAACTAATTCGTCCAAAAATATCGAAAATCGAAACGAAAACAATTATATTTCTCCCCTAATGGTCGTAAATGGACCAACGAAAATCGGTTTACAAAATTTAAAGCTGTAAATAATTGAAATAGAAATCTTGGCGACTGGTATAACTTTCACATGAAATTTCCGAATTTAAAATCGATAATAGGTTCAATAAATATTCGAAAAATTTCGATTTTCGGATAATTCGAAAAATCGAAGTTTTCAATGACCGATTTTAGGGATTTTCTGAAAAAACACTGTTTGAATTGTAGATTTTAACAGTATGAACTCAGCACTATATTGAAGACATATAGGGTGGCGCACAATTAACGTTATGGTGTAAATGCTTTATAGCTTTTTGATTTAAAGTTTCGTATTTTCTTTTGTTTAAGATTTGATTTAAGAAAGAAGACTTGGGGTATTTTAAATGCAACAGTGCAGAAGTTTGAGACGGAATAGTGCACAAATTGTGCAGAACGTCTCCTGGTTAACGTTTTGAGTACATCGTACGTAGTCTTCCAGCACCAGGGAGGCTCCTTATCGGACCCCATTGGCGAAAAGTGGCAATAAGATGATTTATTTTTGACATTTAAGATCGGCTGCACATATTAAAATATCCACGATAAGCATGCTGCGTCAGAAAAATAAAATAAAAACAAAATTGAATGATTTTTGTTTGTTGTTCTATTCTGTACTGTTCATTTTAAATTTCTAGAGACTTCTTTTCACAAATCTTAAACAAAAGGAACAAACAAATTTAAACAAAATTAGTTATAATAGCATTCACACCAAAGGTTAAATTAGCTCCACGCTGTTTTAAAATTTGGTCATTGACAATGGCAAAAATGTGTAATTTTTAAGTGGATCTAATGAATAATTTGATAAGACATGAGTCAGATCATCGACAACGTGAGAGTAGCATAGGACCAGTAGATTCCAGCAGTACAGATTCTTCTTTATAATAGCCCACAAATTTAAATTCTTTCTTTTCTGTTGTCTAGTATTTGAAATTGGGTAAAATAAAATACAGGAGCAGCCACGAAAATATTCGATAATGTCGAATAATTTGAGACAAAAAATGGTTTGCCGAATAACACGAAAAAGGAGGTTTGAAAAAAATCCGTTCTTTTAAGCAATTAAAAAACAGTTGATCCTGCCGGCCAACCCCAAGATGCTGCCTACTAAGCTCATGGCGCTCGAAAGTTTACTGCCTGGCCCACGATTCGTAAAATTATATTTAAAACAAAAAAAATGCTAAAATTGTGTTTCTGTTTTAAATGTAATTGTGCGAAAGAAAGAATACTTTTTGATACCAAAAATAATTTGGCGAAAATTTTTGGAAGAAATAAAAAAAAAATGTTTAAAAATTGTACGACAACAATATCTCTCGAGCCAATTAATCTATGAAATTTAAGACAGCCGACGCAGCTTTCGTAGTCTTGTAGGGGCTTGTATACAAGTTGTATTGACACTAGAGATGGTAACCACTCAAGTGATTAGCTTGAATCGAGATCTTTTTTTTAATCACATGAGCATGCATGCACGTCAGTAAAAAAAATGGCCGTGAGTGAGAGTGCATGAGTCGGTTTTTATCGTAAACCGTTTTGAGGTGAACTTTTGCAGCAATTAAAGCGAACGATTTTTTCTAAATTTTTCGACAGCGATATCTTTCGAATGCATCAATCGATTTTAATGAAATTTACTGCTGTAGCGGTTAAGAGCTGATTAGATTTTGGATTTGCTCGGTTGAGCAGGACATCATCACAAAAAATGGTATTCATACAAAAAGATTTATTTGTGTACCCAACCAATATTTTAAGAACTCTCTTCGTCTTAAAAACCTTTATACTTAAAATTCTAAATAAACATTTTTTTAATTTCAAATACATACTGAAAATACTTACACTATGGTTTTGTACTGATGGACATTAAAGAAATTTAATGGCGAAACAATTCCAACAAACTTGACGATTACGTTGTTGAAATATTTCCTTGGCTATTTTGCTAAAGCAAAATATCTGTTGAGTTTTATTGACAGACGTTTTGTTACTATTGAATAAACAACTGTTAAAATTTTTCCGGTGTTTTGTAAGGCGTTTAAGAAATATGTATTAAAATTTGTTACTGAAATTGTCTAAAGATTAAGGCACTTTTTTTTCTTACGTTGTTATTCGTTATTTATTGTGGTTCCAGTATTGACTTGTCAAAATGAGTTGCCTTAGAAACCGCACTGAAATTTATTTTTTTTTATTTAACAGGAAAAAATAACACGCACACCTTGAAACACGTTTTTAACTTGTGAAGGATTAAAGAAAACTAATATGTATTGATTTTTGTTTTTATTTTATTGCTTTTAGTTTAATGTGAGAAAATATTTTGTTTATATATTTTAACAGCTTTAAAACTGTTTTTAATGGGAAAGAAAAATAGAGAAATAATATAGAGTCTGGCTGGTTGAGGAAGTCAATGGAATACAATGGCATAAATTACAAAGTAGTTGGTGTTTTCGTTGCTATTATTTATTGTTGACGTACTACTGTGAACGGGCAATGCAGCTTACTTGACTATTGAGTGTAAACACACGTCAATCCAATTAGAATAACAAATGGTTTTGAATTACAGATTTGTTGTCTATTTTTTTATTTTATTTTTTGCTCTTTGTTCCACAACTCACAGTTCAACTCTTTTAGAGACGCAGACACATAAGCACAAAATACAATTTATTTTCCTTCCAAAAAAAAATTTTTTTTTTGTTTAATTTTTAATTGTATTTTATTTAAATTCTCACACACACAAAAATAGCTTATACGCCATGAAACGCACACGTTTTTATTATAACGCGTGAAAACGTCGTTAAGCTTTACGGCCCTTAAACGCCTTAAAACTAGTTTCTTTTAAAACAAAAAGATATTATATACAAATATTAGTTTTTTATCACCGGAAATATTTTTAAAAAATATTGAATCTTTAAAACTATTGAAAAACCGCTACACGCGAGACGCGACGATATTTCACACGGAAATTATTAAAGAGAAAATAGAAGCACACGTTCGGTTTAAGAACTCAACAATGCTGAACTGAATTTACACTAGAATGTTGTTACCCCATCAAGTAAAAATGCGGACGGACAGATTGATGAATGGATAGGCAGGCAGGCAGGCAGGCCGGCAGGCGGCGTAACACTTTTGCGCAAAAACAACAACAACAATAATAAAAACACTAAGAAAAATGGAAAATTCAAAAGAATACCAAAGAAAACAGAAGAGAAGAAGAGAAAAACTATACTAAAAGTGAAACACAGTTCGTTAGTGAGCGGTCTTTTTGTTGAACAAAAAACAAAACCCCACACAAAAAATAAATAAATTAAACACATTCAACACTTTTGTATCCTACAGCAATTTCTGCTAGAATTGGTATAATAAGTTTGGGGAAAGTGTTTGCGTTGATTATTTTCATAATCTTATAAATAAATATATTCACGCAAAGAAAAACATATGTGAGTTGTTCTTAATTACAACTGAATTACATATTTATATGGTTTTTGTCACATGAGATATTATTATCAAACTAAGACCGTGATTACTCGTATTGTTGTTGTCATAATGAACAATACCAACATCACATCGGCATATGTATGCACATGATCATAATATGATCCAAAAATTTTCATATTATTTTAAAAGATTATTAACTTCGATTCAGTGTAGCAAGTTCTAGTGTTTTAAAAATATGTAGTTATATTTATTAACTTTAGTAATTACTAAATGAGAAGTCTATAAAGATTTATAATACATGACCTGACATATGAGAGTAATGATAAATTTTAAAATATATTGCCCTAAACACAACCCACAGATCTCTGTTAGCATGCTGCACATAAAAATTTTAATATTTGATATTTTTTGGGGGCAGGAAAGAAGCCAACGTGTGCGGACAAAAGTGAATGGGAGTTGGAGGCAAAGTAGCCCTCTATTTTTGTTGAAAAGAGTTATGAGTTGTTAAATTGGGATTATCTAAGGGATGAATATATATTTTTTTCAAGGAAATATGTGATCACTACTAAAATTTTTCAAATATGGATTTTTCATTTTTTATTTTTCATTTATTTCATTTAATGTAATACATGTTGATTCCGAGTTTCTACTTAGTCAACTAAACTTCAATGTTCCTGTAAGACCTACCCGCAATTTTAAACTCTTGGCTTGATTCTTTTCGTCGCGCATGTGTTAAATACAATAAATGCTATCACATTATGGACTTATCTGAGAGTAATGACGTACTGAAGAGAAATCTTACTTTATATCTAAATGTTGAATCAATTATTTTTATATATAGTTATTCATAATTACTCAGTAAGGGCGTAAAAATCTATTGACCTAATAAATAAATAAATGTGGCCTATTGACCAATTTAAAATATTACAAGATGTAAAAATTCAATGAACAATAAAAATATACATACATTTTTTTTGTATAATTAATACATTTATGTACATAATATGAAAACGAGATCAATATAGAAATGAAAACTAAAGATGAATAAAAAAATATACGTATATAAGAGTCAAAACAAATTTATCGATTTAACAATTTGAGAAATTAAACCACATAACTATTTATAATATAATTTAATTTAATTTAAGCTCAATAATCATAACTATAAATTATGTATATTTAAATACACTAGTAAACTCCGTTCAAATGTTACCCTTGTCATATTAAAGTGACGTAAACTTCTCGGTAAACAGTTCCACAAACGAGCTGCCGTTGAAAAAAATCGATTTTTGTATACAAATTTTATTTTATTTTCTTGATAACCGGAGGTCCTTGAGCAAAAGCGGCGATTAGCCATAAAATTTGCCATTTATGAATTTTACTTGAAAAAATAAATGTTTCCCATGGAAAACTCGAAACACGATTTTCGCATTGACTTGCGTTGTACTGTGGCTTTATAGGAATCTAATGACATATTAAATTATATTTACATACATACTCATATATCAAAAATATCATATTTTGTTATTTTTAGTATTTTTTGTTATATCGGCTCACGAAATAGATGCCTGTGATAGACGACCAGATATCTTAGCGAAAACAATACGGGACTGTATTTCTTACAGTTTGTGTACTGAATCCTAAAGCTCCCTAAAAGCAGCATATCCCCGCTCATATCTTGAAAACACTTGTTTAATTTCAATTGCTTTTCAGATTAATCATAATTTTGCTAAAAATGTCATACGAACCCAAATAAAAACCTGAAACATAATTAATAATTATCTAATTTCAGTTTTTTGTCAGTTTTCACTAATATATAAATTAAATATAATATAATGAAAGATCAGTTATTTGTTGTCAACATGACCATCGATATAAGAAATATTCCGTAATGTTGAGAAATCACTTTTAAGTATTCATTCTATTCCATGGTAGTATAATACGTTAACGTTAACAGACTTTATTTTTGAGGTTCGAGCTCTCAAAATTTGATTATGTATTACTAAAACACACCCACACTATTAAAAAAGCACACTTTTGACAGCTTCGAACCTAAAAGCACTGTTGTTGTAGCTTCGACACTACATGTACGTATTATTCCACCATGTTCTATTCTATTGATATCACGAACCAAACTTTGAATGAATATTTTTTTTAAACAAGAACTCAAATCATTTTTTAATGTCGACCTGGAGTGTTGATCAACTGATAATTTTTGGAGGGTAATCAATATTGCCAGTTTGCATGTATAATTTATTATCGGCAATTTCGTTTTCGCCACAAAAATATTATAAGACGTACTGAATTTAAATGATTATTTACATTTTAATTCAACTCTGTTTAAATTTACGTACTAATCAGCGTTGCCATTGTTGGTCTTTTCCGATTAAATTTGGTCGGACATTATTCGTTTGGTCGGTTAAACCTTATTTTGATATTTTTGAGAAAATTCAATTCCATACATTTTAGGAAACTACGAACACTGGTCACCTCAAACATTTTATGCAGCCGGCAACCCTATGAAAGCATGAAAAGCAAATGTGAAAGATTTCTTTGTAAAAATGTTTAAAAATGCGGTGAGCATAACAGAATTCCAGTCAGAAAGTTCTCGTGTACCATATTTATATTCCAGTTTGAAGTCTAATTTTTTTACTTATTTTGAGTAATTTTATTAAAAAAGATTTGATACATCCATATAATGCTGAAGTCGATTTCAATAATAAAAGTAATCATATTGATGTTTCAAATATTTTTATTGGCACAAAAGCTGAAATGTACATTGAAAAAATATTAGTTCGAACGACATTTTAGAAGTTAAACAACACATTCTGAAATTTTATATTGAGCTTCTAAATCAAATAAAATCTAGATTTGACTTTAATCGTGAAGACATTAAAATGTTACAAATAATTAATCCTTCTAAGGTGTTGTCTAAAGAAGGCTTGCCTATATTGCCCCTAATTTTAAAATTTTCCAACCCTGTTGGATGTGACCCTGATATTATTATTACACAGTGGAACTTGTTGCGCTTAACAGAAATGAATCTTTCCGCAGACTTAAATATTGATTTATTTTGGGACCAAATTATTTCAATTAAAAACGGACTAAATGAAGAAAAGCTTTGGAGATCTTGCTGGCTTTGTATTTAATTTACTTTCGCTCCCACATACATAGTTCTGCAGCGGCTGAACGTAAGTTTTCGACACTTTTTTTAATTAAAACAAAGTTGAGGAATAAACTTGAAATAAATACAATTAACAGTACTAGAGTACGCCTAGTGGTCGAAATTCGACCGCCAGTTCAAACGTATACCTATTTTAGTTGCATATATTTAAAGAGAAAAAACTACCTAACTTATTCCCTTCCCCATAGATAAACAATAAACGAAATAAAATAGCATAAAAACACGGACATTTATAAAAAAATCTTTTTACTTATATACATATATATGTATGTATGTAGGTACTCTTTTATTGCTTTGCTTGTTTTACTTGAACCAATACTTAGATGCGTGTGCGTGTGTATTTTTAGCATTTGTAGTGGTGTCAGCTTTATGAGCCTTTTATTCCTTTAATATTGAACCGATTTAAATAATATATAATCGGGTCACTAAAGCTCCACAATGTTTGCTATTAGGTAAAAGAATGAACAAAATCTGATGGCAAACAATGGAGAATAAAGGATCTAGAAATTTGTCTTTGCCTATTTATATACAGTGTGTAGATATTGCTCTGAAAAAGAACTTATGAAAAATAATGCTGCACGCATTGTGTATTCAGCAAAAAGAGATTTTTCTAAAAAGTGAAAATTGTATGTAAATATATACATACATATGTATGTATAAATATAATTGAGTAATTAACCATATAATTATTTATGTATATATGTGCATATGTATGTATGTATATCAACACAAAAAAATATTTTGAAGCAACGAATGGCGATTAGTTTTTACTATTTGTTTTCATAACATATAAGCTGTGTTCATTTACTAAAAATTTGTACAAATTTGTAACAATTGTTACTAGAAAGCGTTCATTGACCTAAAAAATTTGCAACGAGAGAGCGTCGAAAGAGCGTAAAAAATTGAGAGACAGAAAAATTCTTGCAAGTTTTTACAAGTAAAATTTTTACTTGCAATAATTTTCAAACAGCTGTTTATTTCTAAATTAAGTTGAAAATAAAAATATTTTGGAAAACTTAAGAAATTATAAGTAAATGTAAACTTTTAAAACGATAAAAAGTATTAAAAACATCACAAATTTATTTTTGTGTAACTTAGGATGGGTGTGAAGTTAGCTCCGTTTGTACCTCTTGCTGTTAAGTTAACATTGCTTTAACTAAGAGACTGTTAAGTTAACAGAATTAAGTGTAAGTCGAGATTAGTTCTCAAAAGTAGTAAAAATTCCGCACATTATTTAAAGAAAATAAAAATTAGTAAAAAAAAATATTTTTTTTTTTTAAAATCAAAATTTTTTTTAATCTAAAAATTTACGCAATTATTTTTTTTTTTAAAACTAGTTAAAAGATCACATAATTAAATAAGAGGGTTATTTTTTTAAAGAGGAAAGTTACGAAAACCCAAAACCTAATTTAACATATATTTTCGATGTTAAAAAATTCGAAATTTGGAATTTTCACAGACATTTTTTGAAAAAATTGAAATATGGTAGAAATTATGGAAGAACGCAAAGCCATTGCAGATTTCAGAGTAGTTAGTTTTTTATTCAGAATCAGCACAGCATTTGAGATTTCTGCAAATGCTTGGCTTCTCCCATAATAGCCCAAGTTCTTTCTAAACGCCGATTTTTACCGATTTTTCAAAAAATTGTAAGCTGTACTCGAAAAACGCCAGTCACGGCAATGCTGAATATAAATGAGCATAATCACATTATTTTTATAATAATATACATATATGTATAATTTGTCCAAAAATATAGGGGTAGTTATTGAGTACTCATATATACCAATACATTACAACACTACTTTAACTTGCAAATTTTTACTAGTAAAGTGTTCATTTACTTTTTCACATTTTTGAGAGTAATTTTGGAAAATTTCTTGTAACTCTCTCGTTGCTAATTTCTACTAGTAAAGTTAATGAACACACCTATAAATATTGTAAGTGTGAAACTATATGTTACATAATGGGAATGGTCAATAGTAATTCTAGTTTACGCACATACGAGTATGTAAATTAATTTTTGTTATGTTCTTACATCCTTTGTTTTCTTTACATTACTGTTATTTTTGTTATTTATTCTATAATTTAAAAACTTCATCAAATAAAAATTATACTTTATATGAAAATTACATATGTGTTTTTCAATATTAAAAAATTTGTCTTTTCGGAAGGATTTTGGTAGGTTTTAGAGCCAAGTTCGGTCGGATTGAAAATTTTTGAGTGACAACCCTGGTACTAATATTATTAGCTATATAAAGAAAAATCACCATAACTTTGAAATTATTATTTTTTAGTAAATCAACGAACATATTGGCGATTCGTATACGCTTTAAGAATTCAATAAAAAATAATTTTTTTTAATATTATACAAAATTGCAGAATAAGATTTTCTTAGTATTTAGAAACAATATTAATAAGATTTTTGTTAAAAAATCAAAATATTGCCAAACTTGGCTGAAAAATAAAATTTCGCGGTGTTTGAATGAGATCTGCAGTTGAATATAGTAGCTCAGATGAGACAGGACTTAATTGAAAACTAACATATCTTTGTTTTTAAACATATTAGGAGACCTTAGGTATCTCTCGACTTCTTCTTTAAGAGAACTAAAGGTTAAAATCGGGCTCATGTTCCTCGGATTCTCTGATATTTTTTTAACAAAGGCTCCAAGGCCCGCAACTTGTAGTCTTGTCGGAGCTTGTATACAAGTTGTATCGACACTAGAGATGGTAACCACTCACATCATTAGCAGTTTCAATCACATGAGCACGTCAGTATAAAAATATTGGCCGTGAGTGAGAGTGCATGAGTAGGTTTTTATCGTAATAGTTTCGAGACTTTTTTTCTTTATTGTAATTTTTTAAATAATTTTTTAATTTGGTTTAATCAAATCAGCAGTTTCTTTATCTTGAGTATTTCGTGAGCGTGATTTTTCTTAATTGTGACTAACATTTTTTCCACTCACGTGAACGTGCATGAACGTTATGCAAATAAACGTTGTACAATTTACATCTTGTATAAGAAAATAGGTATTTGAGATGCCGGTGTGACTACTACCCCCTAATGTATTCACATGTTTATATTATGTCTTACGTTAAAGAAGGAAACAAACATAAAGAAAAATTAGCAATTGCAAAAGCAACAAAACCAAAAAAATCAACCCTCACTAGAAAAACAAAAGCAACAGCTAATTTAGCTTACAAAAAATTAGTCAATACGCAAATGCAAATTATGATCAGGGCTACCACAAAGAAATGTTTTCTTATCACAATAAATCTAAAAAATTAAAGGAATCATTTTTACGTAGAGCAGGGGTTCTTAACTATTTCTTTTTCCCCTCGCAGGCTCCCATTTTGATGCTTTAATACATAAGCACGGAGATGTCGATGCTTTTTTGTCCAACTTCCCATCCACACCCTTTTAGCAAAATACATAGGTATATGCAAGATAATAAAGCCACATAAAATTCTGACGGCACGCCGCCTCCGCCCCAAAACCTTTCAAGCAATCGCCGCCGATAATTAAGCCACGACTTCCTGCTCTGCATCACGTAACTAAAAAAAATTACAAATGAGTTTTTATTCATGATTGTATATTATTCGATATAAAACAGAATAATCAATGAAAACCGAAAATTAAAATTTATTCTTAGTTACGTAGTTTTGCATTTCAGCTTACAATACAATAAAAATAAAATATTAGTAGGGAACATTAATCTTTAAATTAATAAATATATACAGTGAAGACTCGGTTAACGCAACCAATAGACATTGTGGGCTGTTGCGAAAACTGAGTTTGTTGCGAAAACCGAGTAAAAAATTTCTATGCCTATTTTCCACTAAAAAGCTTATCTTAAACCAAATAAAAGCTTTATTAAAGAAACAAAGATTGATTTTCAAAATAAATGCAATAATTTAATTGAAATATGTTTCATCGGGTGTGCCACAAAGCTCGGTACTAGGACCAATATTATTTCTCGCTTATTTAAATGACTGTCTTTTTTTTGGCAGATGATAACCCCTATGAAATTTTGGGTTTTCTGATGATATTTTTCTTTTATTTGATATGGATTTAAATAGTGATTATGCAGACATTATAAATACTCAACTTAATAGAATACTAATTATAATTTTGAAATAAACTCTTCCAAAACTAAAGCTTTGTGTTTCCACTTACAAAACCAAGAGAGATTAATTATCCTACCATCCTCATAAACAATCAAGGAATTGACTTTGTGGACTCATTAAGATCTCTTGGTGTAATCGTTGATTCTAAACTCAAATTTGAAAACCATATAAATTTCATTTCGAACAAAGTCTGCCTTACGTTAAGAAGACTATATTCATTAAAAGCTTATACACCAATGCATGTCCGTTAACGCTTAGGGCATGCTCTTTTAATGTCACAAATCAACTACTGCCTTGAAGTCTATTCAGGTACATACGTTATCCGGTAATATACAGCGTATTGAAGGACTAATCAAAAAAGTTGTCCGCTATGTATTTAATATCAGAACCCGGGACCATGATCGTACTAATGAATGATTAATTCAATTTCTAGGCTGCAGATTTATAAGGCTATGAAATCAGAGCAACCTATTAATATTGTTGATAAATTCTCGTTTAGTCACTCTACTCGTAATAATTTGGAATGAATTTCCGTCATCCCACGTCAAATTTGGTTGATAAACAGACCGGTTTCGGCTATGTGCCATCTTCAGTGTTCTCTCAGTAACTAATCGTTTTTTGTGTTGTCCCTTGTCTTTCGTATAGTTTCCTTGTGTACCTAACCTCTTTTCCTCTCTTTCTCTCTTGTTCGTGTCTGCATCTCTCTCGTTCGTATATATTCGTGTGTGGCTCTCTCTCGTTCGTATATATTCCTGTGTGCTCTATATCTACCTGCTTCTTGTTCGTTTAATTTTTCTCTTGTTAGTCTCTTGTGTTTACCGTTACAGTTTATTATTTGAGTGATCATTTGCTAGGTGTTTTATCCTTGTGTAGGTAATAGTCTGTGATTGTACGTTTTTGGGTTTCTTTTTGGTTTTGTTCGTTTGTTGTGTTGTCTGGTTTTCTTGGGTTATTGTTTTCTTTTGTGTAAAAATGTTTTAGCGGTTCAAATATTATGTCTGACGCAGTGTTTATTTGTTCGTTTATAATTCTTCCGTCAAACGTTTTTTGTTTGTATATTTCCATGTTTTCTAATACGTTCAGTCGCCGTCCTTTGTGCTGTAAATGCAGTAATTCAACTGTTTGTCTGATGTGTCTTGGTGTACATTTGTTGTTGAATATGTGGTTCGCGAAATTTGATTCTGTCGTTGCTCCTGGTTGTTTCAGTTTCTTGTTGTAGTCTCTTATGTGCTCCCGAAATCTTGTTTTTATTTTCCGTCCTGTTTGTCCGATGTAGCTATGTTTGCATGAGCAAGTCAATTTGTAAACTCCTTGCTTATCTAGGGGGTCCGTTTCGTTTGTGCTATTTCGTAGTATTCTACCCAAATTGTTTTTTGTTCGGAATGCTGTGTTAATATTGTGTTTTCTAAAAAATTTTGCTAGTTTGTATGTTGATTTGCCCATATACGTTAAAGTAGCCCAAGTTCCATTCTCTTGCTCCTGTTCTCTGTTCCGTTCTTTATTTGTTTTGATATCCTTTCGGATTTTGTCTACTAGTTCTTTTTTGTATCCATTGTTTTCTGCTATGTCATATATTGTTTTTATCTCTTTCTTATAGGCCTCACGTGTTAGTGGTATTCGTTCAAGTCTTGTTACTAATTGTCTAATTGCCGCGTTCTTGTGTTGTTGAGGATGGTTCGATGAATTATGTATTATTGTGTCTGTGGCCGTTGGTTTTCTGTATATTTCGTATTCAACTCTATTTAAACTCTTATTTGCTTTAATTGTTAGGTCTAGGTAATTTATTTTGTCGTCTTCTTCTACTTCCATTGTGAATTTAATACTTTTATGTTGCTTATTCAGGAGCTCCAGAACTTGTTCTTCTCTATTTCCTTCCAGTATACATATAATATCGTCGACATATCTTGCATAGAATGTTACCCCGAAATTGGTTTTTAGATCATCTACGTATTTCTCTTCTAGATTTTGCATAAACACCTCCATGAGGATTGCTGATGTTGGATTTCCCATTCCTAGTCCGTTAGTTTGTCTGTATATGCTATTGTTAAATTTAAAGTAATTCTGTTCTAGTGTGGCTTTCAGTGTGTTTACGAGTTGATTGGAAAATTCTACGTTTTCTGTTTTGTTGAGTAGTGTTTTATGTACAATGTTTATTGTCTCCGTTGTTGGAATTGATGGATATAAATCTTTTACGTCAAATGAGACTAGTTTACTATTTTTCGTTATTTCTACATTATCTAGCTTTGTAACTAATTCCGTGGTGTTGGCTATTGTGTGTTTGTTTTTTAGGCTCAAGGTATCTTTCAGTATTGTTTTTAGATATTTCGATAATTTGTAACTTGGAGCAGATTTGTAGTTAATTATGGGTCTCATAGGTGTGTTCATTTTATGTATTTTCGGTAGTGCGATCATAGATGGGGCTGATGGGTTCATGAGTGTTAACGTGTGTGCTATGTTTGGTTTTATTACTTTGGTTGCCTTTTTTATTAGTTCTTTCACTTTGGCTTGGTACTCATCCGTAGGATCCTTTCTAATTTTCCTGCATTTAGTATCCTCTATTAGCTGTTCCGTTTTTGTGATGTAATCCTCTTTTTTTATTAATACCGTTGTGTTTCCTTTATCTGCTTTTGTTGTTATGATATTGTTAGACCTTAGTTTCTGTTTTAAGTTTTTAACTGTTTCATGTTCCTTGTTTTGATTCCTTTTAGATTTAACTTCCTTCTCTATTATCCGTTTGCAGATGTATCTGGCTTCCTCCTGCTCTTCGTTTGGTAGCATCGATATTGCAACTTCTGTGTCCACAATGGTTTGCTCTATTTCCTTCTTTTTGTTATTTTCCCGGATATTGTGTTTTAAACCCTTCTCCAGTAATCGACCCTCCTCATTATTGATAGCAACTTCAGTCAGGTTTATGAATCTAGTGTGGAAGTTGTGCTTTTTGTATGTTTGTTTGTTTGTTGATCGTGTTAGTTCACCGAGTTTTTTGTTCAACTTCTTGTATTTTTGTTCTATTGTTAGTGTGTTTGTTGTATTTATTTGGTCAAATATGTCCATCAGTATGTCGGTTGGGATTCGTTCAGCCAATTGTAAATGAATGTCTAGGATTTCAGAGTTCGTCATTTCTTTTTTGGCATACAAGCTCTGGATTTCGAATTTTACGAAATTCTTTTCGGCCCTTTTTGCAGTCTTCCTACTTGCTACTGTGTCGGTCTTCAGTTGTATTCTAGCGTATTTTGGTGTGACATTCAATGCGAGACATTGTTTGTTGAACCAAATGTTTGCTTTTATTGTAAGTATCTTCAGTTGACGTAGTTTGAAAGCGTTTATAAGTCCAATAGTGTCTAAATTGTAAGCCTGACAGGCATTTGTTAAGTGTTGTGTTTTTCTTCCGACGGGGTTTGATGCAATTTGGAATGAATTTCCGTCATCCCACGTCAAATTTGGTTGATAAACAGATAAACACAACACTACTCGTAATACACAAATTGAGATACCCAGAATCTATTTGTCAATTTTAGAACGTTCTTTTCACATAAGAGTGTGCCGTGTTTGGAATAACTTCCCAAATTCCCTTAGCCTATTTTCATATTCTTTACATACATTTAAGAAAAAATTACTATTCTTTCTCTCTTCTTAACATAACAAGCTTTCGCCTATTTTTGGAGTCTCTGTAAAAATAGGATGGGTTAGGATATGCGTATTCTTTTTTATATTTATAATATATTGTAAAAATTGTAATAATTTTGCGGCTGGGAAGTCGCTTATAACTTTCAAGTACCAGTCGATTCAGATCTCTCGTAGCGTAAAGACCATAATCGCAAACATAAATTGTATTGTGTCTACAATAACGGGTTCCCATAAAAAAAAACAATTGCAAACAAATATTGATTCTTTTATGTACATAATTTTTATAAACACGATTGAAAACAGAATTAAACACAAATAAAGTGTTAATAAAATAATATTGAGGTTTCAAGCTAAAATGACTGAACCTCCTGATCGAGGCAGGGGTGCGAACCCAATAATAACAATTGATAAAACAAAAAAACTCAGGATTTCGTCAAACGGTGAAAAATTTCTTGTCATGGAAAGGATTGAAAGTTCTGAAAACCTGTTTAATGTATCACCCTTTTTAATTAAAAAAAGTGGTAGATAATGTGGCTGGTGGAGAAGTGCAACAGTGCAAAAAGTTATTAAACGGGTCTATTTTGATCCAAACCAAAACGTGTGTTCAAGCTAATAAGCTTGTGCAACTTACATCTCTATCACCCGAAATCAAAATAAATGTAAAAGAACACCCGGGGTTAAACTATGCCAAAGGAGTAATTTACTCCAATGATTTACGTGGAATAGAAGAATCCGAAATTCTAATGGAACTCAAGAAACAAAACGTTACATATGTTAAAAAGATCCTGATAAATTACTGGAAACCGGTCTCATAGTAATTACATTTGCTTCCACTACTCTACCTTCCGATATAGGAATTGGTTATGAAAAAGTCAGGGTACGACCCTATATACCCTTACCATTAAAATGTAAAAACTGCCAACAGTATGGACATATAGCCAAAGTATGTATTAATCAAAGGATTTGCGGCAAATGCTCCAACAGTTTTCACGTCAATGAAGAACTCAAAGAAAAATGTTTATTAGAAGCATCATGCATAAATTGCAAAAACAATAATATCGATGACACCAAACATGCAACATTCGACAAGTGCTGTCCCATTTTCTTAAAGGAGAAAGAAATTCAAGCCATCTCAACTTTAGAAAAAGTAGGCAAAAAGAAGGCGGCTATAATATATAGAAATAGACACTCTCAGCAAAATACATCTTTCTCGGCTATAGTTAAAAACAACATAGAATCCCAACCTTCTTCTTCTACAAACTTGCCACCTCCATTAAATATTATAAAACCGCGTCTTATAAAAATTATTCCGACATCATAAGCGACATTGACTTCTCCCTATCAGAAATGGAAACCGATCAACAAAGCAACTCATCACAAGCACTCGAAGCAAACCAGCCAATCATTTTACCTAAAAACGCTTCAAAAAAACTAAAAGACAAAATTAAACAAGCAACTCGCAAATCTAAACGAACAAGTAAAAAATAATTATAATACATATTTATATCACCCAGGGTCTAGATGTGGCGAATGTATGTATGTCGTGCTTGTGGTCGGGCTTCATGTGGGAAGAAATCAGTGTTATTTATACTGGTTGTTCCCTTTGTAGTTGGGCTCGGCAGTCGGCGTGATGTGGGTGGATTCGTTGCGTCTAGACATTCTTCTATTTTTTCTTTCATCATTTAATATTTCTCAATCGTACAACAGCTTTACTCTTATCACATATCACACTTTTTTGCATATAACATTATTAGTTATAAAAATTCAAGCTCCAACGCTATTCTCTTATTGTACCATTCATATTAAAAGTTTTACTCTTAAACACATATCGTTCCACTTTCTCTTAATAGTTTCTTCGAATATTACAAGTATAACGGCACGCTCATTATTACACAAAGAGCAATTTACGAATGGACTCAAAGTACTATTTCGTCACTCTAGCACTCTTAAAATATTGGTTTTAATTTGTATAATTTTAATAACATTACTTCATAATGCAAATTCAATAAGACTTATTAATATAAGCTCTTGGTTATTTTCCCTTACTTATTTTCATATACTTCTCTTAAAAACAAAAATAAAAAAATTATAACAATCAAAATATTACATATAAACGAATCACAAATTGTACTTTTATTATGGCTATTCTATTCTGCCCACAAAATCATAATCTTTAATATCTTACTTTATTATATCGGTGATTTTCTACTTTTATACACTTAGCCAATATCACTAAAAATTTTACAATGGAACATGAATGGCTATGTTAATAACTACCCTGAATTACAAATCCTAATAAAAACTCACTCCCCAAAACTCATATGCATTCAAGAGACCCATATCCATTCACTCCTCAATATCCCAATTCCTATAAACTACAACTTATATGCTTCCAATACATCTGCAACAAGATATGGTGGTGTAGCCATTTTAGCACATAAATCCTTGCAACAGAAACTCATTTCTATATCTAATGAATTTGACATAGTTTGTGTAGAAATCACATCGAAAATAAAATTTAATATATTTAACGCATATATTTCGCCATTACTAACAGTACTAAGGGCAACACTTTATCCAAATATATCAATAAATCCTACTCATATAAACACTCACGGCACATTTTCCTACATTGACCTTACATTATGTTCACCTGTTTTAGCTTCTCAAGCTGTGTGGCAGACACAGGAGAATTTATTCGGAAGTGACCATTATCCTATAGTTATAACATTATTCCCCCCAAATTTATTAAATAATCATTTCAATAAAGCAAAATTTAATACAAAATTTGCTAATTGGAAAAAATTTCAAAAGCTCTGCAATATTAATGAAGCAACAAAACCTACTGCTGGCAACCGCAAATATTTGTAAAATTGTATTGCAATCTGCAAACAATTCTATTCCTCAATCGAAAATTATATCGAAGAAGGTTCCATGGTGGAATAGCGAACTTGAAGAACTTAAATCGGAGAAAAATAGACTTTGGCTTTTATTTAAAAGAAACAAGATACAAACCAACTTACTTATGTATAAGAAGGCAAACGCAATATACAAAAGAAAAATTAAACTGTCCAAAAGGGCATCAATTTTTAATCTGACTTCCGCAATCTCCCCAAACACCCCCACTAATAAAATTTGGTCAAACATCCGCAACTTTACTGGTTACAAAACAACTCACGGTATACACTGCGTTTCCTCAGTATCGAATCAGAACACAATGGTTACTGATTTAACTGAAATTGGCAATGAATTTGGCAAATTCTGGTCGAACAACTCCGCAGATTTCATTTTCTCAAATAATTTCAGAACAAAAAAACAAAATGCCATAGCAAATCTTTCAATAATAGCCCCATGTGCAGAAGCAAAGAAAATTGAGTCTAAAATTACATATATCGAACTTACATCAACACTGAAAAAGCTAAATGGTAAGACTCCAGGAATAGATAGAATATCATATCCCATGTTGAAAATGTTACCGTCAAGCCTTAAAATACGAATTTTGGATTTATATAACAACATTTTTACACACTTCATCCCACAACAATTTAAAAATAGTGTTGTGATCCCTATTCTGAAGCCTGGAAAAAATAAGACAATGATTAGTTCATATAGACCTATCTCTTTAAATTCGTGTTTATCTAAAGTATTAGATAAAATAGTTGCTAACAGGTTATGGTGGTTTGTTACAACCAACAAACTGCTTAATAACCGGCAATACGGTTTCAGAAAAGGGAGCTCGACAATTGATGCTCTACTGTATGTAGATTATCAAATTGCTAATTGTCTCTCGTTACGTAAGCATGCCACCATTGTGTCGCTTGACTTCGAACGAGCATTTGATAAAATAGGCATACATTCGGTACTGGACCGGTTGATGGAATGGAAGGTAGGCCCTAATATAAAAAAGTATGTCGCCAATTTTATGTCGAAAAGAAAAATAATAGTTCGCATTAAAAACCAGTATTCCAGGACATTTCCATTATATAATGGAATTCCGCAGGGTTCTCTCCTATCTGTAATTATCTTCTTAATAGCATATAATAATTTATGCTCCATTATCTCCCTTCATAAAGAGATTGACTTTTGCGCATATGCCGATGATTTCAATCTAATTATTAAATCACCTCGCAACAAGAGGCTTTTACTAAACCTCGACAACCTTATAAACGATATAAACAACTGGTGCGACTCCTCAGGTGCTACTCTATCTACCTCAAAATGCAAATATATACACGTTTGTCGGCTAAGAAATTGTAGGTGTGAAATTCAGTCATCCCTGATTAACCTATCTAAAGTTGATACACTTCGTTTGCTAGGCCTATTTTTAAATAATCGCTACAACTGGAAAAAGCATATAGAATACCTTCAAAGCTCTCTATCTCAACGCTTAAACATTATAAAATGCTTATCAAATCCAAAATGGAACCGTAACCAAGTTAATCTAATTTCTATAACAAAAGCATTAGTTCTTTTCAAGGTGAACTATGGTTTGCAATTTTATGGCCATGCTCCCAAATCGCAAATGAACAAAATTAACTCAATTATAAACTCTTGTATAAGAATATCTCTTGGTGCACTACGCTCTACACCAATTTCAAACTTACGGTTTGAATCGAACATTATATCTCAGAGTACCCAGAGGGATATTCTTTCTACTAAACTCTGTCGGATATTAATATACGAAGATGGAAATCCACTAAAACAAATATTTAAAAAGTTAAAACGCTGCAAGAAAATACCCAAAGTTCCCTCTTCAATATATAGAGTAATTCAAAACTGCCACAATCTAAACATACCAGTCAATACTTCCCCAAAAATATCAAAACTACTGCCATCCTGGTATTTAGACGATTCTTCCGTGAATATTTCACTGCAAAAATTGATAAAAGGTAATACACATTCCTCACAATACAGGCAATTGTTCGCACGATTGAAGGAAGAACTTATAGACCACACATTCATTTTCACCGATGGTTCTAAGACTGAAAATGCGGTTTCATACACTACCGACAACAAAGTTCTGAAAATATCCAACTTGTATGACTACAGCTCTATTTTTTCAGCCGAAATCATTGCGATACATGAGGCTCTATCGTATGTTAAAGAGAATGAAAGAGGGAAATTTGCAATTTATACGGACTCCCTTTCATCGTTAAATGCAATTCTCAATATTTCTAACAGTGAATATTATACGTCCATTATTAGGAACTTTTTGATTGAAAAGTTTTCAAATATTAAATTAGTCTGGGTCCCTGGCCACAGTAGAATTCAAGGAAATGAATTTGCAGATTGCGCTGCAAGAAACGCGATAAAACAACCCTTATATTATACAATTAACCTAAATCGTAGAGATATAAAAAGAGAAATTGTTAACCATTTCGTTTCAAAAGATAGAGATTATACTTATAACACCTCTTCCACGTGGTATAAAATGACTAATAGGGATAAAAGAACAATCTTCGATTATATATCAGATTATGAAAAAGAAATTAACAGGCTAGATTGCATCAAATTTGTACGACTTCGGCTAGGTCATACTAGTGACACATGGAATTTTATTCAATACAAACTTTACCCCCTTTTGTAACTGCCAAATCAATCTTCCAACAACTCCTGAGCATTTGCTGTGCGAATGAATGCCCACAACTAAATATCCTTAGAAACTCTATATTCCCGAATTCTGATCCCATGCATACCTTATCCCATCACACGATGGAAAATATTACCTTATTAATTAAGTTCCTTAAAAAACCAAGTTTATATAACGAAATATAATATATAAAATACGAGTACAAACATACATAAATATAAAGAAATACAAGCCATATATATTATAATATAATATAATGTTATACATTACATATTATTTTAAGTATTTCTCGAGCTGAAGGCCTATGATGCTATTGCTCTTATCCTTACCCTTTTTATCTTATAATTTGTAATTATAAGCTAAAATAAATAAATAAATAACTTTCAAGTACATACATAAGTTATAACTTATGCTTAGTTTTTAGTTTATTTTTTTAAACAATTGAAAATTTTGTATTATATATTTATTTATCTTACATGGTTATTAGACATATGTACATACAATACATTTATTACCGGCCACGAAGGCTTGAGTGTATTAATGAATAAATAAAATAAACAAGTAAAGAATAAATAAATGTAAATTTGTATTGATGGTTGTTATCTAGATGAAGATTCATGTTTTTAAAGGAAAAATGTTGAAACTTTCGGCTGTTATCTTACTAGCACAACCACTCACAAACAAAGAATTTTTCGAACTACGTTGGTTTCAAAAACAAAAGAACCACGCAAAAATTCTTAGTCGTTCCTAGAACAGCGGTAAATCAAAATGATTTTTGTACGTAATTATAGGATTTCATGCACAAAGGTTTATAATCTTGAATTTATTAGTCGCGTTCATAAGACGTAACTGTCGCGCAACCGTTGAGTGTTTGTCTTAGAAACGCAGAGTTGAGTAGTTCCGCTCCACTCAACAGTTGAGTATTTGCTGCTACATTTATTCAACATGTTGTGTTTAGCTCCGCAGCTGATCAAGAGAGTTGTGCGCTTTTATATTCTAATCATTAGAAATTAGAATCTAATGCAACGCCGTTTTGTTAGATGGCGACTGCAAATTAATTTGTTAAATTTTGCATTACAACTGCGATGAAGTAACGAAAATAAAGAAATAAAATTAAAATACTAATTTCATTAATAACATAATCACTTCAATATACGGTATAAAGATTTTTTGAACACAGTGCCGGCTCAGCGTTGAAATATGAACTAATATCGGCGCAGGTTTATCATTTTATTGCAGTGTTTTTTTGTGCATTTTTATGTTGTGAATTTTAAATTTGTGATGCTGATTTTAAATTAAAAGTGGAAAATTCCTGCCAAGAAAAACTCCATTGCAAATTCTGTGTTGTCCATACTTTTTAGTAATAGCCAAACTATTTAATTTAGCAAATTTAAATTATTTCTTTTGCAGCATTTTTATTTCTTTTCAATTGTTTACATTAAACAGCTGTTCGTGATCCAATTATTCATTAAGCCGTTTCTAAGTCGTAACTGTTGAGCTTAACAGTTGGAAACAGTTGAATGATAAACGTGTTGCATAAACACGTTGTAATGTCTGTAGGCAGCATAAAGTTGCGTTATTTGAGGTCTTGTTTTTTGAAAAGTTGCGTTAACAGAGTCACCAATGTTAAGAATTTGGGTGTTGCGAATATCGAGGTGTTGCGCTTATCAAGGGTTACGTTAACCGAGTCTGCACTGTAGTATAGAATTTTTTTAATTTTCGAGCCTTTTTTATAAATTTAATGCTTGGTTCTTTTAATTTATATTTTATTATTTACCAATTACGAATTAGTAACTGAATTAGCAGCTGCATTATTTACTTTCATTTTTTTAATGTGATTTCATTTTAACTTTATATGTACATATGTATGTACATATTTAATAAATCAAGAAAGGTTTCGTCTTATTTTATGTTGGTATTCAATATTAAAGAGTGTTAAGAAGTATAATATTATTTTAAAGTAACATAAATTTTCACATAAGTTTTGAAAGTTTAACTCACCTCATTTCAATTACATCCCTCGCAGTATATGTATATATATAAATATGTATGTACATATGCATATATCATTTAAGATAGCCGCAAGATGTCCTTGTGTTGCATGTACACATGTATTAAGATGACACATAACATTGACCGAATTGATGAATACAATTAGAAGTTGCAAGCACTTAATTAAACACTTTCTTTATTGCACAAATTTAAATACTTATACTGATATTTTTACTTTAAGAAAAAGATTTGACAGGAAATATGAAGTTGCATGCATAGATATTTATACATATGTAGTATGTACGAATGTATGTAAGTCGATACTGCTGTGTAACAATTACACAAGTTGTGCCCACTGCTCCATTTTTATAATACAATATTGAACTACTTACCTTAATCAAAATCATAATAAAACATTACTTAATAATTCACATTTTCACTTATTTGGTTTAATTTGCAATAATTTTAATATGAATTTCTCCTTTCTTCTTATAAGACAAATGACACGAATTCACTTCATTCCTTAAAAGGATAAGTACATATTTTTCCGATTGGATTGAATAAATCTTGTGCTTTCGATATTAACAGTTTACTAACACTATTATTACATACTTTGCTTTTAAATTAATTTCTTTCGTTTATTTTTCGGACTTAAAGTTTGTTTTAATAAATATTATGAACTAAATCGGCACCAACTTTGACACTTCTTTGCATTTCTTCATTTTATTTTGTGTGTTTATTCGCTACTTTTTTTTGGAGGGCTTTTTCGTTATTGTTGCTGTTGTTGTGCTTTTACATCAACACATGTTGTAATCATGATACAAAGAATACAAGATAACGTATTCAAGTTTAAAAACATTATTTTTGTATACAACTACGTCATAGTAGTAAATATAACTGTAACACAACAATCACACAAACAAGTGTACATACATATGATCAATTTTGTAAAAATTGTACTTTTTTATTGTGACTGCCATGAAATTGATTTTTATTTGGTTTTTGATTATTTTCCCAAACATAATTTTGATTGTAAGTGAATTTATTTATTAAATTATGTATAAAAATTTTTCGTTAGCTTTCCGATGATTTCTCGATATAAACGTATTTTTCAGTACATTATGGCGTGAAATAATAATTTATTATTTTGCATTGCTATTTACATAAATATACAGAAATTAATTAAAAAAATTTTGCGTTAAGAGCTGCATAACGTTATCATTGCCTCTATTGCATTAGATAATTCGCCTTCAACTCGTGTACATACATACATATGTGCATATGTATGTATATGAAAGAGGCTTTATCTTCCTTAGCACTGCAATATATGGAACCGCCTCATTAAATATGTTGTGTTTATAGCCAACGAAGCTCTCCAAACCATCATGTGTCTTCAATTTATTTTTCGTCCGATTGTGTCGTTTCCATTATATTTAATGTTGGAAAATACCTGCAGAGTTCAAAAGTGTATAAATATATAAAAAATAAGCTTTTCCTTAATTTTTATTACACATTATTTTTTTAATCATTTCAACTGTTCTTTATTTAAATTGCGCAAATTACAAGATATAGTTTTTCACTACAGTGCCGTCACACAAAACCAGCTGATCTCTCTGTAAATTTAACGCACCTACGCAATTTGGTATCTTGAATCAGGGATGTTAAAGTTGGTACAATTGTACTTTTTTTGGTACATTTTGATCTTCTAAAGTACCGTGGTACTACCGCGACTCATTTGGTACAATTTAAAAATTTTAAATTTTTCCCCTTTTGTTGCTGGAATTTTATCCATTCCACACTCGTCTGCAAATGTGGAAAGAGTATTTTCTTTCCAAAATATAATAAAAACCAAGGAAAGAAACAGACTACATGTGCCAACATTATCAAGTCTCATACAGACAAAGGATTGGTTAAGATCGACAAATTCATGCTGCTATGATGTAAAAATTCCAAATAGTTTATTAACTAAACAAATAAGTCCCTCATTTTGATCTCATATATTCATAAGACTTTTTATGTACCTTATTTCATTCATACATATAATGTATGGTTATTGTTAAGTTTTGTTTATTTTTTATGTGTACAAGTGAATTTTCATGTACTTTTTTGTTGTTTTAATAAATTAAAAAATTGGTACCGTGAAGGTCCAAAAAGTACAATTTTTTTTTGAGGTTGGTACAAAATTTAAAACCCCATTTAACATCCCTGTCTTGAATTCTTTATGTTATGTGCTGTAATTATGTAAGACAGGGCTGTTTCCGTGCAAGACAGGACAAAATGTCAAAAAATTTAACTGTGCTACCAGACTAATTTTAGTGTTTTAGAAATACTTAAAGTTGTGTTAAAAATGTTCTGTTAAATTACTCAATTGTATTCGACACTTTTAAGGAATGCTTTTAGCTGATCTGTTTTGAGAATATACTCTTAGACACATTTTGGCCGTTAAATTTTAAATTCGATTTAGTTGCACATATACTAATCATAGCCAGAAAAAATGATCTATTAAAAGTTAAACAAAAAGTTTATTCGTCATGAAATATTATACGTTTTGATACTTTCGATAATTCTATTTATAGCAAATTTCACTCCCATATATATTTTAGATATGTGAGTTAACATTAAAACGCAAATTATTCGATAATAATGTATATTAATAAAATGTATATTGACACATAATTTGGCGTAATGTATTTTCTAGCGATTCTGAATTTAATTTGCAGTGTTTTCGATGAGATAATTACCATTACTTGCAAATACTGAAAAATAATAAAAAATTATAGCAACTCTGCCTTTTTGGCGTTTGGTAAATATAAAAGGAATTGTTGCATGACAATGAATTGAAGGGTTCCAAAATTGAAAATTTAATAAATAATAAGACATAATGGCAAAGTTAGAAGCTAAAACAGTTAAAAAGCCAAAAGGTAAAAAAAGAAAGCATGCGAATGCTGAAATAGAAGATGAAGTAGCAAATAAAAGTGTAATTGTGGAGGCCAAGGTAGAAGATGAACCAATGCAAACTAACACAGAAATTGAACAGGGTATAAAATGTTGCTGGATATTAAAAAAATAAATTTAGAATGGTGTATTATGTATTTCAGTAGTAAGCAAAAATAAATCTAAAAAGCGAAAGAACGAAGGCAAAGGAGAGGTTCTAGAGAAACGCAGCAAACCTCAGCAAAATTATGTAGATAAACCAACCAACGAGGACCACGAGGTGGGTGATGATTTTCATGAGCCTACACAAGAAGAGTTAAAAGAAAGTGAAAAGCCTGAAAATAATTTATCTATAGTAACAGGACGCCAAAAGAAAAAGCAAAAACAACAACAGCTTTTAGATTCCCAAAAGAAACAATCTGTCGAAAAAGAGAAACAACGCAATACTGAATATCTAAATAAATGGAAACATGCGCGTGATATTTGGAAGTTTGAAAAGCTGCGACAGATATCTATACAGCAGACTATGTTTGAAAATGACAAACTAGATACGAATATATGGCCAATTGCTTTGGAATATCTGGCCGCCAGCAAAGGATCTGCTAAAGAAAAAATTGTTAAATTGGCAAACGACGCCATCGAAGAAGTAGACAAGCTTTGTGAAGTCCAACAAACTGAAGATGAAAAATTATCTAATGTTAATTCAGTTAAATATCAAAGAGCTAGGGATCTACTGCAATTATTTGGTTAAATTTCTTTATTTGTATAATATTAGTTAAATAAATAATATAATTGTGTTTTAAACTCATTTCTTTAAAAAATACTAAACCCTTTGCTTATGATTTAAGTTCAGAGAATTCCGTTAAAAAAGTTAAGATAATGAAAACGTTTTTAATAATCGTAACATATAAAAGTATTGACCACCAAGAATTCCACGAAATATATGCTAGTTGAGGCTTAATACAAAAATTTATTCAAATTACATTTTGTCTATAAAACCGAGTTGTAGCAGTCTTCTTTCTAGTTCCTTTGCACTTGCAATAAAATCAAATTAGAAAATTTTTTTTCGGAAGCGATATTAATCACCCTTATTGGCAACATCGACGTCACGTTAACACAATACCAAAAACTTGGAGCTTGTCTACTCGCTATCGAAAACAATTTTGTGCTACTGACAGTTTATGTTCTCTAAGGTCCATAAAACATGAGCCTGTCAATAGTAGTCAGTGGTTTTCGACAACGGGTAGACAAGACCCAATTTTTTGATATTGTGTTGACGTGACGTCGATGTCGCCAACTGGAATAAGGGTGAATAGTTTACGTATTGGGACACAGAAATTATTAATTTATGTTTCTAGTAGTACGAGTATTTTCCTTTGAATTCTGGAATGTTCATGTCGAACGAGAATAAACATATTTCTTTGACGAAGCAATTTCGTTACGTTTTTATAAATCAATCCATTCATAATAAGAATTGGAGGGGATATTTTTAATACATGAATATTTCTCGCATTTATGATATTGCAGTGTATTTTAGATTGACAATATCTCAGAGCTCTCATACTTCTCGTCTTTTGTTTGAGAATGAACGTACAATAACCTAACTATCTACTAGTAAACTTATAAACAAATGTAATATAATTTACAATAATATTTAAGCATGTATTTTTATTTATAAATCAACGTAAGCTAATAATTTATCCACGTATTCCACGCGTCTTTGTAACAAACTCAATTCTTCATCGTTCAGCTTTAATGTAGTGCCCTGTTCTTTGAGCAAAAAGTGTTGCAAGAACAGCCGCAAACTTTGTTTAAATTGCTGAAGTTTCGAATTCTTCGCCAGCCTTTCGAAAGCTTGATATAAGTTTTGCTCATCATGCGACAATAATAAGCCCTTGCAAATTTCTTTCATTAAGGAAAACGATAGTTTATCCAGCTGCAAAAAGTCTACAATCTTTAACACAGCCAATTGCAAGCCATTATTTATTATAAGATGCTGCAGAAATCGTGCTAAGTTACGTACTTGCACTTTGCTAAGAGAATCTATTTCATTAATGCGATCCCAGCAGGCAAACTGAAAGGCCAATTGATATTTGCGATTGTAGTTGCAGAACTTCAATGCCAAATGGGCATAGTACGGATTAAAAGCTTTTTCATTTAGACAGCAGTGTATGGAGACATATGCTATTGAGCGTTGATCTTTTACAGCTAAATGCAAAATTTTCTCAAAAGCGTCTACGTAGTCGGCAGCACTCATTATGATGCAGAATATATTGCGTCTTTCATCAGTATTCATTTTTTGTTGTTTGGCCATTTTAAGTAATTGTTCGGAGAATTTTTGTGTTTTAGAATAATTTTTGTCCGTGATCGCATTCTTTTGAGCCGCCGCCATTTCGTTGATATTTCCCGTCCAGGCGGATCCCACCACCCACCACTTACCCACAGTATCAGCTCGTAGCAAATCTTCCATAGTTATATTTAGTGTTATAACGTATTTGTCATTTCTTAACATACCCTTTAATTTCTTCCTTAAGTTTTCATGCAGTAATGGATCAAATCTGGGTATTTTATTGATGTTATTGTTTTTAACAGCATTCAATATATCCACCATGAATTTAAGTCTTAAATTTTCTTTCAATTCTAATGGTGATGTTGCAATTTTTGTTTGTACACTTAACATCATTTGTTTAAAGGCCAAAGGATCGTCCTTTCTTAATTTGAAGCCCACAGATTGGAATATAAGTAATAAACACTCAATTGTTTTTTCATCCAATTGGTTTGTTAAACGATCAATAATTTCCAGCAACAATCTATGTTCAAATAATTTAAAGACATACATATAGCTAAGAACTAACACCACATTATTTAAGGTCTTGTCATCCTGTGGCAATTGTGACAAGTTCTTCAGCAAACCATTGAGTTGTTCGACAAACATTTGAAGAAAATGTGCTCCTATTTCACTACCAATATGAGCATGTAAGTAAGCCAACAATACCATATGCTCCTGTACCATACGTTCATTCGCTACTACTTTGCTTATCAACGCCTCTTGCAACAATTTATTTAGCGTTTCGTTCATATTAAAGCGGGAATTTTTCATATAAAGTTGCTCAATACCAGTAGATATTTTATGTAGATTGGCTTCTGACAATCTATTTAGTAAACCTTTACATTGCTTACATAGTCTTTCTAAAATTTCAGATTGTTTGTTATCTGTCTTGGCGGCTAGCAAAGCTCTTTGGTGAGGAGGAATATACTTTTGGTGCCCATCATTACTATCATCTAAGATAACATTTCCATCTTTGTCGCGTTTGCGTCCATAAATATCTTCTTTAACTGGAAAAAATCGAATATGTATTTACGCCAATAATGAAGCATTTAAATCAAAAATAACTTACAATCAGGTTGTTTTTCAGGTGATTCATTTTTAGTATTTCCATCTTCTTCCACAAAGTCATTATTTTCGAGTTCTCCATCCGTTTCATCTACACAATCGCTTTCATCGTCAAATTCATTTACATTCGCCCTTCCCAAATCGCTTACATCTGAACCGTCTGACTCTCCGCCACTGCCAAAAATGGCATTAAATTTCTTTTCATCTTGCTCTTCATCACTCCAACTGGGTTCTTTGCCTTGGTGCTTTTTTAATTGTTCCTTGCGTTTATCTTTAACAGCCTGTTTCTCATTTTCCTCTTCATCATCGAGACACAATTCCAAAGCAAAATCCAAACCATCATTAAACATTTTACGTACTAAACGATTTTTGTTTTTGGTCTTATTTAAACCTAACTTTTTTTCTAATTTTGAAATCATTTTATCTTCTTCCTCGTTCTCGAGTTTTAATTGTTTAATGCGCCGTTTCTTTGAACAATTTTTTAATTCTTTTTCGCGTTGTAATTCCTTTCGGCGGGTTTCTTCAAAATTAGGACGTGTAGGTTGAATTCGATTGTTTTTTTTTAATGTAGGTTTTGCGTCTGTTTTAAATTTTGCCATCACTTTTAATGTTTTGGGTATTAGGGCGTCCACATCTTCATCGAAAAAGTCAGAATTTACTGATTCATCAGCGTCCGAATCAACATCGCCAGACAATAGCTGTTCAACGGACAGCTCTTCTGGGTTTATGACTTTAGATTTTTTCTTATTAATATTTTTGCCTTTTCCATTATTTTTTTGGTGCAATTTTGCTTCTGCCACTATTTTTGTCCCATCAGTTTTGCTAGAGAAAAATAAACGTTTATGTTCTTTTTTTTCTAGCGCCTTTTGCTTGCGCAATTCTTTTCGGGATAAATCTTTAACGGGAGCTTGTTTAATTTTGGATCTCTTTTTATTTAGTTTTACCATTTTACTTATACTTGGGGTATTTAATTTTTAATATTAAAACTGTTTTATAGCACAGTTTACTTTTATTTATAAGAAACAAAAACAACTACTGTCACCAACACGTGAACAACCACAAGGGGAAACTTGTAATGAAATGATACCTTAAATACATGAAAAAAGAGTGAAGATGTATTGTTATTATTTTGATAATAGGTAATTATTCAGCTGATGTCAATATTAGCTAAAGTGGGGTACACACCATCGAACATGAATGACAGTTTTGCTCAAATTTCGGCTTGATAGACAGTGAGAACACAAATTTCGTCAGTCAACAGTCAACCCATGGTAGTATAAAACAGGTAGTAGCGAACCTTTAACGGACTTTTTTTTGGTTCGTAGCTTTCAAAATTTTATTATGTACTCTAACATTTGTTTCAAATGCAAATAAGAAAAGGAAAAGAAACAAAATTCTTTATAGAACAGAAAATGCAACCAAACAGACATGTGAATATACAATTTTTTCCATTTTTCTTGTGTGGTTTTTGATAGCTTCGAACCTAAAAGCAGTGTTGTTGTAGTTTCGACACTAACTGATTTATTCTACCATGAGTCAACCACAGAAATTTTTGCGGTTGAGTGACAGTCAGCGGCCATATTTTTTTAAGCAATTTATTTATTTCTTTTATGAAATGCAAGTATATATGAGATGTGAAGATAAATAATATATAGTCGGGTCACTAAGGCTCAATAATGTTTACCATTCGATAAAAGAATGAAGAAAATCGGTTGCCAAACAAAGGAGAAAAAGGGATCTAAAAATTTGTCTTTGCCTATTCCTATATATGTAGATGATATTATGCATGCATATTACAATATTTTTGTATATAAATAACCATAATTATTTTTTATATTTATATTAAAGAAATGTAATTTTTTTACACGGTGCATTTAAATACTTATCCCAAAAATTTAAATTTGTGCAGTAATTTTTCAACCGCAAGCAAACATCATAAAAACAACAGGAAATTGTTAGTGCTGTTTTTAATTTCGAATTTGAGTTTGTCAACAAACTGTGTAAATACATATTAAAAATCAATAAAATTGAATATTAGTTTTGTTTTGTTTTAAAAATGTATTAACATTTCATTTTTTATGACTATTTGTGATTTCAGAAGAAAGGTAAAATCGATGTTTATATCCTTTTTTATACTTGTGTGCGCAGCATAATAATTTCAATTACATATTTTCTATATTCAGGTGCAGAGTATACTTGCAATATTTCAGAACCCGGTATTATTATTGTATTTGTACAATGTGATAAAAAATCTGTTGACAATTAAAATATTGTTTGGATACTTAGTTAAACATTACAAAGCAGAAAAATCTTTTTCCGGCTAGAATTTGATACCTGTTCTCAAATATTTTATAATTGAAACTTTCAGTATACATATTTATTTTGGTTTTTTCTAATTTTTGGATTTTATATTCACAACTTGGTATTTTACTGTTGTTTTCAATATAAATTCCCATAAGAAATGTTTCTTTCATTCTATAATAACAGTGAGTTAATCTTCAAAAATATTTCAATTAATTGTCTTTTCTATAAAATGAAAACAAAGTTTGATGTAAGAATTTATTTTGAAGTCAAGCTCCAAAATGTAATTGACAAAGAAACTAAAAACTTGAAAACCCAGCGAAAATTGCGCATATTCTGAAAATTGCAACTGCAATATTGGAAATTATTCACAAAATTGATTTTAAAAAATCATATAATTGTGCCAATTGCCAAAAGTCTTAAAAAAATCCCTAAAATGGCTATAATTCTTAAAAATACGCGAATATCAGAAAAATTGCATGATTCAATATTGATTAAAAAACAGCAAAATTACGGAGTAAAATAACTTACAAAATATCATTTCCATCATGAAAATTAAACTTTTATTAAAAACTATTTTGTATTTGGAATAGAAAAATTAAATTGCATTTGTATTTTGAATAAAAGTATTGCAAATACCTACTTTCCACAAATTTATATTTAGCTTCTAGATTGCATTATACAAGTGAATAATTTAATGTTTGTTTAATTAAAATGTATTCTAAGAATCGTTCGCAATTCATCAAATATTTTTCAAACAATCAGTTCCTATCATATATAACAAATGAACTTTGGAACGACTGACCAAAAATAAATATTTAAATTTGCCTGAATTTTAGGTCGGAATATTTGAGAAAAATTTCCATTTGTAGGACGTGGTGATAATAGTTCGCGAGCTGTACCGCGTCTAAAAATAGTATATACATACATATTTGTATTTTGTTTGCATATTTTCGTCTTTTCCCCAATTCAACTTATACAAAATGATAAGTTAAGATCTTAGGAGATAAAAAATTCACTTCTTCATATTCATATAAAATGAACTGGTATTATATTCATTAAAAACACATAAGAAATCATAGTTTTGCGGAATATCGCACTGTCGATAGCACGCACTACGGAATTGGGTGCGGATTAATGGCAAAATATTACGAAAATAAGACGAATTATAGATTGGATTTGAGAGCAAAAAGCTTTCTGTTTGCGATTTTATCGTAATTTTTCATATTTAGTTCTCTGTCTTACTTAGTAAACGCAGAAGAATATTTAAATAAAAAATGTTTTTAGTTAAATCAAGCTGTTTTCTTAGCAGGCTGAGTATGAATTACCGAATTCGTATTTTTTAAATCAATTGTGGTTGAAATTCCATTGTGTTTCTATATCAGAAATATACAGGTTATATTGAACCAAAACCTTTATCGTCTGGTCCAACCGCAATACAGATAAGTAAAAGAAAAAGTTAACTAAATTTTAAAAAGACAACTATCAGAATACCACTAGCTTACACAAATACATATGTACGTAGATCATACGAGTTTCAAAGAAAAAATTAAATTAAAATAATGAATTGAAATATGTTGTTATATTTTATAACTTTTTGGTATTATTATTATATTATATCAAATAAAAATGTCGATAACTTACTGAATTCATTATATAATTAATTTATCACTGTACAAAATCCTATCTGATAAAATATTGGATATTTTTGAAAAATAAACCCTTTATCGTTCATAAAATTGGAAAAACCGCAAAAATTAAAAAGAAATATTATAAATGAGATTGTGTCCTGGTTTTTTAAATAAATTGTGGAACAAACTTTTTCAAATAAAAGGTAAGAGTAATAAAAACAACTAAAATGTATCGAAAATTCTAAAAAATAGCATAATGTTGTGTTCAGGATTCGTAACCGTGCCACCGGGTAAGGTACGGTTTCAAATCCTGAGCAACCATTTATTAATTTTTTTTAAGTTTTTATACATTTTAGTTATTTTTATTAATTTTACTTTTTATTTAAAAAAGTTCGTTTTTTAAAGAATTTTTGATAGCTTTAAATTATTTTCAATATGAAAATAATATTGGAACATTTTAATCACTAGACAAGCAGATTTATGTAATAGTTGGCGATATTTTTTATAAATTTTTGGCAGAATTTCTTCATTATTAGAGCGTTTCTTACGTTTCAAATCATTTCTTCGTTTAGTCGAAGACCATTGGCTTTTTGATAAATATTTTTTTTTTTTTGATTTTTGACTTCATAAACGCAACTTGCAAAGCAACACTAGAATGCCATGTAAACTCATGCTTCGAGTGTTGCTTTGCAAGCTGTGTTTACCTATACTTTGGAATAGAGATGGGGAACCAATCATGCAGGATCGTGATTAATTTTTAAGCTATTGCATAGCTTTTAAAGCGGGCTTTGAGTGCGGCGACCGAATCAAGATATTCCGTAACGAAAATAAAACCTAACACTAAGTTAGTTTCTTAAGTCTTTTGTTTTTTTGAGTATTTGAATCGCCTAGCGTATGTTAACCCCTAAAGTATGCTATTGGTTTCATTAACATACAGTATTGCCAGAACAGATTTTTACATAAAATGGCTTACTTACGTGGTTGAAAAAAATATAAAAACAAATTAACAGGCTTTTCGTAGGTTTTTAAGTTATTGCATAGTTTTTATCACGGGCTTTGAGCGCGGCGACCGAATGAAGAAATTAACCACGCTCAAAAAGTGTAACCTGAATTAATATTAAAGAAAAACAAAATACTGCATAAATAAAAAATAAATAAATAATTATAATTGTATAAGTTGATAAAAAAATTCTATGCAATAGCTTTGCCGCGGCGGTCCCCGAGTGCCATACGTCTTTTTTGTTTCCATCACATGAGCGTGCGTCCGTGACGGTGAGTGACGGTTATTTTGCTTTAATATATATACTTTTTTTCATTTAAATTAATTTTTTTTAATTTTTATTTCGTATTTTGCGAGCGTGAATTTTTGTTATTGTGACTTCTCTCGGCACTCCATACCACGGTAAAGGGTATATAAGATTCGGCACATCCGAATATATCACTCTTACTTGTTATTATTATTATTAATATTACAAATTTATCACGAGTTTCGCCCTATACTACTCAATAAGCGGCATAATAAGTGTGACTCTTCAAGTTCAGAATTTTTAGGTGATACTGGAAAAGGGAATGGGGAGAGGTACAGACTTGACCGTATCAGTAAAGTTTTGCTTTTTCTTTTTCATTAATTATCCGTCATAGTATACGACCATGGTAGATTAATATAGGTAGTATCGAAGCTACAACAAACCAACAACAGCAAAAACAACTCTGATTTTTATGTTTTTTAGTACCAAAGCTGTCAAAGAAAAATTAAAAAAAATGATTCATTTACATGTTTGTTTACTTGCATTTTCTGTATATAACGAATTTTCTTTCACTATCCTTTTCTTATTAGCATTTGTAAACAAATGTTCAGTCCGATATTTTAGTAGTGTAGGTATGTTTGGTTAAGCAACCAAATTTTGACAGATGTGAACCCAAAAAAGTTTATTAACGCTTCGCTACTACCTGTATTATTCTACTATGTATATGACGTTGACTTTGAAACAAAATGAAAATACTTGAAACGACCTTTTTGAGTATGAACGTAAACGCAGGTTTAAAAAATATAACAAAAATTGATCAAGTAAACTTGAAGCGTGTGAACCAGCAAATTATAAAATTTAATTAATTTAAAATTTGCGAATGCTTCATTAATGTGCTCGGCGGCACGTAGAAATTTTTATAAAGGCAATTATCATAATTTTTTTTCCGGTGCTACCATCGCACAAAATTATTCACGGCAATACTATTTTCATTAACTTTGTTTTGTTATGTACATTGTAGTGAGGATAAAATCTTTTTATATTTTGCTATATTTTTAAATTATTAAAACAATCAAATAAAAATGATATCAAGACGTTTGTTAATAAAGTTGCCTAACACAAAAACTATGCTATTGCCATTAGTAAGTCAATATCGTTCAGAATGTTCGTCAAAAATTAAAAAAAAACATTTACCGCAACCAAAATGCGTCTTACATAAAACATTATGCGTTTTAAATAATTACAGATTTCTAACAATAACTATTTACAAATTCCAAATACCACCATAGTGGACAAAAAATGTATATCTTTCAAACCGGTGGGATCATTTGTATGTCAATACTGCTCATCTAGTATTGCCAAAACTTCTCCTTCCGGAGTAACAGACAAAACAGACGCTGAAGATAATGGAATATTGAAGAGAGTTTTAAAAAAAGTTGGTCTTGCACCAAATTCTAAATCGGTAAAAAATGTCCATATACATAATTTATATTAATACTCGAATATTTATTTTCTTTTTTAACAAAAGCGGTTGAGAGTGACCAGTCATATGTTGTATGAAAGTGTGGCCGATAAAATTAATTATTTGATATTTTTCAAAGATTTTGATATGCCCAACACATTTAATTCTTGGTTTTTGGTAACGGAACTTCACGTTTGGATGTTGTTGCTTAGATCCATGGCCGAAGGTTCAGAAACTGGTGAAGATGGTCGATTCCTGCGCAATTGCATAGTTGAAGCTATGTGGGGTGATGTTAGTACTAGAGCTAAGAAACTGGGGGTAATTTAATATAATCTTTTTGTCGAAGATATACTAAAATTTTTATTATCTAGAGCAATAACCCCTCACGCACACGCAAACAAATTCAGGAACTTTCGGAGCAATTTCAAGCTGCCTTGATTGCTTATGATGAAGGTGTCATGTCAGAGGACACTGTGTTAGCTGCTGCCTTATGGCGACGATTTTTCGAAATGAATTGTGAGGAGTATGAACTCATTGAACGTTTAGTAAAGTACGTACGATGTCAGGTCCAAATGTTGGACAATCTTTCCCGTCAAGAATTACTTATAAAACCCAAGATCCCTTGGCATGATCTAAATAAGATACAAATTTAGGCATTAATCAAATAAAAATAATTGTTTATTTCTTGTACAGAATACAATAGCTGTTAATAAAAAAGTTCACAAATTAAATAAACAAGTCGTCTATAGTTTGATCACTAAGAGCTCGTAATTGGCATTTACAAAGAAATGCTATCAAACGCCTTTCAATACATTGCAAAGTTTCTTCTTCGAATCCGGAGATTAGTGTATGCATTTTATTATAATTTTCTATTGTATCATCTGTACCATATTCAGTGATTTCTTGAACATCTTCATTATCAATTATTTCTTCAGCAATTTCCTCTATAATTGTGTAATCTTCATCACCCATATAATCATCCTGAATAACATTTGGATCTTGTGTCTCATCAGGCATTCCTTCTACATCAATATCACGCTCTTCACTATATCTAGACTCAATATCTTCTGGTTTCCACATTGATTCTTCTTCCATTTTTTGCAATTCAATCAATTTGCGTTTGCTTAATTTCTCTTTTTTCGGTTTGTAGGCTTGAACAGTGCATTCCAGAAATCTCATTCTATTCAAATATGGCCAAGTGGAACCACGTATTAAACCACTTTTGGGACAAAGCTCTCTGCAGTGTCTTAGTTCTTTTTGAAACTGGCCTCGTAAGTTATTCCACCGATTTAAACAAAATTGTACTGAAAATTAAGGTATATTTAATAAATGTAAATGCCTCATCCTATTTGTGTATACAGCTGTAATACGTACAAGGAAATCCCATTTCAGACGATATTTGTTGCCACAAACTATTTTTCGCTTTCATCATATCGTACGTAGACATTCCGGGCATTTGTCGCAAATACAAAACAGGATGCGGTTGTACCAAATCGATTAGTTTGAAATCAAAAGGCCTGTTTTTTTTATGACTAGTTTTCGTCATATTGTCATTTATTAACTATATTTATTAATTGTAAATACAAAATATTCAGCTTCTTTTAGTGTTTTGACCACAGACATAAAATTTGCTTTAGATGTAATGTAAACAAACAGTAAAATAAGGCTGCCAGACCGATTAAATAATGACATGAAAATGGCAGGCAATGCAATACACTAAGGCTTGTTTATAGCGAACTCTATGTTTGTCGATGTTACAAAGCACACTTAATACACCTTTTTGCTTATCAAATTTCAAGTACTTTTGCTGGCTTTTTGTTTGCTTTTTTTAAATTTTATGTTCTTTAATTTGTTTTTCATCAACTGCTTACGAAAATAGCTCTCTAATAATTAAATATTCAATGTCAATTAAATTTTAGACTAGGAACATAGCAGCACTGACTAATGTGTTGTATACGACGCTCGTGATGCGTAAAATTAGAAAGTTGTTCAACTTTTTACGCGTTACAAACTCTTATTTAGTAACTTGCTTTATGAAAATACTCTGCTTCAACTTGTTTGAGAGAAGCGTAGGACGCAAAGACGCGTGCAGCGGACTTTCAGCTTATTGCTGATAAGATATTCGGACTTTTTGATATAATTTGTAATATGGCATTTACATCAAACCGAAATCTAGTTGATTTCAATCGAAATCTCTATCAAAATCTATACCGTTTACACCGGGTTATTCGTGACATTTCTTAAGATTTCCAATCCGTGACAATTTCCATTTGGAATTTCCATTTTCAAATATCAATCTCCATACGAAAAAGCATCACTCAAATGCGAAACAGCTGGCTGAGCACATCCTTCAAAGACATGTTATTAAACAGCGTAGTATTTTTCAGTACAATTTACGAAAATCCACAGTTACATCACTAAGTTCTACAAGATTTTGAGTAGATTTTGACAAAATCTAGTGAAGAAGCAGATTATGTTCTGTATGGGAAATCTAGTCAAAATCAACAAGATTTTGCTCGAAATCTCATAAGTACTAGATTTTACATTGCAATGTTTATTTATGAAGTCTGAAAAAAATTTAATAAACTTAACTTGATTAAATTTGTAAATATATGTATGTATATCAATTTTTTATTTTTACATACATATATTATAATGGCCTATATTACATTTGTGTTACTCCAAAAAAAATTAACAAAATACTAATAAATGTCCCATATTTTCAGATATTGTTTGGTATCAAACGCAATTTTCAAATATATTTGTATATGTTTTTTCTTTTATATTTATATTGGGCAGCTGGTTTTGTTATTCAAATAAAATCTTGCTAATGACAAAAAAATGCAACGTAAACGTACTAGATTTTGAGAAAGATTTCAAATCAACTAAATTTCGAGGCAATGTAAATGCACTATCACTTAATTTTGTACCGCAAAAATGAAATTGGAACTTAAATGGCATTTAAAGATAAATGACACTTATTTATTTATTTATCAGTTCTGTAATAAAATGCCATTAAGGCCAATAAAATATTACACAGTTATATCAAGAGAAGAAAAAAACAATGTATTAAAAAAATTAAATAACACTTATATTTATGTATACAAAAATTCATGAATATCTTATAACTAGCTTAAAACTAACAATATTTAATAAAGAAAAAAGGAACTCATTTAACCTACTCCCCAAAACATGTTTATACAGGAATACAGTAAAAGGATAAGATAAGATAGCTGATGAGCCGAGCCGCCCAGTAAGGAACAGCAGTTTTTTGTCGGGGGGAAAAGAACAGTGAAGAAATAACTGTTTAAGCAGACAAATGCCTAATAAATTTCAGCTTAAACGCGTTATTAGAATGCGAAAATGTACGCAACTCCAGTGGCAGACGATTCCAATCACCAATAAATCTAACTAGAAATGATCTAGAAAATGTACAGCAGGAAATTCTCGGAAAATTAAGGTGAGGATTTCTATTGCGGGTTGAAAACACGAAGGTATTGTGCAAGGATAAAGGTTTACCATTTCTAATAACTTTGTGAAATGTGTACAAGTTACGAAGCAGTATATACTTCTCGAAAGAGCATCCTAAAAACTCTCGACAAAACCGGAGATATGGTCCCTACGTCGGACATTATAGACAAACCTTACAACAGCATTCGTCAAGCGCCTGAGCCTTGTCATAAGAACCCCGACATTGCCAGAAATAACTTCCATACCACAATTTAGCTGCGACATTAGGATCGCATGAATCAATCTTCTTCTCACATGTAAGGGCAAAAGAATATTAGAACAGTAAAATTTACGCAACGAACTCCAAATTCTATCTGACAATGAATCGATATGGCTACTAAACGATAGTTTATTATCTAAGACTATTCCTAGGACTTTATGCCGATCAACGAATTGTATAGTAGTCAATTATTGGGCCTAAATGTATTATAAGTAATGCCACTTAGAAGATTTTGGCCACCTCCCCATTTGTAGCATGCGAAAAACAAAATTCATCAAAACTAGCTTGTAACCATGGTGGAATAATACAAGTAGTGTCGAAACGTTTACGGACTTTTTTTGGGTTCGGGTCTGTTAAAATATGATTATGCTTTACTAATACATACCCACACTACTAAAAAGCACACTTTAACATTTGTTTCAAAGAAGAGGAAAAGAAATGAAATTATTTAAAAAACAATAAATGCAACCATTTTGGCATTTTTCTTTTGTGCTTTTTGATAGCTTCGAACCTAAAAGTAATGTTCTTATAGCTTCGACACTACCTGTATTATTCTGCCATACTTGTAACAATCGCTAATTCGTAATACAGTCCCTATAATGAATCTGCATGGGACCAGAAAATCGCTTCATTATATATAAACTTATTCAGAAATTATATTTTTGCACTTTTATTTTAATGCCTTGTTTTTTAAAACATTTGATAAAGTGCTGGGAAGAATTCTAAACTGCTTAGCTATATCTTCTTTTTTTCCTCAACACCTTCAACGTTATTCATTAACAATATTTTTTTTAAAGAAATTCTACTTCGCTTAGTACTGTCTAAATTGTTAGTCATGGGACATTGTTTCTTTTCTTTGTTATGTTTTTTCATCTTTTGGGAATCCTCAACTTATACATACATATGTATGTATATTATTTTATTCTCGTTACACAGTGTTTTTAGTATGAAACTCAAATTTACATCTGAAAAATTATTTCATTGTAAAGAAAGATTCCCTGTATGGTAGATGTGCTTTTGAACTCAATTCATAGTAGGGAGAGCTTCTCTTATAGAAGTTCACTAAAAAGTAGTTTGACTGTTTCGAGTTCGTTCTAACAAAGACTTTAGAAATGGCAATAAAAATATAGACCATAAATTGGACCCGACTTACAATAACATTACGACGTTAATATCAATATCAAACCCTAATGTTTTCAATTAACCGTCTCTCATTTGATACTTTTCTATGTAGTTGTTGCATTGTTCATAAAAACGCACTTTTTAAACATCAAAATTCGAAGCTCTGTGACCGAAACGTTTGCTAAAACCGAGAAAAAAACTTGATTTCGTCAATATTAAAAATATGGCGTGTAAGTCCAGCATTGGAATTCGGTCAAGATAAGTATATCGTTACAAGGTAATCGCATGTCATAAAACTGTCATCTTGGATAGAATTGAATTTGTCAAATGTTGTTCTTTTGTATGAAAAAATTTGACAATATCAGAGTTAAAAAAAGTGTTAGAATATAAGTTGCAAATTAAAAAATGGTAGTGTTATAATAAAGAAAGCAAAATGGTGAGTTTTAATAGAATTTTGAAAAATTCTAGGACAATTTTGATAAGAAGAAATTTTTTTTACCCCGTTAACATGTTGCTAACTAACACACAATTTTTTTAGTTTGCAATTTTTACGTTGCAACGTAAATTTAGTGTCTGACTGTTAAACATATTCCATATTTAAAAATGTTGTTCATTTTATTTTAATGGAGCTTAAGAAATAAAAGATGTATCATAAATTATGTTGCATATTCTTGAATAAATTAACTAACCAAAGTTTATTTATTTATGTCATGGGAGACCAACAAAAAAAGTTAAAAATAAATATTTTAGAAAATAACTTGTTAATGGTCAAAACAAATTAAAAGCCGAGTGGCACTGTCAGCACGAAGGAAACTTGAAGAAAATGTCAAACATCATATAAAAATGAATACGTGTATGGTGATTGACTGTTTGAATTTCGAACAGAACATTACGGGCATTTCATCAGCTATATAATCAAGCTAGGCAGCTATAGCTATTTATTGATACGACCTGTTTGAGCTGCCTTGGTTTTATACTACAAGAAATATTTTGTAGAAGGTTCGAGGATGAACTAGAAGTACTATTGGCTGTGTTCATAATATATTTGCTGCCATCTTGCTACTAAGTTTTATCTATGTTGCCAAGCTCTTCCATTATTATTCATTTCATATTATATTTCATATTGAACCTAAAAAGAATTTTTCAAATATAACACAAACTAAAGTTATTCAGGAGAGCATAAAAACTGTTTACTTCGACTGTTGTTAAGATATTTTGACAACTTTGTTCTACAATATATTTAAAAACTACGACTAAGTCTCATTTTTAATTATTTTTTAAGGTTTTGCAGATTTAACAAAATTTATGAACAATATGGGGTTGATTTTTTTAAAACATTCAGAATGTTATCAGATGATTGTTTTTTGTACGCTTTTTATACAAAATGATTTAAAGAATTCAATAAATTGTTAACATTTTTGAATGATATAATAAGTTAAAAGAACATATTAAAGCAAACAATTACGAAAAGGTCAAGTTACCTTTTTAAAGGTTGTGGTTCAATATGACCTGTATATCATTTCTGCTATAGAATTACAATATAATTTCGTCCACAGCTGAGTCAATAAAAAAAATTTATGAAATATGTACGTCATCATAGAATATAAATAAGTGTTTGTTGTAAAAAGTGTGAGAGGTTTTTGGTGCAAAACTGGAAATAACTAAATAACTTCTAAACGGGTGCATCGATTTTAAATGTACAGAAAAGAGATGCAGTCGAGTAAAACTTTTGAGCTTGGGCTTGAAGCTATTCCTCGGAGGCTTTACATTTCGGCGTACTTTTGTTTACAAAACATATTCTATGTCTACGTCACAACACAACACAACCACACATAACAAAATAACGGACCTGCACAATGCACAATCTTGTTTTCGTGATTCATGGGTTAATGCTGACTTGAATTCGAATTGTTTGGTTGATTCACCATCCATCCATATTGTGCGGTCATTTATAAAGCTGTAATGTAGATACAACTTAAATAGACAATTACATGCATATACATCATGTCTGGCAATGTCAATTAAAATTTGTGATAAATAATCTAGCTCACCCTAGAACCGTCTAAAAACAGCCTTGCCATTGATGTCAACACGTATAAAAGGCCGATGCTGCATGGCAGAGGAAGTCAGTTGTGTAAAAGCGTTTGAAGTGTGAACATCTCCAAAGACAAATTACTTCGTGCATGTATTTTAAATAGTCTGATAAAGGAAATAACACAGTATTAAGCTAAAACCTATATCCGTCTGTGTTTTTATTTTCGACAATTAAAAGAACCCGAGAAACGAAACGTTTTCGAAAAGGTCAAAACGTATCAATAAAAATGCATGTCCTTAAAACTTGTTTTTATTTTGCATGTCACTATCCTTATAATGAATTAATTTTGCTGGTCCCATGGAGTTTTTTGTTCAGTGGAAATATTTCACGTCGACAAAATTTTCGCTTCTAATTCACAATATTAAAAAATTTAATAAAATATTCTTTTAAGCAAAATTAATGAGTTTTTAGAGTGGAGAAATTGAAAGGATATTTTTTTGATGTGAAGAAAATGGCGGCATTTTGTTGAGACATTTAGCGATTTTTAAAAATTTCTGCTGGCATCACTGCATACAAGTTACAATTCTTAAAATCTATTTATTTTTTACTAGAGTTCGCATAGTGGTCGAAATTCGGCCGCCAGCTTAAACATATACTTAATTAAGTTACAATCATTTAAAGAGAGAAAACTAACTAATTTCAAATATCGTTCCCCATGGAAAATAAAACTGCATACAAACACGCATGTTTCAATTTGAAACAATACTTACATAAGTGAATGTACGTGTGTAATTTTAGCATTTGTAGTGGTGTAGGAGCTTTTAATTCCTTTCATACTGAACCGATTTAAATTATATATAGTCGGGTCACTAAAGCTCAACAATGTTTACCATTTGGTAAAAGAATGAAGAAAATCGGTTGGCAAACAACGGAGAAAAAGTGATCTAAAAATTTGTCTTTGCCTATTTATATATAGATATGCATTTTATTTGTAGATTTGCAACTTATAGTTTAGAGAACTGTCTTAATGTTTTCCACGTAAATAACCTTTTATGATTTTAAGGATGATTTAAAAACTTGCATGCTTAAGGGTGTAAGGGGCGACGGGTTTTAAGCAACAATTTAAATATTAAGCAATACAGACAATCTTTTGACCCATTAAACTTCATGATGTCTGTTTAACATTTGTGCTTTTCATGTTCAGTGGTTTTGAAGAATAATCAAGTAAGTCAATTTTTGTCATTTTGAGTTATTGTTATATACAGAGATGGGCAATTTCGGGATTTTTTTTAAGCTACTTAGTTTCTGTGTTTATTACAACAGTTTTTAGAACTAATAGCGTACATAACCATACAACATGTGTCGTAAACATATTCCCGCGACGTACACGTTGTTAAGCTTGACTCCAATTTACATTTTGAAATAAATTTTTTCGCTTTATAATTGCAACTTATGTTGACATACATATGTACATATATTTAAGTGGTTTACCTGTATACACTTCTATTGTCCTCTATTGGTCCTTTCTATAGCTTCATTCTTTGTTTTCGAATAAACGAAAATTTCGTTCGAATAATTAGAACGAACAAAGAATAAAAAAATTATTCGAATAATCTAAAAAAAACAACACAAAACGATCCATTAAACAAAAATAATAATTTTTAATAACAAACGTAATAAAAACCCATCAAACCAAAGGTATGACTTTTTCTGAAGACAGATTTGTCGTAACAAATTCGTTAAGATATTTCGGCAGTTAGTCTGAAAAAATTATTTAACAAAATTTCGCGCGTATGAACATGCAAAAAGCACCAAAAAATACCCACAAGGCACCAAAATGCCATCACTGGTATGTACATATCTGTGCCCAAAAGGAATAACAGTTAAAGTCGAGTTTAGAACAAAATTGAGTTTGATTTGTTTACTTCTATTAAGATAATTTCTGTTATTATTTCATATCTTAGAAACGACCTTAGAAACGATTTTAAAATTAAAAATGCCTGTTGAATATTTTTCGAAATCGAGTTTAGTTTTTATTCTTGGGGTCACAGATGCAAACATATAATCGTATACATACTTCCGATAGTTTTATTGAATTTTTGAGAGTGTTTCAACGTTGTATCGTAATATTTCGTTTTATTTAAAAGAGTGTGAAGAAATTTTCAGAGTGTGATGAATTATTCGAATATGCTGAATTATTTTCTTAATCTTTTTTTATAAGCTATTTAAAATTGTTTTATTGAAGTTTTAAGAATGCACTCTGTGTATTTCAACTACATATTTTGAACTAGAAGTGGGGTGAAGTTCAACTATTTTATACATTCAGAGGTAAATTTACACTTCTTCGAATATTTGCAATTTTGGTTTCTTCAAATAATGATTTCTTGATGTTAGAGGTAATTTTTTAAAGAAGTTTCGGATTTGATTTAAAAGCAATATATAAAGTTTAGAGAAATGTTTGAAATCTTTATTTGCGTCGATAGAACGATCTAAATCATTCAATGTTTAAAGATGATTTCATGTAAATTTGACCGCGACTATGCCTCAAATGGTGAGTCCAATTCTGACAAACTCTCACCAACATATCGGCCGGTATCTCACGAATAAATTCTTCAATTTTGGTTTCTAGTACATCAGCTGTTGCGCCTTGTCCCTATAGACATGAGCCATTCCCCTACACAAATTAATCTAAAGACGTTAAATCGCACGATCTGGCGTCCAATTGATCGGTCCAAACGTGAAATAAACTCTCTCAATTTGGCCATTTTTTCACATGCTGTGTGGCATGTGGTACCGTCTTATTGAAACCACACGTCAACCAAATCCAGCTCTTCCATTTTGGGAAAATAATTTATAGCCGCCTCAGAAGGTCGCCCAAACTGACAATAAAATGGAAGAAGTGCGCGATGCACTTTCTTAACCGATCATGATTATGTTGATAATAAAATTCAATAATCTGCAAGCGTTGTTCGTTTGTGAGTTCATTCATGATTAATGTTTAACATTAACATGTTACACGAAAATTTTGAAGGGTGTGGTGAGTTGAGTTGTTTTTTAATATAAATTTCGACTCATTCGACATTGAGAAATCTTTACTTTTTTCTTGAAATAATGAATTTTAATTTTTATTAGAGATTTTGCGAGTGTGGAGAGTTTCGACAAAAATGGAAGTTTTTTCATAAAATCATATTCTTTTTAAATTTATATGGACACAGCCCCATATGCACTTAAAAACTATTTAATATGCAACCAAAACTCCAAAAATATGCATTTACTAAGAAAAATATGCTTCTACTTTCCAAAATTTCTTTTACTTTCTAAATACACCACTACAAATCGATGCATCATTAATTACAATATTGTTACGTTGCGACCTTTTCGATAACGTTTACTTGTTTGGTTTCTTTTAATTAGTCAAAAATAAAAACACAATGGAAAATGGTTTTAACTCAACGGTGTTTTATTTCCTTTAATACTACTATTTAATAAAATACACGAAGTAATTTGTGTTTTATACCTGTTGATTGTTAAAGTTCTCGAACGTAGTAGAAAAATCCTCATCATGACAATAAGCTTGCTTGTGTAAGCCGGTGTTGTTATTCAGCTTTGTTATGGTTGCGGCATGTAGATGGCAATAGCAAATTTATAATGTGGATGGCGAATCAATTTTAACCGTAATCCAGTCGAGGGCGTTAGTTTTTGTTTACAATTGCTAATAAGATTTTTCATACAGATTTCTCGAGCAATCTTGTAGATTCTCGTTGCTGTTTCTAGAACTTTCTTGAATGTTCTATTTCCGTTAGTTTGAATTTGAGTGCTCCCAAATTTGCACAAACGGTTGATTAAACTGTGCTTAATTAGCGCTGTATTTTTAAGTCCGTTAAATTTGAATCTACATTAGAATTTTGTAACAATATAATAATTCGGATTTGCAATGTTGTTTTCTTGTTGTAAAAAAGTATGCATGTTCATTGTCGGTTTATAATTCAATTGGGGGATTCAAATAGTAGTCATAAATTAAATATGTTTTAAAATAATAACGCAAAAAAATATTACTTCTTTGAACGACCCGTTACAAATTAGTATTTTATTTGAAACACAAATTTATAAAAGCAATATAATATTTAATGTGACAATCCAAAATTATGTAGAAATAGTTAAACGGTTTCTATATGATTTAAAAATTGCTTGCAAATTTTCAAATCTGTTCAAGTTTTTATGTTTTCTTTTATTCTTTTATGTTTTTGTAATCTTTTTTTAAATTTTGGTATTTTTGCGATATAAGTGATTTCGTTTTTTTTTCTAATTTGATCACAGATTTTTGTATTTTTTTTAAATTGTTGTTTATTTTTTTAAACATTATTTTTTCATTAAAAAGGATCGTCCTTTTTACTATTTTCTCTATTTCCATTTTTATTTCTATTTCCATTCTATTTCTATTTTTATAGTAATCAATATTGGACAGTGATATTTTTCCGATGTTGGCATTTTTTTGTTGTTGCGAATTTTCGTAATTTTTGAAAATTTTTTCGAGTGCTTGGCATGACTTAAGGTACGGTCACATCTGACAAACATTTGTCCAAAAAAAACGTAACCAACAGACAAGATAAATTAGCATTTTTTTTAATTCCAATATTTTTTAAATATGGGTTCGCATTTATTAAAAATAATATAAAAATATCATTTTACGGTATAATTGACTTCGTTTTGTGATATAAAACCAAGTTAAATCACACTAAATCTAAGCAAAAGAAGTGGTTACGTTTTTTGGGCAAATGTTTGTCAGGTGTGACCGTACCTTTACAGTTTCACCGATTCTTAATAAATTTTAACGATGTTTTCATATTTTGAAATTTTTCGCTAACTTTCAACATTTTTGCGATCGAATTGAATTTTTGCAATTTATTTGTCTTCTTGCAGTATTAAGCTAAGCTTAAACGATATGTTGAATCAGCATATTTATGCTGAAAAATTTGTTACAAGTGCTTGCATATCGTGTAAACGCAAAATTTTTCAGCATACGTATGTTTAAAAGCATTTGCTAACACTTTGTTAACAATACCAACAAACGTATGTTGGTAATTTCAACATATTGTGTAAACAGAATATTATTAGTGCTTAACAACTTTCCTGCGTATGCTGACATATGTATATGTTATAAGCTTTTCAGCATATGCCAAATTTGTATACATATGCGCCTCATGCCTCTAAGTCCATTCATTGGGAAAACTGAAATGTTTAATATCATTTAATTTTATTTTATCGATAAAATGATAAAAAATAAAAAAAGTCACCCACAGCAAGAACGCGAAATTCCGCAAAAAGTTGCAAAATTTAGAAAAAGTTGTAAAATCTCCTAAAGCGAGCTACAAATGCAAGAAATGTGAATAACTCGCAAAAAAACTACAAAAATTACGGAAATTCGCAACAATTTCCAATCATTGGGAAGATTAAAAGGTTTAATATCTTTAAATGTCGATGAAACACAAAAAACACGAAATCCAGCAGAAAGTTGAAAATTTTTGAAAAACCCAGCGACATTTGTAGCGATGAATATGTTTATATCTTAATTTATCTCGATTTTGTGCTTGGTAAGTTTTGCAATATATAAATAAATTTGATTGCAAAAATTATACTTATGTTTAAATACATAAGTTGAATAATAATCAAAAAGTGCTGCCAAACTCACTAATTTCACAAGCACATGTTTATACGACTCAGCATATGTACCACCAAATAAAATTCAACATATCGTATAAACATAAAAATCGTATGTTAACTCTTATGTTGACATTTCTTTTGCTTACATATGCTGACATCAAAAAATTTGCTATGCTGATAGAAGCATTTGTTATTATTTTCAAGCATATGAGTGTTAGCATACATATGCTAATTCAATATATCGTCTAAACTTAGCTTTAGTGATTTTTAATTAATATTAGTGTTATGTTTCTTTAATTTTAAATTGTCTTGTATTTATTTATTTATTTATTTTTGAGCTTTATAAATTATGTACTAATATTTATATTGAGTTTTTAATTTTGTTTATTTGACCGCTAATCTTATACTCATAATTTTACTGTTCATTCTTTTAGAATTCCCCAGTCCCCAAAGTCTTGAGTAGCGCCGTTAATACTTATTGGTATTGCCAACATCTTCCCTTGTTTTAGTGATATAATACGGTGCCCAGAAAGGAGGGTTGCGGGTTCTACTGGATCTCCTTAAAACCATATCAGTGGCAGCAGTTGTTGAAGATTTACTAACCGATGGCTGTTCTACAATTTGTGGATGATCAGAATAATGTTGAGGCTGTTGTCGACACTCATATTGTTGAGACTCAGGATGTTGTTGTTGATAATCCAATTGTTGTTGTTGATGATCAGATTGTCGTTGTTGATGATCAGGTTGTTTTTGTTGATGGTCAGGTTGTTGTTGTTGATGGTCAGGTTGTTGTTGATGATGATCAGGTAAACAATTTCCTTTTTCTAATGTATTAAATGATATTGGTTGCAAATTAAAAAAATCTGTTAATGATGTTAACGATGATGTATTTGATTGCGTATTGTTGGAGTTTGATAAGTCTAGTCTCAGTTGATTAGCATGACATCTAATAATACGATTTTCAGGAACATCCTCAATTTTTACTTTGTACAAAACTCTACCAATTTTTTCCACGATCACACCAGAACTCCATTTAAATTTATTTTGTTGGCATAATTTCACAAAGACGTGTTGTCCCATTTTATAGTTCCTTTCTCTAGCACCATGTTGTTTATTAAATTGTATTTCCATTTTTGTGTTTCGAACTGGCTCTTCTACATTTGGTTTTTTTAATAAGTCTAGATTTACTCTCAGTTTCCTTCCCAGAAACAATTCAGATGGAGTTTTTCCGTTGATATATTGGGAGAAGACCGATAGCATTGAAGGAATGTATATAAGTTTTGTTTTGTGGTTCCAGACCCTTTCAGCTTTTTTAATGCTCGTTTCATGGTATCCACGAAACTTTCCGCTTGACCATTTGATTGCTGGTGATATGGAGCTGTTAACATATGTTTTATTCCATTTTCTAAAAAAAATTTTTGAAATTATGGCTGGAGAGCTGGGTTCCATTGTCACTGACAATCAGTTCTGGATTGCCAAACGTTGTTATAAACTCTTGTAGGCTATCGATTATAGTTGAAGATGAAATCGATTTTATCTGGTAAATTTGGGCCATTTTGAGAACGCGTCTACAATTATAAAATAATAGAAGTTATCCACTGGACCAGCTATGTCTATATGAATGCGTTGCATAGAACGATTTGTAATTGGCCAAGATTGTAAAGTTGTTTTTGGCAATGTCTTAGCTGCTGCCGAGCATTTAGAACATTCTCGTACGTATTGTTTTATATCCTCGTCAATTCGAGGCCAATATACATAGCTTCTGGCAAGCATTTTTGTATGTTCAATGCCATCATGAGCTTTGTGTAATTCTTTTAGCACTTTTTTCCTAAAGCAATTTGGTATAACGATTCTGTCACCGTACAGAAGACATCCACTGGCAAAACTTAAATTGTCTTTTCTAGAAAAGTAGTATTGGAAACTTTTGTCAACAATATTGGGCCACTTACCAGATTGCAGATATTTTATAACTATTTGTATTTCATCATCTTTCATGGTTGCAGATTTAATCATAAAGGGTGTTTTTTAAGCTAGATAGAACTTTAAATTGTAAAAAGTAACACAAAAAATTAAATTTTGATGAAACATTTTTTTTTATTTGTTTCAGTATACTCTGACAAATCATCATGAATAGACTCACGCTTGAACAACGCTACGAAATTATCCAAATTTACTTTGAAAATCAGTCGTCGATTCGCGCAACTTATAGACGACTTCGTCATTTTTATGGCGTACATAATCGTCCATCTGAACAAGCCATTCGTCGAACTGTGGATAGATTTCGTACCACATACTCTCTAGAGGATGCAATAACACCAGCACGTCGAAGGAATGTGCGTACTGAAGAGAATATCGCCGCTGTAAACGAAAGTGTGGAAGAAGATCCAAATTTATCGATTCGTCGTCGGTCGCAGGAAAAGGGGCTCTGTCCGTCCACTACGTGGAAAATTTTGCGCAAAGATCTCGGCCTACAGCCGTATAAGATCCAGCTGGTGCAGGAATTGAAGCCACGAGACCATTATTAGAGCAGTTGGCAACTGACCCGTTGTTTTATCGCAAAATTGTGTTCAGCGATGAGGCGCATTTTTGGCTTAACGGGTTTGTTAATAAGCAAAATTGCCACATATGGAGTGAGACCAATCCACAAGAGACCCTACAGACTCCATTACATCCAGAAAAATGCACCGTTTGGTGCGGTTTTCACGCTGGTGGCATCATCGGACCTTATTTCTTCAAAAATGAGGCCGGAGCTCGCGTTACGGTCAATGGAGATCGTTACCGCACCATGATCAATGATTTTTTGTTTGAAAATATGGATGACATTGATCCGGAGGAGATGTGGTTTCAACAGGATGGCGCTACGTGCCATACGGCGAACGCAACCATCGACTTATTGAAATCAAAATTTGGCGATAAGTTGATTTCGAGAAATGGACCTGTCAATTGGCCTCCAAGGTCGTGCGATTTGACACCTCTCGATTATTTCCTGTGGGGCTACGTGAAGTCACTGGTTTATGCTGATAAACCAGCAACAATTGACGCCTTGGAGGCCAGCATTGTTCGTGTTATTCGTGACATACGGCCAGCAGTGCTCGAAAAAGTGGCCCAAAATTGGACGTCCAGAATGCGCTTCGTCAAGAACAGCCGCGGTGCAAATATGCCCGAAATCATTTTCAAATGTTAATGTCACGTATTGATCTTTCGAATAAAAAAAAAAATTGATTACAATTTAATTTCTTGTGTTATTTTTTACAATTTCAAGTTCTATCGGGCTTAAAAAAACACGCTTTAGGTAATGGGTAACGATTTTATTGTATCATCAATAACTAATTTTATGTCTTTTTCTAACTGAATACAAGCAACAACTGTTTCTTCGTTTGATGATGGAATATTGTGAATTAACTTTGATAAAATGTCAGCAGCACCGAAATTGTTTGTTGATACCTATTGTAGCTCGAAGTCATAAGACATCAATGTTAGGGCCCAACGTTGAAGGCGATTTACAGTGTGTGCAGGAATTCCCTTCTTATTTCCAAATATGGCCAGCAATGGCTTGTGGTCTGTTTGCATAATGAATTTTCTTCCGTACAAATATTTGTGAAATCTGACAACGGCAAATACTAAAGCCTGGCCTTCCTTTTCAATTTGTGAATAATTTTTTCAGCCGGTGTGAGTGCCCTTGAACAGTGATAAATAGCCTTTTCTGTGCCATTTGGAAAAACGTGACAAATGTATGCTCCTAGACCAACATTTGAGGCATCTGCAGCCACTTTAATTGGGAGTCGCGGATCATAATGTGTAAGTAATAAATTGGAAGCCAAGAGTTGTTTAAATCGTTGGAAACTTTGTTGACATTGTTTCGACCAATTCCATTTTGCGTTTAGATTTAAAAGTTTGTCCAAAGGATCTCTTAATTTTCTCATTTCTGGCAGAAATTTTCCATAATAATTTACTGCACCCAAGTATGGCCTTAACTGACTTATATTTGTGGGAGGTGGCAGTTCACAAATTTGGGTAATTTTGTTTTTATCTGGGGATATCCCGTTGTTATTGATGTAATATCCCAGATACGTGCAAGACGATTTAAAAAATTGGCATTTTTCAAAATTTACCGCCATGTTATATGTTTTCAATCGTTGTAAAACCTCTTTTACTACATTTTCATTTTGTTCGCGCGTTTTTGCGGCAATGATCACGTCATCCAAATAAGGATAAACATATTCAATACCGGATAGTATTTTCTGTATGGCTTGTTGAAAAGCACCTGGTGCTGATTTCACTCCTTGAGCTAACCGGTTAAAATTGTAAAGACCGCGATGAGTATTTATTACCAGCAATTTTTTTGTTTCATCATCAACTTCCAGCTGCATATAAGCGTTGTTGAGGTCTATAATTGAAAATGAGGCGCAATTATTTAAATTAACAAAAATATCATCTGGTAGTGGCAACGAAAAATTGTGTGCTTCAAGCTGTGCATTGAGCCCTGTTGAATAGTCGCCACAGATTCTGAGCTTAACAGATGCTTTTTTTACTACCACAATTGGAGCAGCCCAATCTGAATAATTTACGGCGCTAATTATTCCTTCTCGCTCCAATGTATCAAGTGTTTCATCTAATGATTCTTTTATGGCGTACAACACCTGACGTTTAGGTCGGAATATTGGTACAGCGTTTTCTTTTAATGGCAAATGAATTTTAAAATTTTTGAAGTGTCCAATTTCCTCCCTGAAAACTTCTGCAAATTGTTTACACAACTCCATTGGCGTTAGCGTGCCATTCAAATTGACATTGGGACACGATGTGTAAGAATCGAGCGGCTTATTCCACAATTTAAACTTGTCAATTAAATCAGACCCAAAAAGTTTTAAATCTGATAATGACGAAACTACAATGTTACAAACGATATCGGTTTTGTTTATTGAAACTTTAGCCTCAAATTCCTCAACAATTTGTATATTGTTTGTTAAAGCGTCTCGTGGTTGTAGATTTGATTTGTGTAATGTTGGCTTACCGATTTTCGTCCATGTTTGTTTGGAAATTATTGTAACATCCGATCCAGTATCGTGTTGTAGTTTAACTTTGATGTTATTAATGCTTAAAATCACATATCTTCTGTTTCTATTTGAGGTGTGCACGCTTTTCACATAATCATTTTTGTTTTGATGATAATTTTTAAATCTTCTATATTTTGGTTGATTTTGCTAAATATTTTTTTCAGGGAAACAAGAACAAAACCCCTCTTTGTGCCCAATTCTGTTACATAAATTGCATTTGTGATTAGTGTATCTGCAATCTTTAACAAAATGCATTTGGCCGCATTTTCAGCAAGGTCTTTTAGGCATTTGAGATGGTATATATTCTTTTTCTGTAGAACTTGTTTTAATTTTGTTCACATTTGTTTGTTCATTTCCTTGAACAGTGACATCACGATTTAAGCTTTCAATACGCTGAACTTCTGCAAATAAATTGTCTAATTTAATTGGTGCTGTTTCAGACTCACCTTCAAGTAAGGTCAAAAGCCGCGCCTTTAATTCTTGATCTTTCTCCATTTTCAACCCGTTAACAAAAATTAAACACTTAAAGTTGTCAGCACTGCATTTGTTGAGCAGAAAATTTTCGCAATGTCTATTAACAATGGCGGCATAACTGATAATGTCGTCCATTTCGCATCGAACATTCTGCATGCATTTTACCCTTTTGCTGAATAAACTTTCTTTCCTGCCATATAGCTTATTTAAAATTTCGAGTGTCTCCACGAACTGTACATCTCTCGGTTTCTTAGGAAGAAGGTAATCCCTATATTTATTGAATATTTCAGTACTTACTTTTCTCAACAACAACCTGACATTCGATGCGTCATCGAGATCTTGTGCCTCTGTTAGGAAAATATCCTCGTATCTATCGTACCATGATGAAAAAATGTTACCTTCTTCTGGGTCATATACAAACTCTAGTATATTTTTGGAGAGGATCTCCATTAAAGCCTCGGGTGCCGTGGATGAACTGGAAGCTGGTGTAGAGGAATTGGATGCTTGGGCAGCTGTCTTTCCATAGACTCCTGCTGACGAGCCAAATTTCGCCCACGACATTTTCAACATATCTTTCTGCCATTGTTTTCTGTTTTTTTTTGTCGCCACTTGTTATGTTTCTTTAATTTTAAATTGTCTTGTATTTATTTATTTATTTATTTTATAAATTATGTACTAATATTAAGTTTATTTGACCGCTAATCTTATACTCATCATTTTACTGTTCATTCTTTTAGAATTCCCCAGTCCCCAAAGTCTTGAGTAGCGCCGTTAATACTTATTGGTATTGCCAACAATTAGAATTTGATATATCTCCTTATATTATATTCCTTACAGTTTTAGCACTTTTTGTTATCACTTTTGAGTTTTTTCGAGAGCGTTCATCATTTTCGCTGTAGAAGTGATTTGTAACCTCTTTTGCTGTTGATCTCCGAAACATATTTGCAATTTTCTGCGATAAAGGCGAATTTTCCGGGTTTTAACCATTTCTACAATTTTAAACATTTTGAACCGGCTTGGAGACTTCTTTAGCAATTTTTGAGAACTGTTTATCTTTTTTTTTGCAGTTTTAGAAAATTTTAATTGTTTTCGTTCTTGGGTAAAGTCTTAGCAATTTCGGACTATTTCTAAAGATTTTCGTTTTTTTTTCGAATTTTCCCGATATAATCCACTCGTATATTCCGAGTTATTCGTCTTTTTAGTGATATCTAATAATGGTTACAGATTTGTTTTATGTTGATAAGTTCTCCCCAATTTTGGTAATTTTTTCGATACATAATTTTATTCAATCAAAATTGTTAATAAATCTGCCGTATTTTAAAGAATGGTGCAACAGTTTCTTAAAAAGCAAAATCAAAAGCAAAAAGGAAACCTAATTGGTTATGACAGTTACAGAAACATAGCATGATGAATTGTATTATTCCTTTTGTATCAAAATAAATAAAAGTATTTTTAAATTAGCTTAAAATTTTAAGACAATAAGAAACAACATGACACAATAGGACACCGTGTGGAATCTCCCCAAATATACATATATTTATATACAAATTAACTTTCTTAATGGGCGCTAATTTTAGATGCTCTTACTAACAAATATTTATTAGCAACATTCGTGTTAATAAATTTTATTAAATTTTTAACTACAAAATAGTTAAAGTTATTTTTTTTCCTTAATTTTATCTTTTAAATTTTTCGATGCCAAAATATTTTTTTGTGAGAAAGTATTTGTATTTACTATTTATTTATTTTCAACCCAAAGAAACGGAAATTATATTTTTTTGCATCACCATCAATTTGTTGCCAATATTCATTATGAACAATATTTAGTTGAAATTTGCTTGCTTTTGATCTGATCTGATCGTTCAACCCACTTTAGAAGCTGGTGCATTTTGTTCTTTGTATTTCATTAAAACAATGCGGTCGGTCCCTTCTAATAACACACTAACACACGCCTGCCAGTGAAAACTTCCTATTGCTTTTTTCATAGCTGTTATTTTCTTCCATTGACCTTAACACGTCAACATGTTACTACACACTATTATTATTTTGCCACTCATTCGAGCAAGTCAATGTAATCAAATCTAATATTGATTTACTAAGATAAACAATTTAGATCATAGATTTTCCACAGAGATATGAGAAAAATCCACAAAACAAAAATAGAAGGCAGTTACGAAAAGGCGTTAAAAAGCAGGGAACGTTGGTAAACGAGATGCAGTTAAAAGTACTTGCACTTGGTTGCTGGTTGATAGAGTTTGATGTTAGTAAAGAGTTGGCGAAAGAAGAAAACTTCCAACACCAGTTAATCTCACAGTTGGATATTGAACATTTCGGCACTTCATTAATTTATATGCACATAACGTTCCTTCCTAAACTATACATGATGCATCAGCATCAGCATCAGCAATAGCAATTGCAGAAGCATGAATTTCTTTCAATGATTGCGATGGTGTCGTAAGATGCTGTTGTAGCGATTGTTGTTGTTGCTGTTGTTGATGATGACTAAGATAATGATGAAAGAGCTGAAAGCCAGAGCATGTGGTGAAATGCTCTTGCAACCAAAATAATATAAACATTCAACAAACAAAAACACAAATTGCAACACCATCTTGTTGGCTAAATCCAAAGAAAAAAAAGTTGCAAAAGAGTACAACAGAATGCTTACGAATAGCAAACAATAACGTTAGACGTTTCTTTGAACATTTCAAACATCTCAGATAGAAACGCATTAAAATGAAATTTAGATTTTTTATTGAAGATAACAATAAAATCCGCATGTATTCGCACATAATATAATAAAATGAAATAAAATAACACAAACAAATAAAAATATTTAGAAAAACGAATTGTCTACAAAACTGGTACGAACGAGCAGTGGTATGCTGAGATATGTGGTCAATAGAAAACAATTTTTTAATACCTTATCGACTGACAATGTAGTATTTTCGTAAGCTTTTTTGTGTGGTGCAGCTTTTGAACTTTCATACGATATGCCTAAGCTTTTCAAGTATTTGAATACATTAAATATGTAAGCTGAGAGTGTCATATAAACTCCAGGGTCCCAGGTTTCTTTGCACACAGAAAAATACACTTCAAAATCCAAACACCAAAGAGAAATGTGTCTTACATATTTAAATATGTAATAATGTAAAATAAAACGAAGCTTAAGGAACTTTTCAGATTAGGTTTTTTTACTCTACCATAGAACGCTGAAAAGTGAAAATTTTAGAATTGCGTTAAGAAAATAATACTCTAAATAATAATAATTAAAAATTCAGTTTTTTGAATAGGAAATTGAAGTTTTTTTATATTTGATAGATAAATATACAAAAAAACATCCTAATTTTTTACTAAATACTTCATCCATACAATTTTTTATTGCCTTGAAGGTTGTTCGAGTTTTAAGGAATTTTAAAAAAGAAATTAAAATGTGCCTTATTACTTTTTATGCTTACTAACATAATAACTTACTTACTAAAAAATATAGGAAAAATTTGACCTAAACTTATAAAAAATATATTTATAAAAATGTTTATCTTCTTGAATTTTGCTCGAATTTCCATACATTTCAAGGTTTGAGAAAAAATAAAAATAAAATTATATAGTGAAACTAGGTGACTCGGCAAACGTTGTTTTGCATTTTATAACTTATTTCTGGTAAACATTTTGGTTAATATTTAAAAAATAACGAATGTATTGTAAATGTAAAATTTTTATGCGGAAAGAATAATAGTAAACATGAATTTTAGAAATATGGGAAAATGTGGGCAATACCAATTGAAAAGTGGTCTTTGAGAGATGGAGTTTTGTATACAAAACTCCATTTGTATATATTTTAACAAAAGTGGGCGTAAAAGTAGGAGTGGTCAATTAAACTTGTACTTGGTCAATGCGCGAGGTAAAAGTAGAAGTGGGTGTGGTCCATTAAAAATTATTATACGGTCTTGTCCAGGTTAAGTGCATTATGTGTTTACAATTTCACCAAAACCCTTTGAAAAACGTACTTTTGTATAGCGTGTATTTGTGGTAAAATATAAAAATTTGATTATGCCACGCCTCCCTAAAACATATATGAAATATACTTTACGACCTACTTATTCTCATACCTACCAAATACATGTAAAAGAAAATTCATAAAAATCGGTAAAGATGTTTCGGAGGAAACACCGTGACACAAGAATTTTATATATAAGAAAGATATAAATCTATGATCTGATAGAAAAACATGGTGTGTTAAACCAATAAAAAAAACTAACGATCATGAATATTCGATTGTGCGTCCACTATTTATGGAAACTGACGAACATGTTTTAAGAAAACATGTAGTAAAAACCTTTCTATAACTTTGAGAAATTATCAAAATGTATTAAATTGCTTTAAAAGCAATTGTGATTGTAAGTTTAAATTTTATTTGTATTTAATTGATTGTATAGACCTCAAACCGAACAATAATTTAATAATTAATTAAACAAAGGTAATCTAAATATATATAAACGAGCATGTTTTTTGCATTTTTGTTTTTATTGAAGTGTTTTTAGTATTTTCAGCAACTTTTAATCAATGTTAGAGTTTGATTCCGTACTTAGCATTTTTTTGTGAATTTTTGTAATTTTTGCAATATACGAAATCTGAAATCTGCAGAAAATTTTATCAGATAAAACAGCAATATGTCAGAAATTTAACAAGAAGGTTGGCGTTGGCTCAGGTAGTAAGCACGTTGACTACAAACCGAAGGACCTGGGTTCAAACCCAGTGTCAGACAGAGTCATGAAATAAAAACACCACGCATTTCTCTGATGTGCATTGGTGTGTCAGTTCTTGGCGGAAGGTTTCAGTGGCGAAGGCGCATGATCACTGGTCACTGAACAGTAATAACTTCAGCTGATACTAATTCCAATGTAACATCAGAGCGCCCTCCTTCGTTGGTACTGAGTAGCACAATCAACGGCGAAGTAAAATAAAATTAATAAAAAGAAGTGGCTACTAAACTAAACACAGCTTCAAAACTTGTAATGTCCTCCTCGCCACCAGAGGCGCTGCAACACAGCTCTACGAATAAACGTGCAGAAAAATCATCATCATCCCCTGAGTGCTGGTCCAAGATAAAAAAAAATATACGTAGTTTGCTGTTTTTAGATACTTTTCAAAATTCAAATTAAGTTTTTAGCTATTTTATTTGAAATAGCTCTTCAATATTTAATATTATAAACTACACTGAAAGGAAAACCTTCGTTCCAACTATGAATTTCATCATTGGATCAATGAATTTTGTCATTAATAACGAGCTAACGTCAGAATTCATTGTTTTAATGAAGAACAATTCGTTGAGTTTCATTCATATTATAAAACTTTTTTTCAGCGTTCACATGAATCTTTTTCATTGGTTTTACGAAGTTAATCATGAATGCAATGAAAATATATCATTGATAACATGAAAAATTTACATCGTAAAAATTAAACTTTTTCGTTCGTTTTATGACCCAATCATGCATGTAATGAAAATATTTCGTTGTTCACATGAAATATTTTCATTGCAATAATGTAACTATTTCACTGGTTTTATGAAAATATTTCGTTGTTCACATGAAACATTTACATTGTAGTAATATATGACTATTTCAATGGTTTTATTTCATGGTGTACATAAAGCACTTTCATTGTAAAAATTAAATAAACAATGCATACATATATTTGTAATAAAAAATATTTATTTTTAAAACTTATAATATATCTTATTATTCAAAAGTACGTACAATAATTTTGAAATATGTGCAATACACATCAATACAATAGAAAAAAATATTTATAAAGTAAGCACATTTTATTATTTAATATATATATTTTTATAATATATTATTAATTTCAGTAATGAGAAGTGCAATTTTAAAATTTTTTTTGGTACTTCCTACATCAATTTCATACAAATAATTTTCGACAAAACACCAAAAATTTTAACATGCTAGGGGGACTCTACATTAAAAATATGAAATATTTTAAAACATACATCAAAAGCTCTAATAAATTCGTTGAACTCTATTAAATTAGAGTCTAAATAAACATAAAACTTGGAAACAATAAAATTTTTAGGATCCCCAATGCCTAAAATAAATGGCTGTATTGGTTCACTTTTACCTTGCAAAAAATTTATTTGGTCTTGTAAACCCTGCATAGTTTTACTGATATATATAAATGATTCCTGGGAGTTTTTAATGGAAAATCTCCCATATTCTCTCTTTCCATTAACATTTTTTCTTGGGAATTTTTTGGTGGGGTATAGGCAGTAATGTAGGCTCCACAATACTTTTAAAAAGTAAACGTTTTCATCTGCAATGATAAGGAGAAAAAAGTTATAAATACATTTAATATATTATATATAAATATATTTCTATATGTTGATAGTTTTCGATAATTGTTGATCCGGCTGAAGTCCATATTTGAATTAGTATAAATTCAAATTATATTAGGAGTGGAATATTTAATCAGACTAGCAGAACGTATTAGTAGTACTAATTTCGATAGGCCGCTACACCATCTCATCAGCGTTCATTGTTAATTTTTACCAAGTTTTTAGTGTCTAGGAATTTCAACTATTTAATCAATTTTGTTAACGAAATTGAAAACGAGCGACATTGTAACTTCTTGTATTATACTTTGTTTTGGTGTGTACGAAATTCCTAAATCTGAATATCGAAAACTTCTAACTTAATACATTTCAGTCCAAAGAAAATTACGTAAAAATTATTATGTGTATATTTAATAAATTTTTTAAATTACCTTTCACCGTATCACATCCCTCTAAAGTTTTCACAACATTCCTTATTTCATTATCATGAATTTGTATGTTCTTTAAGTGGGTGAAAGTTTTACCAATTTTTGCTCTCCATTCACTTATTACTGAAAACTTTCCTTCAATAACATTAAAGTCCATATCAATCTGTAATTAATTAAGTTGGAAAAAGATTAATTGCAAGTTTGTAAGAAGTGAATGAATATGCATAATATTTTTAAACATATTTACAAATTGTGATCCAATGGGTCCTGTGTAGTATGGCCACAGTAGGAAGGAAAAAGTTCAGTGGAGCATTGAAATATAGTTAATGACGCTGCTTCATTAGGTGAATGAATGTTTTTTCTCTTAGTGTACATACACTGACTTGAATAAAATTTCTTTGAAAATATTTACAGATATCAGAATTCTTCATTCTTGACAAACAATTTTAAGTGGAAATACCTTGTATTTTTATACCATGCTTAACCTAAATAATTATAATTATTATATATATTGAAACTAATAATTTGGCTTAAGTTCAAATCCGAGTTTACCCATTTATTTTTTCTAATCTTTTTATTTCATTTTTTATTAGAAATTTTTTTGGATAAATTCATCATTTTTTTATTAAGAGAAGTACTATATATGGAACAATTTTTATTATTCATCAGACTAGCAGAAACGATCAGTACTAATTTCGAGGTCGCTACACCATCTCATCAGCGTTCTTTGTTCAATTTCACCACTTTTGACGGTGTATACTATAATTATAATTTTTATATTGATTTTGGTTGACATATAACAATTATTTTTAATTATTATTTTTTGCTTGAAATATAACAACTATTTCCTGATTTTTATATTTTTATGAAAAATGTATTTTGCGTTCGATGAGGTATGCCATTATAATTATAAACAAACTTGCAGATGAACATATCAACAATCCTTTATTACAAATAACTAATTAAGCTTTTTCTTAAGACTTAACGTAAAAAAATAAAATCTGTAATTATGTTTATAATAAAATAAAGAAATAATTGTTATATTTCAATATTAATAAAAACATACATTTCAAACTTACTTAAACAATTTTTTTACAAAATATATTTAAGTTTCGGTTGGATACATACTTCAAATCATTATTTAATACACACACACTATTGAAACAATTTTAAATACGAACATGAATAATCAATTTAAAATTTTTGCTTTTTAAATTACTAGATTAACCCAGTGCGCTTTGCTAATCCCCGCCTGAATTTCCCAAAAAAAGTTTTAGTAAACCTTTTCCACTTAAAAAAAATATTAAAATTGGTCCACAAACGACAAAGGTATTTGTTAATAAATTTTTAAGGCGGGCACTTTGCTTCCATCCCCAATTTCTAAAAAAAAATGTAATGGACCTCTTCTCTGTCTTTTGTATTAGAATCTGTAAAAAACTATGTGGAAAGAGTAAGATAATTAAAAAAAGTGGGAGTGGTTGAAAAACGTAGCATATATTTCAATCCAGAGTACCAGTTAAATGTTGTGAAAGTTTCAGGAAGTTCGGGCCAGTGGTCTAGTCTCCTAGACATTTCGTTTTATCTCTTTCAGACCGTGATGCATCTATTGTGCGGGTGGGTTTCGGTCTCAATATTTTCTGATCTACATGACCAATGTCAAATATACCGGCATGCATCCATTTCGCTGATTGTTCTTTATGTTTGTTTCTCATATTATTCAGCTGTTCGTTGAATTTTTGCGAAATTCTCAGTTTTTTCAGAACGATCCGTAGAAGTAAGTGCACTCAAAAAAAAATTCAATCCAACCGTACTTAAAAGTGCGGTAATTCTAGATTTACTAAAATCAAGTACAGAAAGATTGATTTAAATAAGTACGGACTATTAAGTGCTCAAATTAAATTTTTAGTTGATTCAAGATTTTTCACGTGATTAAAGAATTTTGTACTCATTTTAAGAAACTCCAGGATTGGTTTGCTAAAGTAATCCCATTTTCGGATTCATTAAAGTACATTTTATTGCTATTTATTCACAAAATTTTGAGTACGACTCGTATTGAAAATAAGTATAAAATACTTGAATTTAGTACGGCATTTTTCTTTCTGTGTAGTATTTTCAATTACAAAAGTACTAATCGTGTTAATAAATAGTAAAGTGAATTGAAAAAATGATGTATTTTAATGTTTCAAACTAATTGAAGTCATTTGATGTAAAATAAAAGCATTTTGACTAAAAACTTTTACTAAGATGTATCAATTGTGCATGTCCCGAAAATCCTTGAAGGGTATAAAAATAATAACACATAAACATTGATTATATTTTCATACAATGTAGAGACCATTTATCCCAAAAATTATGAAAAACTTCCCAGTAGTTTATATATAAATTACATAAAATGAAATTTTAAATAAAATAAACCTTATTGTTTATTTGAAAAAAAAAAATTGTATACTAGAGAAATATATACACCCCTATTGTGAATAGATTTTCCCTCGAAATATTTCCCTATTCTCTGATGTTCTAACCGTGAAGAATTCCCACGAAAAATGTTGGCATATAAAAATAAATTCCCCTTATCATGAATAATATTTTTCAGGGTGATTTTCCTAACTTTTCCCCTAATTTTTGCAGGAAAACTAAATAAAAAGTTCACGTTTCCTTCCAATGATATATTAAAGTTATAAATATATGTTTTTAAGACAAGATCAGTAGACAGTGTTATTTATTCTCAATAATAAGTCCCAGTAAACCCTTTTTGGACATATTATTATGAATATATTTTGTATACAATCATTGGCACAGAATCATTCACTGCCTCTAAAACACTACTTTATTTACACAAACCAATAAATAAAAAGTTTATAAACTAAGAAAGTTATTTTACTAAGGTTGGAATATCGAAAAATATCATTGTAACTTAACTTTCTATTCATCTAAGTGAATTAAAATATTAATTTTTCGAACACAATTTAAAAAATAGTCTTTACAAAAGAATTGAGAAAAACTTATTTTCTACAGACTCTTCTTAGCTTGGCTTACAGTTTCTCCAATGTTTTCGTAAAGTACAGGTGCGGATCTAACTTATGCTTTTGGAAGGCAAATTTTTTAATGAAAAATAAAATTTTTAGAAAATTCATTAGCAAATCAATATTAATAGGGAATAAGAGGGGAACTATTAATATTTCGATAACTGGCAACACTAATGCCAATAGATAAATCTGGCAACACCACAAGTGCTATTTGTTTTGTTTACAGTGAGTTCAGAAAATCAATTTGACAAAAGAATGGAAATTTCAAGGGAAGGTTTACGTTGGATTATTTTTTGCAACTTTTCACGTGGATTATCTCAACTTGAATGTGTCGATGAACTCAGTTCGATCGTGATCGTAGTTCTATCGCCGACGAATTCTGTGAAGGTCTTCCAAAATTGGTTGCTGTGCCACAAAACATCAATGCCGTGCGTGAACTGATAATGCAAGATCGTCATGTGACATACTGTTAGATAGAGGCATCTTTGCACATTAGTTCTATTTCAATACATTCGATTTTGCATGAACACTTAGTTGTAAAATAAATTTTCTCGTTGCATACGGCATAATTTATCATTCGTTAAAAAAAGGATCGCGGCAAGTGGTGCAAGAAAATGAATAAAAAGTTCAACAGTGATGCTTCAAAAAACGTATATGAAATCGTGACAGGCGACGAATCCTGGATATATGCTTATGAGCCAAAAACAAAACAGCATTCGACCGTGTGGGTATTTCAAGACGAGCTAAATACAACAAAAGTTGTACGTGGAAGAAGCACAGCGATGCAAAGGGTCACCTGTTTCTTCAGAAGAATGGGTCATGTGTTCACTGTTCCGCTTGATCACTGTAGAAATATCAACATTAAGTGGTACTCGACCATTTATTTGCCGGAAGTCTTCGGAGAAATTCGTAAAACTAATCCCCGAAGACGATGACAATGCGAGCTCTCACACATCTTGTTAACAACTGAATTTTTGAGCAGTCAAAACATCGAATTGATGACTCAGTCCTGTCCTGGCACCCAATGCCTTTTTCCTGTTCCCGAATATCAAAGGAAAACTTCGTGGTCATCGATATGCGATAGCCAAAGAGCAGTTGAAGCGTTCAAAAACCGTATTTTGGAGGTGTCTCAAGAGAAATGGAAAAGCTGCTATGACAAATGGTTTGAACGAATTCAAAAGTATATTGACCATCAAGGGGTATATTTCGAAAAACAATAAAGCCCGAAATATTCCCAAAATATAAATACCAGCCCTCGTATTTTACTAGATTTGGTGGGGGAAATATAATTTTTTCCACTTTTTAAAATTTTGCTTCTGTTTAAATCTATTTATAACTTTTCCCTTTATTTACAAACAGCAAGACTTCACTAGAATTTAAATCTGTAGAATACGGTTAATGAGATAGAAATTTAAGCTATAGATGGATCATTAGATCTTTTTTCCAATATGATACCGATTGCGATATCGATACGCTAAGTGAATTTAAGGTAAAATAATTAAAGCACAAGTAGTGTTACTTTTTATTATTATAAAAAGTTATGGCCTAAAAGATTATTAGAATTTATAAACCATTGTCCAATTCACAGTTGTTGTAATCTATAACATTGCATCAAATAAAACTATTAAACTTGGGCACAGTCAGTTGTAAGTTCATGTTGTTATTGCTGCTTCACGCAAAACTTTTTAAAGAAAAAATGGAGAAGACATATCATACTTTCCGATTAAAAATGATTTAAAAAAGTTTTATTAACTATTAAATTCAAAAGTTCAAATATTAATTTTTATTTTTGAAATTTGTCATACTACATCATTTGAAAAACATAGGAAAAATAGTTGTATCGTTGACGAGCGCATTTTTTAATCGTAGAAGATTCCTTGCACGGGAGAAACTGTTACACGAACTGATTCTTCTGTGAGAGTCTTCAATAACACAGCGAAAGGCGCTTATATTAATCGCAGAGGGAATCGTTGTATATTTGTGTAGTTAAACAAAATGTAACATTGAAGTTTTCGTGCTCTTCAAATAATCATTAGAAGAATTTTTTACGACTTGCATATTAATCATTCCAAGATTAAAAGACGAGCGTATTAGAAACTGTGTAAAAGAGTTATAATCAAGAAAAAAAAGTAGATGGTTTTGTTATTGTTACTGGTCAGGTCATCATCAGAAGATTCTTTTGGGAGTCGTTTATTAATCACAATCGTCTAACAAACATCCTATGCTAGCTGGGCTGTAGAACTTATATGTGTATTTCTTCATTATTAAACTTAAATTTCTTTTTTTATAAATTTTAAAGCTTTACAAATCTTGTTTCCTTTTGTAGATTTACTGAGAACTGATAGAGGAGAAAAAATTCACGGGAGATTTACGATAGCATTTTTCTTTTCGAGGGGAATAAAAATTTCATGGGAACACAAATTTTTCTTGTTATTCACGATAGGGGTGATAGATTCCGAAATCCCGGTTATTTAAAAATGAGTACCGATTGGCATCCCTTATGTTTACATATGTATATGTGTTGCGTTTAAAATTTTATTTTAACTGTAGTCCAGATGATTCACTAATCCTTACAGTAGCTGAAACTATATCTGTCCGGATTATAGAGGTTGTACTGTAGTTAGTCTTATGCCCACACGATCATAACAACATCGTCTTGACTGCCTTTTTCTGCCTTGGTATGTTCAATTCTATGTACGTAAGATATGCGTAGTGATAAGTGCACTTGAATAGGAGTCATGTTCTACTACTGGATTACCTGTGAATTTATATATTAACTTGCAACTTTATGTTTGAAGTGTTAGTTATACTACCACATTCATAACAAGACTTCCTGTTATTTGTGTTGACGGTTAGATTAGGTTAGGTAAGGCTGGCAGCCAGAATCTCTGACTCACTTAGACCGTTTTGGTCCATTATGATGTCACGGGAACTCTACTTATGCGGAGTCCTCACCGTCGAACCAACCAGAGCTCAATATAAAGCTACCAATACGTTGCAGTTCAACACTAGCTACGTCGGAAAGTTCCCTGAACTCAAGAGCGCCTATTGTGGCCATTCTCTTTCTTGCCAGTCCGGGACAGTGAACGGCAGTCAACGGCTATAATAGTATATATATGTATATATTAACTAAAGTCGTTGAAGTAACATTCACTTTTAACCAATCCGCAACTTCTTTTATAGCAAAGATCTCTACCTGGAAGACACTGCAGCGATCCGGAAGTCGCTTTGATATACGAAGACCTAAAGTCCCTGAAAAGACTCCATAACCCATACCTTCTTGTGTTTTGGAGGCGTCCGTATAAAAATTAACGGTTTTCCTTATGCCTGGAGTATAATTCCTCTACAATTCTGTAGGTGGTATCCAGGATTTATAAAGACGTTCGTGTAACAACAAAGGGGAGTTTTCGTCAATCCTCCACCCCCTGCTTCATCGTCGAGTATTCTGCAGTAGCCGATACCATTTCCGTTTCACAGAGAGGTACATCGAAGACGGATTGCTGACGTTATTTCTATCTCCTTCCCTGCTAGGTTCAATGGTAGTAGGTGCAGAAGCATCGCCAATGCGTCCGTAGAGGTAGTGCGAAGAGCACTGGTAATATAGGAGGATGCAAGTCGTTGAACCTTGTATAGAATGTGTAGATACAACTTTTTCTCCAGGGACGACCACCACACAATTTATTTATTCAATTATTTATTGGGTCAATAGATTTTTACGCCCTTACTGACTAATTATGAATAACAAATATAGAGCTATATATATAAAAATAATTGGTTCAACAATTTAGATATAAAGTAAGATTTCTCTTCAGTACGTCATTACTCTCAGATAAGTCCATAATATGGTAACATTTATTGAAGTTAACACATGCGCAACGAAAAGAATCATTATTAGCATATACAGAACGGTAGTACTTTAATGCCAAGAGTTCAAAATTGCGGGTGGGTCTTACAGGAACATTGAAGTTTAGTTGACTAAGTAGGAACTCTGAATCAACATCACCAAGAACCAGACGCAGAACAAATAAAGCACTCAGCATCAATCGTCGACTTTTTAGAGTAGGCAATTTTATCAGAGCAAGTCTGCTATGATACGGCGGCAAGACATAAGACTTTCAACCAGAAAATTAAAAATTGTTTTGGTACCGATTCAATACTATTAATATGTATAGAATAACAAGGATCCCAAACAATAAATCCATACTCAACAAATGTTTGAACAAGAGAAGAATGTATATAAAAGTTTTCCTTTCCTTTCACTCTCTCTAGAATATTAATTTTGAAACTCAGTTTCGAGTCAAGGATAACTCCGAGATATTTTGCAGTGTTGGACACTTTTATATCCATGTTATTAAGAGTGATAGGTTGAAAAACAGGTATCTTGTACAAACCGGATTTGCCTAGAAGCTCCTATAGCCGAAGTTATCCGGTGTATAATCCTACAATAAGATAGACAAGCCATCAATTATCGCATCTGGAGAAATGTTATTGAAAGTATGCACACATTTCGTAACTAATATATTTGATAATTTGTTTGCAATCTATCGAGTAAAATGCCAAAAAATAATATAATTTGAAATTTTTTACTGCATTCAAAATAATTCCCACGAAATTGTTAAACACCCAAAACAACACATAACAGCAACAACAATACAAAACATACAATTTTGAAATACTGTACAACTTGCGAGTATGAGTAACAGTACTTTGATATTTTACGCACATTAATTTCAACATCAACATCGCCGTATGTTGGTTAGTTGCTGCAAATTAAGCCAAGTGAATGGCAGCCAATCGGCATTATCGGGGCAACTACAATACAAAAGGAAGATACGCATGCTAAATACCTAATTAAATATTAAACAAAATAACATTTAACGCGCGCTTCTATCTAAGACATGCTTTAACAAAATGTAACAAAAAAACTCTCAACCACTTACATCAACAGCAGCAGCAGCAGCAATAGTGAGCAGATTTAGGAAAAACACTATTTTGCAAGCGGTAGCAAAGAAAACGAAAAGCAAAACTTTAAAAGCGTTAAACGCTACCTTTTTTGGTAATCAGCTCATGCGGCGAATTTTACACATTGTACAGTAAAAAGATTTTTACAAGCGATATGACTTGATACGCTAGTAAACTGTTTGTTTCTCTAGCTGAACAAACGAACCGTGCCCAGTGGTTTTACAAGTGCGTGTGCGTAATTTTTTATTTTATATTTTTTAGTGCGAACGGTGATGTTTGGCGTTTTTGTACATTCGATACAATAAAATTAATGGTTAACCACAATTGGAGGCCTTTAAATGCAAATGACCACAAAAATGCAATGCATACATCATTAGATAAAATTAATGGTGTCGGTGTGTGAATTTTTCTTTTTGTTTGAGCTATTTGCGTTCAAGTCGGTTTTTGAGTGCGTTTCTTTGAAAGTCATTATTATACATACATGTGTATATTTTTTATTTTACTGATTTATCGTAATTTTTCAAAAGAATACACATTCGCAAAAAATTGATTTTTTGCAATGTGACTTAATAATGCACTATCGAACAAATACCCCAGCCGACCCTCTACATTTTTTCAATAGTGGAAGAGTCAGTTTAACATCTTTTTTGGTACTGCCAGCACTTTTACCAGCATTTGCAGCACCACCCTCATAGTACTTCCTTTCGCAACCAAGGTTGATTTTATTTCCATTTAACAAACCCACTTCTAAAGTTTCCTTTCCATTCAGAAAGAAAAAAACCTTTTAAAAGTACATTTATATTATTAAACCATTTAAAATCTTAAGAAAAACTCCCCACAATTTGTAAATATCTATTCACATCTTAATATTCATAATACTCGCATAAAAACTAACGAAACAAGTAAAAGTCAATTCAATTAAAATATAATTTCGTATAAATATGCCAAAAAAAATTTTATAAGAAATGGAATGAATTAAAGTGAAAGAAAGCAAAAAAGCGTAAAACTGCTTAACACTTCTGCTTGAAAGGAATTGCAATTGTGTGTGCAAATTTCACACCAATACAAAATACATTTACTCTCTCTCACACACATGCACATATACTTTAAGACACATACATACACAGAAAGAAATAAAATACAATATCAGTAAGTTTTTGCAAGTGCACAAGTAAACAAATAATGGTCTTAATTAAACTTTTGTACTTGTGTTTTCAATTAAATATAATTACTAATAATTAATCATTTAATATATACGAGAATATTTGTAAGTTTTCAGTAAAACATTTAATTATATTAATTAAGTGTTTCATTAAAATAGTTTAAATTTCTTATTAATTATGTTATTGAATCAATTAGGAAAATAATTTAATTGTAAAGAAAAAAAAATATTTTATTATGAGAATACAATCATGAAATTAAAATTAAAATTTATTACGCCATTATTTACCATTTACAATATTTTTGAAAGGTACAAAAGTTTTATTTATTTATTTTATTTATTTAAAAATTAGTCAAAGGAAATAATCCTTGCAGACTAATAATAAAATACTAAAATTGTATTAAATTACTAGAATTAAAATAAAAATTTATTAGTTATGAATTAAGAAAACCAATGATTTTATGCTTTATAATATTAGAATTCAAAGAAAATCAACAAGTTCAGACAAATAATTATATTGACGACATAATCTCATGAAAAGATCAGCCAGAGTATAATAACAAGAGGATTATAATGACGAGTACTACGACTAGGAATATTAAATTTAACAGAATTTAAAAGAAATTCAGAGCAAATATTACCATTGATAAGGTTTATCATAAAAGGAAAGGTAGAAAGGTTTATTAATGCTAATCTGAATATTAAATCTCCAGCGAAACATTTGGTTTCGTTGCTTTTAATAACTAAAGCTTTAATCATATTCATTAAATATTTATTTGAATAAATATTTGTCAATTAAAGGGATTAATTAAAAAAAGTTTTAAATAATATTTTCCGTGTACGTACGTGTACGTACATACAATAAAATTACACTTATTTATTTTGAAAAGCAAGAAACTAAATGCAATCCTCCAGTACAACAGCGACAAATATAAAACGGTAATTCATAATTCATTTGCTGCTGCTTCAGGCGAATGTTGGCGGCGGAGCTGAAATAAAATCCAGTACGATTCTTTACACAGACACAAACATTTTTAAGCACACAATTGGTTTAACAAAGTTATAAATGAAAAATACCAAAATCCATTGGTTATAAAAACTAATTCCTACAAGAAAAACAATGACACAAGAAATAAAAAAGCAAGGATCCTTTAAGTAAAACAGTAGCAAAATATCAGGGAGAAGGAACACAAATTTTAAAACGAATTCAACCAACTACTTGCAAGAAAGAGAAAATATATTAAGAAATACATAAAAAAGTTCTTTTGTTTTGTACTCTACACTAAAAAAAGAGTAATGTGGAGTTCTACGTCAGTTTGAAAATTTTACGAAGATGATTTAAAAGAAACTTTTTTCAACGGTTATGTAATTGATAAAGTTTCTGACAATATATTAAAGGAACAAAGTGTAATGTTTTTTGGCGTTTCATGAAGCAAAAATATTAACACAAACTGCACAATGCTCAGGGTCGTTTCAGGAATCGAACCAGCGAGCTTCTGAAAAATATAGATATGATGGTTTGTGGGGGTTGAGAAAAAATTATATATTCTCAACCAAAAAATTATATTTCCGAACCGAACATGAAAAGACCAGTGTCACTTTGTGGCATTAATGGACAATGTCAGAAGCTGATGTAGGTGGATAAATTGATGACGTGTAACACAAGAGAAATCCAATGTTTCTCAGTTAATTTTGATAGCCTGGTTCCTGAGATATACCGTAAAACAAAAAATAATGGGACTTGCACCACGTAATTTGCCGTAACTAGAGGACTAGCTGTTGGATTAATTTAAGTTAAATACAAAACAATTAAAAATAAAATTTCCTTTCTATTATATTATCTTAAATTTTTTACTTGCACCATAGTTTTGGAGATATTTGCATAGTTTTTGCATAAAACCCATTTTTCCAAGCAAAATGTGCTGATTTTCATTATTAAAAAATTTAAAAAAGATTAAAAACGAAAAAAATATAAAATTGTCGTCAAAAATTATGTATCTACATATTTTTCCAATAAAATGAGCCGTATTAAAATAAAAATATTTTTGTTTGTTGACCTGTGTAATTCAACAAAAGGAAAGGGATTCACAAAAGACACATTTTCAAATTTCTTTAAATAGCCTTATTTTAGACCGTTTTATTGATCACTGAAGGTAATAACCAGGGAAACTTGAAATATGATGTAAAAAAATTTTTATATGCGCATTAAATATGCAGTAAAAAAGTGAAAATTGGCTATAAAAATTAAACAAAATATATATAATCTTAAAAAACAAAAATCCTTTTTTTTTTGAAAATAACTCACAAATATATTATTCAAAATTAAATAACATTCGCATTAGAAATAAAGTTAGAATATCCAGAATAAGAAACATAACAAGTAAATAAAAAAACCAAAACTTTTACTTCAATTTGTAAGGAAATGTCGATATCAGAATTTAAAATTTTTAGTGGTAATAAATATTGCAACAAACAACAAATTTTTTACTTAGATTTTCAAATAAACAACGTTGTCTAATACAACTAAATAAACTATTATACATTGAAAATGTACTTGCAGCACTTCCTTAACATCATATTTTGAAACTGCTTTGGAGTAAGCAAATGTAGGTTTGCAATGAGATGTACTCGTACATGTCGAAAATGAAAAGGTTCAACTGATAGATACAGAAAATAGAAAGGCCATCTATTGATCAGATCTTAAATCTGATTTTTTGTTTTCATGGCAAAAAAAATTTTTGAACCGTATTAAAGTAAACAAATTATCAAACCATGCTCCAAAAGTGTCAGAGGTGCTCTATTATTAAAAAAAGTTTCTGTATATATTCCCTTAACAATAAAATATGCAAGAAAATTATGTAAAGTTGAAAATATGCAAAAATATGCACCAACAAATCGATGCCAAGATTCATAAAATTGTCCGAAACAAATAAATATTTTATCACTGTCCTCATGAATGAATGAATGAATTGTTCTTGTTCGGGAAACACAGGACACTGCGACCGAAGACCTATTGTATCCCTTGCTAGGTGCTAGAGCACCTCATCTAGAACTGTTTTCCTGAGGAATCTCAAGATTGCTAGTGGTTCTAATGTTGGCAGTTCCCAATCCTGCAATAGGTGCTTGACCAATTGGGTATATCTTCTGTGGCATAAAGCTTTACAGTCCTTCAGAATATGATCTGGAGTTTCGTACTCGTAATCACAGAATCTGCACAGGCTATCATTCTCAAAGCCAAGTCTATGACGGTGTTTTCTCAGTCTGCAATGGCCCGTGAGGAAGCCTGTGAGCATTCTTAGATTGTTTTTACTTAGGAACATGAGAGCTAGCTGAGAAACGGTTTTGGTTATACGTTCCAATCATTAGCTTTGCATGTCTCAGTCCAGGGATATTGTACCAGTGATGTTCCCTGGTGTTTCTAGTCACCATTGACACTGTCCTCATAGATTGCACAAGAAAAAATATGCAATTGCATGTTTGTGGTTTCCCTGGAAATAGCACAATTTTTCATAGACTGAAAGTTATAACTTTGATGGAGAACGATTATGTTGTGCAAGGCGATCGTAATCATTTTTAGTCCCCGTCAAAAAATGATAATTGTGGCGGTCAGTGGCATCATAGATCCCAAATAGATGAACCGATACTTATATATATTTTATTTTTTTTTGCTAAAGGCGGTTTAATCATGCTTTTTCATTAAATCGTCTTAGGAGTTTGGAAGCTACGATGCCTTAGATTTTAAAATTAAGTTTGTTTTTATAACAAATTTTAGTTTCATTATGACGCCTGGGAAAGCGGCAGCATAAAAAGCCGTGACATGTTATCATCCTGACAGACTCAACGCTTACCATGACACATACATTTTGTAGGGATTTATTGACTACTTCTTTGGTCTTACCGTCTGAAAATAGAGTAACTTAACACCTATTAGAATTTTTTAATCATGCCATACGAGATTGAATATGTTCAGGTAATCTCACACATAAAGCACATATCCCTTTTATACTGATTATGTAGAAACTTTACAGAACTGTCATTTAAGCATCTCTTAATATCCCAATAAACAAAGAGCTTCAAAAATGTCATTAAGATCCTCAACATGTGATCTAGAAGTGGCGAAGAATTTCGATAATTTCTAATGATTTTTACATACGCTTGCCACTGCAGGGAGTACTCGTTTTTGATGCCTATTCACTCGATCCGGAGTCATGTTTAAGATATTAGGAAAATTTGTTTTTTTTTAATTTATTTTTAATTAGTAGAAAGGCGTTCCTTTTTATTACTCATGTGGAGTTATGAACAGTGACGCCAGTTTAGCCTTTTCGAGGCTAGATTTAGACCTTTTTCTTGTCTTTTAGCCTCGAAATTTACGATTTAGTTTCGTGGCTTTTTACCCTTTTTTTTAAATTTAGCCTCAAAAATCATAACATTAAAAAATTAATCCAATGCACAAATGTAAGTATGGTGAATAACTTTTAAGTTAGAAATGCACAAATGTTGGTCAACAGTTCTGAGTGGAGAAAGAAAATTCATTTCTTGATTTTGTTAATCTATTATTTAGCTATCTATAGGGTCCTTCAATAAGAAGATTCATTTTAATATATAAAAAAATTATTGGATGTTTGTTAAATTCTAAAGAGCATGGTATCCCATTCATAATGGAAAACAATATCAATGCCTACGCCTATAGGGCAATGTTTTCTCTTGAAATTTTCCATCACCAATTTTTACGTTTGGTGCTGATTACAATTTTTTACGCATTGAACGTTGAATTATTAATAAAATTTTGTATCCATTTTTAGCTTTTATTTTTGGGTGTTTTAGTTTTTTCTGGTTATGAAATGTCGGTTTTGTGAATCGATGAAAACAAGGCGAATTGATATAGGTGAACTTGATAGCGCAGCTGATAACTTTTTTTTAGTTTTATCCAAGGCAAATAAGGGTTGGATGTCAAAATTTATTTATTTTTTCGTTTACTTCCATTATTAAATTAAAAAGGTATGTATATGCAACATCATATATAATTTAACATTTAATTTTTATTCATTATTAATGAATCTTTCATTTACTTTCCATTCTGCAAGTAGGGATCAATATAATTCGATCGCCTGGATGCCTCCACAGCACAGGCCATCAAAGTATTAAAACTTTGTTCCTCGCTAGCTTTATAAGTATAACCATTTGCTTTATTTGTGTGATTTCGCAAATGCAGTATACTTTGAGTGTTGCGGGAATACAACATTTGAAAAGATACCATCGAACAAATGGCCGGATTCAGTTTTTTATATTTTCTGTCTGATGATACAAATAAAATTTTCAAGTTCAAAACATCGGTATATAAATCTAAATTAAAGTGTAATTTTTCCTCACGTTTCTTTAGCAAATCAGCCATAGACAAAACATGAACATGAGGCAAACACATGCGTAGCATCACATTTAAAGTCAACAACAAAGTAGCAACAAATTTTGCAGGTTCACTGCAATAATGAGTGTCGATAAGATTAAATGTTATCAAATGGTAGCTTAGTTTTTCTAATTTTTCAAATATTTTCGACATGGAAACAGTTCCACTTTTCCGGGCAATCAAAAAACAATACCTCAACCTAAAAACAATTTCTTCTAAAACTTATAAAAAAGAAACGTAAGTTTACATAACCTCTCGAAAGGAAAGCGGTCTTCAATGGGATTGTAAAGTGTACTTACAGCCGTGAAAATTTTTTGATTGGGTGGCGGGAAAATCACCGATTGCCAACGACGTTGATCGGCAGTAAGAATAGCAGGAGCCAATAATTGAGCAGCGGATCTTTGAAACATTTCCACAGAGATTTCTTCAACAATAATAATATTTGTTAAAGTTAATATTTCAAAGGATTTCAAAAAAAGAACCCTCAACAAACAACAATTTTTGAAATAATAATAATTTTTAATATTTTATTTTTTCGCCTCAGTCAAATGTTTTTAACAAAGTACTATGATTTTACAAAAACAAAATGCTTGTGGTTTTTGTTGTCTTGTACTTGTTGTAGTATTAAATTCACCTGTATGAATTCGCCTTGGATGAAAATATAAAAAATAATTGTTCAATTCACAAGCTCGTATTAACGTCGTATGTGTTGTGTAATCGTCTACAAATGGTTGTATTGAGGCCAGGTATGGAAAAATTCTATTTGTTAGATTAATTTGTAAAAATCTTTCAAATAAGGTCTGGAATTTTATATTCATTAAAGACAATTCTGATGGGCTTTCATACATCTCGCTCTCTTAAATACATAAATAAACGTAAGAAAATTATGTCACTTTATTTGGAAGACTCATCGCTCGAGCGTTATAAATATCATTGCGTATATTTAATGCAAATGCCAAAATATGTAGTAAGAAAAATTTATAATTTTTAATAACCAATATCGGCTGAAGTATCATATATTTACTCCGTTTATCTTAACGGAGATATAATAGAAGAGGTAGACACTTTCTGCTACTTTGGAAGCTTAGTGGCTGCAGATGGTGGGTCAGAAGAAGATATAAATGATCGGATCAATAAAGCACGATCAGCTTTTCAATCGCTTTGCAAAACATGGCGATCAAACGATATCAGTACAGCAACAAAGATTCGGATCTTCAACAGTAGTATTACTAGCGTACTTCTCTACGGTTGTTCCACCTGGAGATTAACCCAAGAAAGCCTAAGAAAACTACAAGCTTTTACTAATCGATGTCTGCGCCAAATGTTACGAAGGTCATGGAATGACATGGAATCCAGTTGAAGCATGAGATAATAATCGTCGTAGCTGGAAGGAGTTCGTTGGCGTTCTAAGTTCAAAATGAGCGTTTTATTTATTTTTTTTACAAATGTAATGAAAATTTTACAAATAAAGGAATTTAATATAATATAATATCGGTTAATTGTGAAAATAAGTATATTTCTTTTTAAACCGATAAGTAACAAAAAATGCGTCTCAAGCCGAACTAAATTAATTCTCTTAGCAATTCCATTGTAGTTTAATGAGATACTGTTCAATTTCCTTTGGATGTTTTTCTTTCTTTTGTGTACATTTTATTTTGGCTTTAGAGAATGTAGCCAAAAACCAACGTGTCGCGACGCCAAAAGTCATGTTCACCATCTTAAAAAAACACCAACAACAGACAAATCTTTCTTCGGTTTTTGTTTCATTTCAATTTGAATCGAGAAAAAATAGAAGCAGCTCCTTATTGCTGCTAAAAACAAAAGGCAAGTGTAACACACACATACATATGCACACACACACACACACTCTCAGTCTGTATTTAAGTTTTTACTGGGTACAAGGACAAGCGCCACATTAAGTAGTTCCATTAAAAATTGAGCATTTAGTAAGACGATGATTTGAGATCTTGTTCTTCCTTTCATTTTTTCTTAGACTTTTTATTGTTTTTATTTTAATTTTTGGAAATCTACCAAAAAAAATAAAGTACAACAGCAATTCCATTGATTTCTTTTAGAACGTCTTTGACTGTTTTTGGCTAAAGTGCAACATATACGTGTATTTTTGGTTGTATTTGTTTTTCGTTTTTCTGGGCAAAAAAAAAATTAAGATGTTACAATGATACACATCTTTAGAAATTGTTTGAAGTACAAAGTAGATTATTCTTAACAAGTTGCGTTAAATTTTGTTTTGTTTCCAATTTTTCTGTTGTTGTTCGATTTAATTTTTTTTACATTTTCTTTAAGACATTTAGCTAATAAATCATCGAAAGCTTTAAAGCGTGTGAATTTCAATAGTTTTTCTTTTCGTTTTCTTTATTTCTTATTGATATTTAAAAGCAATGAAATGGATAAATGCAATTCTGAACAGTGGTTTAAAGTGGTTTAATGCAAAATTAAAAACATTAACAACAATTTGTTAAAAAAGAATGGCACAGCATTTTGAAACCCGGATAAAAAAGAGTAGAATTTTAAGTTTATCGTTTGTGTTTGTGTAAATTGCTATTGATAATGTTTCAAGAAAATCGGTTTCGCCGTTAGGGAGTTCGGATGCTCCTCTTGTACCACTTTTTATATTAGTAATTAAAATGTATATATGAGTAATTAATGTGATAATTTGCCAATCCCGTCCTATTCCACACTAGTACCGGTCGTATATAAACTTGGACACAATCTAATTGGATCTAATTCGTCGCTTTTGAAAACGGCTGATTCGATCACGTATTTTCGAATAATCGAGTAGCGATATCGAAAGCGATGATTATATATCTATTTATCGAAACAATCGATACAAATAAAGTATGAGAATTTTTCATTTATTTCACAGTCCATATCACAATCCTTATTAAATGTTTGACTTCAGAAAAACATGGGAATGATGAAAAAGACACATGAGATAAAATCAAATTGCCACCGTTTAACGGTAACTTGTGATAATAAATTTAAACTTTTCAATTAATTTGGGAGCACTTGTGCTTGTTGGAATAGTAATAGTTTTCGTATTTCATCTCCTAAAGATATATCTATAGATAAAGACTTAAATGTGTTTACAATCACCATCACCTGACAAGTGTTGAAATACCCAGCAACAACTTTGATGACAAAGTAATGAGTTAAGTGCTATTAAACATTTCACAACATTGTCGTTTGAACTTATTCTCTAATATGGCATTACAAATAACGACTTTGAAATGTCAAAACTTAGTGTCATTTTATATACAAAACACAATTTTCCACTTCACAACGTACTGTATGAGTTGAATGTCGTATAGAAGTTTTGTTTAAAGAATTTGCCATGGTAGAATAATACAGGTAGTGTCGAAGCTACAACAACAGTGCTTTTAGGTTCGAAGCTGTCAAAAAGCACAAAAGAAAAATGGCAAAATGGTTGCATTTTCTGTTCTATAAAGAATTTTGTTTCTTTTTATTTTCTTATTTGCATTTGAAACAAATGTTCAAGTGTGCTTTTTTAGTAGTGTGGGTGTGTGTTAGTAATACATACATAATAAAATTTTTACAGATTCGAACCCAAAAAAAGTTCGTTAACGCTTCGATACTACCTGTATTATTCTACCATATATATATAACCAACCAAACGAATAACCAACATTATTTGTACAACACGCAACTCATAGATTAGGTTGTGGAGCCTTCCGAAAATACCGTTGTGTAGTTTGAAATCAATTGACTAATTTTTACAGCATTAATTTTGGAACCAATGGGGATACTCTTACAATTTTTTTAGTCAAATGTTACCAGCAAAAGCCTGATTGGTTCGATTAGGAGGGCGTCTTGCTCAATCACTGGTTGGCTTTGTATGAAATAAGTCCATTATAGTGCATTTCTTTTTAATAACGATACTTAATAACTAAAAACCTCTCTTAAAATATATCCTTTTTAATAGATTCAAAGGTACTGAGTCCAATTCTGCAATTCCTAAAATATTAGGGACTTGTATTTTACACTATTTAAACATATTTTATTTATTCTTTATTTTTGACGTATGTGTTTGAACGGACATTCAATATTATGAAACAAAGGATTGTTTTAAAAATATATTTTTTCAAAAAATTCAAAAAGTTTTGTTTGCTGAGGGTTTTTAGAATTTCATTGCTACTAATGCCAAATCTTATATAAAAACTTTGAAAAAAAACAATGAGAATTCCAAAAATCGCAAATGTATAAATTATAAAAATATATCCAGCGTACTATGCTTATAGTTTTGCAATTTTTAAAACTCTCATTGGTTTTTTAAACATTTTTGTATAAGATTAGAGGTTTGAAACTTCTCAAAAATATGGTTTAAGGTCTACTGATGATTTGGCATTAGCACCAATGAAATGTTAGAAAACCCTTAACAAACAAAACTTTTTGAATTCTTTGAAAAAAGATATTTTTAAAACAATCTTTTGTTTCATAATATTGAATGTCCGTTCAAACACATACCGCAAAAATAAAGAATAAATAAAAAATGTTTAAATAGTGTAAAATACAAGTCCCTAATATTTTAGGGATATTTAACAATTAACTTCGAAGCGGGTGACAACTGTTACGGGTCCCTTATGTGTGTCAATAATTGATGGTTCAGTCAAGCATTGGATCGAGGTATCATTCCATCACTGAGACACGCACCAGCATTTGCTATAGACTTTAGCGAATTCTGGCAGTCGATTTTTAGTTATAGATTTCCATTCTCATCTCGTTAGCATCTGATTTAGGCTGAGTTCCACTATCGCCTCCATACACAGATAGCAAAGATAATCACTTTAAGCATTTTATTTTAAACATTCCTTAGTCCTTGCATTATAATTATTATTATAACACATTTTATACCGAAACGGTATTATGCTGGTATGATACCAATATTGAGAGAAACGGTATTTGAATACTCCTATTTTGCAAACCGATATTACGGTCTCGGTATTGATACCGGTATTTAATTTAAACAATATGCTGCCAGTATCCGTATTAATTACGGTACCGGTTGCCAACCTTGTTAAAAAGTTTACCTTTTTTATCAGTTGTTTATTTTTCTTGTGAAGCTTATTTTGCAATATCAGCCTTTAGAGGATATCTAAAAGATCTAACATCGTAAATGCTGAATTTGTATTTGTTTCGAGTTCCATCAAACATCAATCGGTTTCGAAAGACTATATTCAAGTTTGTAGTCGTTGATTGGACTGCTTGTCTCTGTTTGATAACAGATTTGATCTCTCATCAAAATCAGCATTTAATGCGATTTTCATTGAGCTTGGTAGCACAGGCTGCTAACCATTGCGGAATTGGCCCCCTTGGTTGCTAATTGTTCCCTTTGTTTCAGGATTTGTTTTTACAGTACTTCCATTATAGATGGGATCGTGAGTAACTTTTCACTCACTACTCATGCACGATCTTATTTTTTTGAATTACACTCATGCATGTTCATTTCAGTGGAAAAAAAGTTAATCATAAACTCAAGCCCACAAAATACGGACGAAAAAAATACTCTTGTGTTCATTTATAAAAACTTGATTATTTGCCTGTTCCCAGACCACTGTTCCTACAAACAAACGACCAGTATACGGAAGTGAAATTGTCCACTACGCAATTGTTTCATAAAACTAAGTGAAATGTTACAATAATTTTTAAATGTATAAATTTCTTAAACACACATCCGAACACATAGCTAAAAACCCGAAAAAAAATTGAAGAGGAGAAAAAATTTGTACAAAGAATAATTAAATAAATCACCGAAGATGACAATAAATCGTTCACACAATTATGACATGATCAGGAAGAAACCAGAGCGCACAGCATATAATTTAATGCCAACTCAGAGACATTTCTTTTAGAACCCAAACTCCAACTGCAAAAAGAAAACATATAAAAAGTCCATTTATGGACTGTTAAGTGCGTTTTCAAAAGCACCATATTATTGCTGTTGCTGGCTTTTTTTTTTGGTGTAACCTTTTCTACATTATAAACGCCAACCAAATAAATCACTACACAAAAATGATGAAATTATTATTTATGTACCCTGTGCTCCAGTTATGCTTCACAAAAAATAAAGGAGTTAAAATAAAATAAATAGCAAAATAAACGTTGAATGTAAAAAAGATGAAAAAGGTGTATTCTTTTTTTACCTGTTGAGATTGTGGAAAAAGCCACGAAGATGAGCTGTATCAGCGGCAGCAGCAGCAGGAGCAGCATTAAACACAAAACAACACCAACCAGTAGCCAATACAGGGTTGGATGTACAAACTGTATAAAAAACGCCTTTTTTGATGGTTCTTCTACACATAAAGTGAATGTGTGGTTCATTGTATGTTCTCGTACATTTATAATGGGCAAATGCTGCCTGCCGACCATGCATGCATACTTTCGTATGTGTGAGAGGCGCTGAAGTCTGGCACTTACGGTAGACAGTATTGTATGGAATGCTGTGCTATTTTATGGTACAACAGAATTGTAAAAGACTGCGATGATTGAAAAGTTAAGCAAGGTTTTCTGTTGTATTGTGGAATATATCTAGTCTTTAGATATGCTAGTATCGGCATAGTTTGGGCCTCAGGGTATCTGTTGTAAATGAAATACCGGTCTCCGACCGTGAAGAAAATGTTTAAATTTTAAGACGGTACAGATATCACAAAAACTTCTGGCCTTCTATGGGCCCCAATTGCCGATGCCTTCATATTTACGTTTTTTCATATCCACAACATTAAAACTAGATATGTTTTTTCATCAACCGCTCGTTTTTGCGACCCATTAGCACTATATGGTCCAGTTATTACCAAAGCAAAGGAAACCACAAAGGCATAACCGTACTCTCTTAGAGTATTATTATTAATTAATTATCCAGAGCAGCTGAGTCACAAGAGCACACACAGTTTGTCCAATTATACGATGTTGGATGACAAATGTTTTAAAAAAATCCTTTCGATTACTGATCATTAGGGGAGATACTACAGATTTAGTGGCATAAAATTCTTTTTTAGAGAAACATTTATTTGAAATTCACTTTAAATTTCCGTAAATGTTTTATTTCAGTTTGAGCTCTTTATTTCTGTGAGTAGTAAGAAAAGGTGCTTAAGTCATATTTTGCGTTTTTGTAGGAGAGGTCTATTTAACTTTAATCGGATTTTTAGAAATTTCTTTATGTTGTAGTTAAAGCTACCGAATTCGTTTCTCATTTTTTCTAATTTAAGAATACATTGTTCTACACTCTACAACTAATATATTTGAAATATACTAAATTATATGTTAAGTTAAGCTGTTGTTCCATATAAGATTATAAGTTGAAAAAATAAGAAGCAAATCATTACGACTTAAGCCCTTATTCCTTTTTCTCGCAGAATACTTTTTAAGTCCGTGTTCATTAAACATATTTATTGAATTTACAAATTCTTTTACTCATTTTGGAATGAAAACACTATTTATTTCTTTCACTTTAAAATATTTGAATAAATTAAAAAAAGCTATTGTTATTATTATTGCTGATCCGTTCTGCTAGTCCGATGAATAAATTGTTCCAATAGTACTTTATTAATAAAAAAATATTTAAAAAAATTTCATAATTAAAAAAGAAATGGGTAAAGTCAGATGTAAACTTGAACCAAACTGTTCCTTTCAGTAAGAATAAAAAAGTTCAACTAATTACGTACAAACAATAATTAATTATTAAAATCGAATGTTTGTTTACGTTGTCACAGTTGGTGAAATTATGATGTTGTTGGTATGTTTTTTAAAAAGTTGCCTGGAGAGAGACTCTCTCAGAAAATATAAAACATTGGAACATAAGAGAAATACAAATGTTGATTTAATAAAGAAATGTAAGCCTTCACCAAAAAATTTGGAAACGAGATATATAGGTTTGTCATTCCGTATCTAATTTCTTCATTATTCATTTAAGACCCCATAAAGTATATATATTCTGAGAAGTCGAATGAGCGATGCCCGTCTGTCCGTCTGCTTTATTTTGGTGTATTAAATAAATTTTATACCATTCTCTTAGAATTTTTCATAAAATTGTTCGGTTTGAAAATAACAAAACTCGGTCCAATAATTAAGGAGATATAGCCAAAAGACTTTTTTGTTATATTTCCTATTCTGTTGTTTTTTTATGGTACCAACTGTCCTACGGTCAATTTTATGAAGCCGATTTCTTGTATGGACATCTACGAAGGTTTAGACTGAAAATAATTGAAGTCGGTCCATTAAGGACTAAAATATGAGCAAATAATTTTACTTTAAAAATTAAAAAAGTTGCATTGGAATTCAGTCCAACAACCTACTGGTTGGTAGTCACAAGCGGTTTTTATACACCACAGAGCAGTTGTATTTTTCATAGTAGTTTAAGCGTTTAAGAACATAATATATCTTATTTATTATAAAATACTAAAACTTCAAATTCTTGATGGAAATTGGTGTGGTTGTTGTAAATCGGCCCTTTTTGTCACACATACATCAATACTGAAATGCGTTTATGGGCACATTTACACATTGTGTTTATACATGTGTATATTTAAACAGTCGTAAAGTAAAGATATGTTGTTTTTTTTGTTTCCTTAACCTTATTTCTGTACGTTTATTAGTATAATATTATGCATGCGTATTACAGCATTTTTTATCGTTTACATTTTCCTTTCGTATATAAATAACCATAATTATTTTTTATATTATTTATATTAAAGAAATGTAATGGATCGTCAAGACACTATGTACGAGTAAATATACTAAATCAATGAAATTGAATTTTAGTTTTGTTTTCAAAATGTATTAATATTTCATTTTTTATGACTATTTATGATTTCAGAAGCAAGGCAAAATTGATGCTTATATCCTGTTTTATACTTGTGTAATTTTCATTATTTTCTATAATCAGGTGCAGAGCGTACCTGCAGTATATCAGAACCCGGTATTATTATTGTATTTGTACAATGTGATAAAAAATCTCTTGACAATTAAAATGTTGTTTGGATACTTAGTTACAGATAACAAAGCAGAAAAATCTCGTCCCGGCTAGAATTTGAAACCTGTTCCGAACTATTTTTTAATTAAAACTTTCAGTATACATATTTACTTTTCGTTTTTAAAATTTTTGGATTTTATATTCACAACTTGGTATTTTACTGTTGCTCTCAATATCAACTCCCATAAGACATGTTTCTTTCATTCTGTAACATCAGTGAGTTAATGTTCAAAAGCACTTCAATTAATTGCCTTTTCTATAAAATAAAAACAAAGTTTGATGTTAGAATTTAATTTGATACCAAGCTCCAAAATGTAATTATAAAAGAAGAAGGAGAATTAGTACCAACATTTATTTTAAAAAAATCATATAATTAGCAATCGGCAGCCAAAAATCTTGAAAAAATCTCTAAAATGCCAAAAATGCTCAAAAATATGCGAAAATCAGGAAAACTGTATGATTCAATATTGATTAAAAAACAGCAACATTATAGAGTAAAAAAACTTAAAAAAATCATTTCCATTGTGAAAATTAAACTTTTATTAAAAACTATTTGTATTTGGAATAGAAAAATTAAAATGCATTTGTATTTTGAATAAAAGTATTGCAAATTTATATTTAGCTTCTAGATTGCTTTATTCCAGTTAATAACTTAATGTGGGCTTAAAAAGTATTATAAGAATCCTTCGTAATTCATCAAATATTTTCAAACAGTCAGTGTTTGAAATTCGAATGTGTTTCTATATCAGAAATATACAGGTTATATTGAACCAAAACCTGGTCCAACCGCAATACAGATAAGTAAATGGAAAAGTTAACAAAATTTTAAAAAGACAACTATCAGAATACCACTAGTTTACATATGTGCATACGTACATCATACGAGTTTCAAAGAAAAAGTTAAATTAAAATAATGAAATAAAATATGTTGTTATATTTTATAATTTTAAATTTTTTCTTACACCGTCAAGTTATTTTTATTTTTGGTATTATTATTATATCAAATAAAAACGTCGACAACTTACTAAATTCATTATATAATTATTTTATCACTGTACTTAATCCTATCTGATAACATATTGGATATTTTTGAAAAATAAACCTTTTATCGTTCATAAAATTGGAAAAAACGCAAAAATAAAAAACAATATTATGAATGAGATTCTGCCTGGTTTTTAAATAAATTGTGGAACAAACTTTTTTAAATAAAAAGTAATAAAAACAACTAAAATGTATTGAAAATTCTAAAAAAAATAGCATTGTGTTGTGTTCAGGATTCGAAACCGTGCCACTGGGTAAGAAGGAACGGTCTTAAATCCTGACCAACCATTTATTATATTTTTTTTAATTTTTGATACATTTTAGTTACTTTTATTACTTTTACTTTTTATTTGAAAAACCTCGTTCGTTTTTTAAGAATTTTTGATAGCTTTAAATTATTTTCAATATGAAAATAATATTGGAACATTTTAATCATTAGACTAACAGATTTATGTTGGCGATTGTTTTAATCAATTTTGGGAGAATTTCTTCATTATTAAACCTTTTATTACGTTTCAAATCATTTCTTTATTTAGTCGAAGACCACTGGCTCATTGATAAAGACGTTGAAACACTTCTTGGATGTGTGAAAAAATTTATAAGTGCTAATAAGGGGATGTTAATAATGCACTCTAGGCAAGAAATTGTTACAAATTTGTTACGAAATTCATAATTTATGGCTGAATTCATAAACGCAGTTTGCAAAGCAACACGAGAATGCCTTGTAAACTCATGCTTCCAGTGTTGCTTTGGAAGCTGTGTTTATGAAATCAGCCTATACTATGAAATAGAGATTAGAACCAATAATGCGCGATCGTGGTTAATTTTTTGTTTCTATCACGTTCGTGAGAGGGTGAGTGGCAATTTTTTTTGCTTTAATGCAATTTTTCCATTTAAATTCTTTTTTTTCGTATTTCGTGAGCGTGAATTTTCGTGATTGTAACTTCTTTTGTCGCTCCATACTATGGTTAAGGGTATATAAGATTCGGCACAGCCGAATATATCTCGCAATGTTTTCAAGATAGCAAACACAAATTTTTTTTACTAAAATTGAAGTGAATTCAATGTATACAAATATGGCTTTCGATCGGGTCATCGTCATTAACACTAAATTTCTGATATGAAATTAGAAAATCAGAGGTAGGGCAGGATCGTCGAAATACATTTACTTTATTTATAAAATTGTATATCTAGTCTAATATTAAAAAAAATTAAAAAATAAGTTTTATCAACTTCAAAAAATTTTGTTTGGTGGACTGTTTCTGGGGCTTACCTATGTATATATCAAAATTTAAAAATTGTATTTCAAAACTAAAAAATTGTTTCAGAAAATTATAATTTTCAGTTAAATATAATTTTCCCATTTTATTGCAGAATTTTCTAATTGTATATTAGATTTTTCTATCTCCATTCAGAGTTTTTAATATACAAATACTTATAGGTTGTGTTATTTTCGTGAGTATTTCGTGAGCGTGAGTTTTCGTGATTGCGACTAAGTTTTTTTTCCACTCACGTGAGCGTGAGTGAATGTGAGCCAAAAATATGAGGTCGAGCGTGAGCGTGCATGAGTGAATTTTTTTTATCGTTAGCGTGCATGAGCGTGAGCGAAAAGTCAGTCACGATCCCATCTCTAATTCGGATGCCGCTATTTAAACGTTTCTATTGCGCAAAGAATCCAGTGGACACAGTACGTATGAGTATTATATTTTGATGTGTAAACTTTCTACTTTAACCGTTACGCCCCAAGAATAAATTTTTATTTAATTTTTTGAAAAAAAAATACTTTTTTAGAGTAATTAGGACCCACTGATTTCAAAAATCTGGTAAATAAAATTTTCAGAATTTTCGTTTTCCCAGAAAAGCCTGTTCGAATTTTTGAACAGTTTTTGGATTTATGTGCTGTTTTATTTGTGAAACGAAAGCAAACGTTTTGTTTTGTTTATTTTCCTACTCTGGTTTAAATATCTAAAATATTAACATAAAATGACAGCAGTGTCCTGGCTCCCATTAAAGAAACAATTAATCCACCTTATTCCGTTGCATCAAGACAACACCAAAATATAAGCTTTTCTCCAGTCGCTGTCAACGAAGCTGTTAATAGAAATAAACAGTTGAAGACAGCCGGTCGAAAAACCCTTATTTTTTGTTGTTGCTTTGATGTGACGTTGGCAAATAGTTACGGAATAAACAATTTTGTTAGGCTATACAAAGAATTGCGATAAAGTATTAAAACCTTTAAGCAAAGTGTTTACAAAGTATTTTACCTTTAAAATACCAGGACATATGCGAGGTATAAGAGTCCTTGCTCTATTTATTCTCGATTGTGTAAATTTGTTTTGACAAAAACAAACTGCGAAGAATTATTGAATTATCTGCAGAAACAGCCAGCGACTAGACAGAAATTACCGTAAACTTGACGTGTTCCTGGGAGTTTTGACAATTGTTTGAGTTAGCATTTTTTATATACTCAAAACTTAATCCACTAGGCCTTGGGAGGGATGGTGTGCCGTGTTTGTGACCTGAGTTCGCTATACATTTCATATTGTTCGTTTGAGTTTCTTGCATTAGAGTTTATAGGTAAACCAACACAGGGGTCACAATGTCATGAGTATGCGTTTTGTTCGGAGTCCATATACTTGACACAAATAGCTCTCGTGATCATGCTTTGTAAATTGTGCCCTTCAATCCGGCCGAGTTGTCCAGTCATCAATTTACTAGAAGCGCCCCTCGTTGCCTTAGTTATTAAAATTTACAAGAACAAATTTACTTCATGGTGCGGCAGATTGCTAAAGCCTTTAGCCGACACTTACACAAATATTGAGTTGTGTTAATTATACAAACCATCAATTAATACATTTAATCTACTGCCTTATATGTATTTCATTTTATACAACAGGTACAATGCATTTGTGGTTGCATTCATACCTTTTTATGATTTACCGACACTTGTTGCATTATGGCAAAAGTATGGCATTCAACGTATCCTGCATTCAATTCGAACCCTTTTTATCCATTCCTTGTCTGTCTGCTAAAATACTTTTTTTGTTTTGTTTTCTTTTTTGTTTTGTTGGCGTTATAACATTCACCTTTACTGCTCTTGTTTTTTCATCATCAATATCGATGGTTTATTCATGCGTTTATGGTCTCTCGTCTGCTTCTTCATCTTTTGTTATCCCGTTCATTGAGAAAAAATTAATAAATTATGAGTATTTATGTGCTGTCTTGATAGTGACACAACGACAGACACACAAAGTGATAAAATTAGCATAAAAAAGTTTTAACATTTCTGTTTCTCTTCTGGCATGTTGTCAGCCAAATATAACAATCTGTTTATGTTTGTTGCTTGCTGTTGCAAATGCAAACAAAATGAGTTAACTTGTTCGCTCTCTATTTGACCAAATACACGTGAACATGTGCATACATTCAAAATGAATTTCAAACTACGAGTATTTATTATACAGCACTAGGACAATTTTTATTCAATGCTGTTTGAATTGGGAAATAAAGGCGAATGTGTTTACAAAGCTGTTGTCTATGGTCAGGGTATTATGATAAATGTTTTTATTTTATGCAAAATATATTTTATAAACGAAAGATTTCAAACAAACTAAACAAAAGGGCCCTTTCTCTCCACTAGGAGATTGTCGGCGGTCATTTGTGAGGCAACACTTTGGTAAATTTAAATATTTATAACAATTGAAACAATCGGCGTTTTCAATTTGATTTTGAATTATTTAACTACTTCTTGTTCATATGAGAATTACATAATATGAACAAAACAAAATATATATTCACAAGTGCCAAAACTTCCACATTTATTTAAATTATGTACATGAACAGATTTTCATTCAAAAGAAAGAAATGTAACTTTTAAGCCTTTGGTCGAGTTAAATTAAAAGAAAAGAGCCAAGGAATTGAAACCAGACAACAGCAGTTTTCTAGAACTTTTAAACTCTCCCGTTTGAATTGTTTTAATCCGAAGATTTTGTTTTTTGAACCAGGAACTAGCTCGTTAACTAATTATTTTATTTAGGGTCTATTTCCATAAACGCGAAAAAATATTTCATTCGAACATTTCAATTGAAAACAAATAATGTCAAAAATTTAAATTTTTTTCATATGTAAAAGTTACACCGAAGTTTATTTGTGAAAGTGAAATGTTAAAAATAATTAAAATGTGTGATTAAATTTAATACTTATATATATTATAATCATTAAAAGAAGATTAAATTTAAATAAATAAGGCAATGTCAGCTAAACAAATAAAAAGAATGGAAAAAGCGCAAATAACAATATTAGCAAAAAAAGAGTCAGAAAATTTATTTTCGCAAAAAAGCAAATCTGAAAAACAGAGATATTGAAGAAAACATTATAAAAAGTCAAGTCAATATTCAATATTGTTATTGTTATATGTTATTGTTATTCTTCTTATTGTTATTATGTTATTTTAAAGTTTTTTGTTATATGTTAAAATAATTTTGTAATTTTTAATAGTTTTTCAAGCTGGACTTTAAATGTGCGTATAATTAATTTCGAAGTACAAATTATTAATTGTAATTATTTTTTTGTTTGTTTTTTTTACTATATGTACGAGGGCGGATTGATATTGAAGCTACCTAAGTAGGAAAAAACATTTTTTTACAAAAACCATTTATTTCTCAACATAGTCTCCTTTTAGCTCAATATACTTAGTCCAACGTTTCTCCAGTTTTTGCATCCCTTTCAAAAAATAGAATTTTTCGAGGTCCTTAAAATAGGCACTTGTTTGGTAAATAATTTTATCGTTGGAGCTAAATCTCTTTCCACCGAGCCTTTTCTTTAGGTTTGGAAATAGAGCTTTGCCATTGAGACTGCACACGTCACACGTTTCCGTTTATGGTCAATTAAGAGCAAACGCGGAACCCATCTTGCCGATAGCTTTTCATATGCAAATGTTCATGCAAAATGTTGAACAAACGTTCATATGATATGATATGTTTACCATTTCAACAATCTCACGTAACTTGACTCGGCGATCATTCATAACGATATCGAGGATTTTCTTGATATTTTCTTCAGTAACCACCTCTTTTGGCCTTCCTGTTGATGGTATTGTTGCAGTACTTGTTCGGCCGCGTTTAATATCAGCAATGCATTATTTTACCATGTTATCTGACGGAGCAGACTCACCGTAATGTTTATCGAGCTTTTCTTTGTCTCTTTCGCCGTTTTTCCTTTCAAATAATAGTGTTTAATCACTGCACGAAATTCACTTTTATGTATTTTGTTTATAAAACACGTATGTTTTAAATGTTTTAAAACTATTATTTAAAAATTAGTGCGAAAATAATTTATTTCCATTATCTTTTTAGTTATTTTTTATATAAAATTTTACTTCAAAAACTATATTTAACGAAAATACGTTTCTTTAAATAAACTTTGATGTATTACTTACTTGCATCACACGAATCTAAACTAATAATTTTTTTGTTACTCCATGTTTATATCGACGTTATTTTTGAAATCGCGTCAGTGTGAACGCGTAAGCGATTATAAATATGACTGAAAGACGACTCGAAAAACAGTCACAAATGAACTGAAATAAGACTAATAAATGATCAGAAAACGATTCGAAAAAGACTTTAAATACTACTAGAAAAAAGGGTTCAAAAATGACTGTAAACTAATATAGAAAAAGAATCGTAAATGACTTATCAAGAAGATTCGCGGGTAGTCATGAGATGAGCGCATATTCCGACTTTTTAAAAATTAAAAAAAATGCTGGCTGGGCTTAATAAAATAGAACTAAAAAGACACACACTTACATTGTTTTTAACAATTAGTAAAAAAAAGCTTTTTCTGCCGAAAAAGGTTTTACTCAGAAATCTTAAGATATAAAAAAAATATATATATGTATATATATATGACGATACTGGTAATTTCTTTTGCAATGTGTTGTGTTGAATGGTTGTATCAAATTTATTATAATACAGTAAAATAGTAGGATAATACAACCTATACAGCTGTTTTTCCAATATTCTGTTCCATCTTCTAACATTACATACACATTTTACGCACAACTGCATGAGTAAACTTTTTTTTATTGTTTTCATCCGCGTGTCAGCTGATGTTAATTTTAAAGTTATCAGCGCCATAGAATATAACACGAGTTTGGTTATGGCCCTTTCAATCAGTTTGTACTTGTTAGCATTCACGACGTTAGGGACAATATAAATAAAAAGTTTCGATATTAGAGATTAAAATTAAGTAAAGCCAGCTGTGTTCTAGGCATGAAAAAATTTTAAATTTTTTATAAAGTTGTTAGTTCAACTGAGGCAATTAACGCCTACCAATAATTTTGATGTGAAAACTTCTTTTGAAAAGAACAAAGGGTGCAAGTCAGAGAGATTAATGCATTCTTTTACAGCCCTGCCATCTATCAGTGTTGCAAAGCCTTTGGTTTCAAGTAGGCACATTAATTTTTGTTCAGCTATAAAGCCATTTTCTCTATTATCTAACCTTGTGGGCGATTTCGTCATAAGGAGATGAAGGGGCCGTGGTGCACATTAGCATCATTGATACCAAGAGTAGGGAATTTTTTCTTTTTGTAGGGAATTAATTGGAAAATTTCAAGGGAAGGGAAAAAAGAACAGATTTCTCATTGTAAGGTAAATGTGGGGAATTTTTAAAACTTTGTTTTTCTTCCTTTTATATTGCGGTGCAATTGCACAAAAGTGATAATACATCTAAAAATATAAAAAAATTTGTTGCAGTACTACGCGAGATATTTTATACAGATAGAAAACATCTTGTGGTAAATAATATATGGATACAACGAAAGGGAAAGAAATGTCAGATTTTCTTGGGAATAGAATTTGTATGAAAAATACAAACAAATTTGAAAATTTTGTATTTTTTTTTGGTTTAATATATAAATTAAGACTTTTTAAAAATTTATTTTAAGCAATTTTAAATATCCAAATGCACTCTTATAAAAAAACTTTCATTCTTTCTATTCCGGGTCACATTTTTTGTCAACTTAAATAAAATATTATTAAGAATTCAGTATTAAGATTTTGATTACCTTTTAAGATCTCCACATCTTTATTTTAAAAATTTAAAAAATATATGTTAGCAATTAATGCGAAGAATTATAAAAAAATTGTGCAATAGCTCTTAAAAATTAAATAATTTTTGAAGAAATTTAATTAGAGCAGTCGTTATAAGTTTTTGTTACTTTTTATTATTATTTAATTGTTTGTCTGGCGATATAAATGTACAAAATTTTAAAACCCAAAATAAAATGTTCTTTTTTTCTAAAATCAATGAATTTTTAGAGTAGGAAAAAATGTACGGAACTTCTTTTATGCGCAGGGAAAAAGGGGGAATTTTTTGAGACATGTGGGGATTTTGTTAAATTTCTGCTGGCCATGATATGATTGAAATTGGGTTCGAACACATGTTGGCTTTATAGTCAACGCGGTAGCTAATTCAGCCAATAGCACTCATTTAGGAAATATGACATCATTCAGATATCCGCCGCGGCTTTGCTCGAAGGCATGCACCCGAGATTTCTAAATTGCAATGACTTCAATGCATAGATTCGGCAGAATTTGGGAAATGACTTCGATTGAAGTCATCGATCGATTGCGACTTATAGACCTCCATAGAATTTCAGTAAACGTCAGAAGTATGAGACTACTGGCATGACGCATGATAACTGTACTTTCTAATCGTTCATAGAGATTATTAATTGGAACGTTCGCTGTGGGGACCGCGGCGTCGTCGTGGGTTATTGTTGATCTATAGGGCTTTTACTGACATCGTTTTCGAAGAAGTTTTGCTTGTTAAGACCACCATTCAGAAATAAATTTTCCTCCTCACTAAATATGTTTTTTATGCCCGAATTGGGGTCCTATTCCAAACGGTTTAGATCACAGTTATCTAGGCAGGTCAGCAGCAAGATCAGTTGGATCCTGTACGAGTGTTAACGCAATTATCGTCATAAAATTTGCAAAGTTGAAGGTTACGAATTGCAAGCTCTTGTGCACGATGAAGGATCGATTACCGGTCAACTCTCATTACAGTTTCACAGATACTTGTGATGTTCTAGGCCGATTTAACGCTCTGTTAGCGCACAGGCGTGGACTCATTGCTCAGCAAATCTGTAATTCCAAATTGATCAATCAGAGTTGGCTCTGAGCCTTCATCGCATCGCAACTACTTCTTTAGCGTACATTCGTTTTGATAATAAAATTTCATTGTTTCAACGTTTTGTTCTGACATATAATTTTAAGCCCATAACACTCTTAACACAACCGATCATTCTTCGTCTTAATTTAATCAACAATTAGCCCATCAATGCCGTTTTCTAATCACCTTCCGTTTTTATGAAACCAAACATGCTCATTTGCCTGCCAACAAAACCTAATGAATTAAATGAAAAACAACTAACTAATTTATTTATGTGCGACTTGGAGATTTCCGGGCAATTATAAAATAACCTCAGCCTGCAATATAATGCTTAACAAAAAAATATAGCTCACTTATGGACTAATTTTTAATTATAATTCAATGCAATTGATTGAGGCAGGATGGCTATGAAGAAACATAACCTTGAAATTAAATACTCATCCAATAACACTATCAACTTCTATTTGCATCTCTTGACCAAGTGTGCATGTTCGTTCTCCTTTATTGTGTATACACTGACATATTCCGATGTGCTCGTACATATTGTGGTTAACCGATAAACAATTGTTGCTACGTGTGCTTGTGCAACGTGCAATAACAAAAACAACAACAGCAGCAGCAGCAGCAGTACCTTTTGCTACTACTCCTTTCATTTGATATTAAAGCCTCATCATAGACGTCATCTTACCTTTTCGATATGTTTTCCCAGATATAAATGGATGAATATGTTGTAATATGGTAACACAGCAGGTAATAAGTTGGTTTGTATTCCCATCACGATAGTGAAGTGGATTATTAATACTCATACCGGTATGTAGCTCGTAGTAATCGCGTGTCCCATAACCGCCCACTATATGAATGTAAAACAACCTACTTGTGTACTTGACAAAAAAAAAGAAGGAAAAAAACCCACAACATATTCTCCAGCCACCACAACTTGTCACTTGTACTCAAGTGACAACGATGTTATTTGCATATCGAGTCAGAGCTCATATTCCTTGTTTGTTGCAAGTCAGTACAGTGTATTGTTTGCATTGCATGTGCATGTATTTGTATGTGTTTTTATGGCCATTCATATGTGTGATTTAATATCTGATCTGATATTGGTTTTTCTTAAGTTTGGGTTGGTTGTCTGGTTGGCTAGAGTTTTATAACACAAGCAACAAAACTGAAAAAAATAGAAACGAATATCCTTTACAGTGAAAAGACTAGCAAATAACCACATTGAGAAGTGTGGGTTACAAGCAATTTGACTTTTTACAGGAACGGAGCAAATCGTTTTGTATAGAATTCAAAGCTTTAATCTATTGAAATTAGTTAATTATGTGAACTTAATTTAACAGGAAGTCAAGATTTCATATAATTTTGTTCGTTCAGCAGCATGTAATTTTGCAGCAAGGTGTTGCTTCGATGATGAACGATCTTTCAAGTTTAATGACACAAACGATACCACAATAAATTATTCAAAATATGCCTCGATATCTTATTTCAAAAAGTTTTGTTTGTTAACAAAACTTTATTTCTTATTAAATAAGGATTTACAAAATTTTTATATAAATTTATAGATCCCTTTTTCCCCTTTGTTTGCCAACATATTTTTTCAATTCTTTTACCAAATGGTAAACATTGTTGAGCTCTAATGACCCGACTATATATTATTTAAATATGTTCAGTATTAAAGGAATAAAAGGCTCCAAAAGTTGACACCACTACAAATACTAAATATACACACGTGCATTCACTTATGTAAATATTGGTTCCAGTAAAAACATAACCAAGCCAATGAAAGTGTTTAAGAGTACCTACGTATTTATAAGACTAATAAGATTTTTTTCTCTTTAAATGAGTGAAGTTGAAAAAGACATCAGAATAGAAAGAGATGAGAATTATTTGCTTCAAGCAAAAACTTAACAAAATAAATGTGTGTACTTATTAGGGTGATCGGCTCGGTTTTTCAACCGGACACTTTACAATACGGTTGTCGGTTTTTTAAAAATTTTGATTTTTCGAATGTTGAATAGTCCGATTTTTCTGCAAACAAAAAACCGGCTCAGTCGAATACTTTTCGATTTGTATATTTTTCAAACAAAATTACTTTTTACTTTGTATATTAAAACTGAGAAGAACGTTTTTTGTTGATTATCCAATTATTTTTTATAATGTAAAAGTTCTAGGTGTTTTTTGGTAGCAGCGGCGAATTAAATGAATCAAAGGAATTCGCAGGGTAACGACATAGCTGCGCTTTTATTCAATTTAAAGGGGAAGCTGAACACGTTATAAAGTCAATAGTAATAGAGTATTCCTTGCAATTCTTTACACCTTTTTGTACAAGAGTGCATGTAGTATCAAAACTCCTGTTTCAATTTCTGTAATAAAGGGAATGTTTTTGATCGTAGGAGTCCAAAGTTTTCCGTGATCATGTACTATGTAGTTTGACGAACCATAATTAATTAATTAATTTTTATAGTATTTACATGAACTGTCAACTATTTTTTGTAATAAAGCAAATGGTAATCAAAGCTTTTGTATAATAATTTTCTTAAGAAAAAAAAAACCGGTTGTCCGGTTTTTCCTGAATTTGGATAATCGTAACCGGGATTTTCAAAATTTCAAATATTTGAACTATTCGAAAACAGGTTTCTGAAAATGTCGATCACCCTAGTTGGTACACACTTGTGAGCTGCTTGTAGTTTTACTAAAATTTTCAAGTTTTGTTCAACTTAAAAGAGAAATCTTATGAATAAAACTTGAATAGTTCTTTCAAAAAGTCCATTAGAATGACAAGTTTTACAACTAAAAATAGTGAATAGTGAAAAGCTAATTTATTTATGCTAAAACTGCGCCGCCTCTGTAAATTATTGAGTAGCTGATTCTGCTCGTTCCCCCTTCGGCCCCATTATCCACTAAATACTTTGCCCCAGCCACAAAAGCCATTGGTGTTGCCGGCGATTATGGTTGGTAAGATGTAGAAAAATAAGCAAAAATATATTTTTATATACAATTTTTTTTCACCAATTTCATTTAATCACCCACCTGCTACAACAACACAAAGAATAACAGCTTCTGCAAAAAAGCGAAGCATTACTTCTGTTTGTTGCATGTTGTTATATGATGCGTGTGCATATTGAAAGAAAAAGAGTTGGCTGTTGGTAAAGATGGCAAGAAAAGAAATAAACAGAATGTACAAAGAATTACTTCTGCGTGCATTTATGCATATTTAATGCTGCATCATCATCAACTACATCATTGCAGCCATCGATTCAGCCTCGTCCTTCCTCATCATCAACATCATCGTCAGAAGCAGCTAACAAAAAAAATAAATAAAAAATAGCTGCAACATGAATATGCATATGTTGCATTCCTGCCTCCACATGGTGCGTGGTACTCACTCGTATTAATGTCTGCAAGCAAGTGTTTGTGTATGTTTTTGTCTCTGTATGTCTGTCTGTCTGTCTGTCTGTCTGTGCTGATTTTGTCGTTGAGCAAGACCAATGTGGCAATATTTAGCAGTACGAGGTACGCACTTTGCGCGTGCAACAAACACACATAACGTTTTATGTACAAGAAAACCCATAAATATGTCGAATGCAAAGATCCACGCATTGCGGAAAAATAAAATCGATCGTTTTTAATGACACCTTATCAAAAGAAGCCAATCTTATGTCTATAATTTTGTTTGTTTGCTTATATTTTTGTGCCTGCTGTTGTTGCTTTGTTGTTCTTTTCACAATTCTGAGCGTAAATGAATGTTTTTTATTTTTTTTGTATGCTGTAAAAACGGATGTTGCAAGAAGAGCAGATATTTTAGAATTAATAAATTTATATCTATTATCATATTCATAAATATGTTTGATAAGCAAAATCTAGTTTTTATCATTGAAAATTCTCTTAGTAAAGAACGAAGTGGTTCGAAAAGGCTCATCTGGTGATCGGAAACTACTAGTCCACTGAGCAAAAATTCACTGTGAAATGAAGTGTATTATGAGGGAACTCTATAGAGCATTTGTCTACTTATGGAATTTCATTTCACCTTCACATAATGATCAAAATCAAAAAAATCTTTCTTTAGAAAAAGAGTTTAAACTTTTTGGTTTATTTCGACCTCAATTCAAGATTAAAAAAAAATCTTCTCTTAAGAAGTGAGTAAACTACATATTTGTCTGACTTGTTTTACACAAGATGAAAAACAAAACGAATTTATTCTCAAAAACACTAAACTTATTTTTAGTAATTTATTAAATTTGCATAAGTTGTTTTACTGTTCGCCTAATTATTCCGAACTGAACTTTAAATCAACACCTGGTTCTTCAATATCTTGAAATGGAAAAACTTGGAACACACACCGATCTTATAAGCATAAAGATCCATATATAAAATTGTTATAAACTTAACAGAAACAAAGTTTGATGTGGACTTAAGAGGATATATATGATCGGCTTGCGGAGGAGTTTTGTATAAAAATCCTTCAAACAACTGACTGGTTTATATTTAATTTTTTTATATTCTTTCAAAACGTTCATGATTGTATAGAATACGGAAAAAAATTAATGGTTGTAAATGAGAATCTTTTTTCTTTCAGATTTTGTAGCAAAATTGTTTTACGAAGGGAAAAGAGGTGTAGCATAATGTGCAATGAGCAATATTGTTGATTACATTTTAGGTAATTTTCGAATTAAATAATAAATATAAAAGACATCCAAAGAAATTTATTATGAATATTTCGCTACTCCTTTGTATGTCTTCTGCTAGAAAACAAACAAATTGGAAACAATTACATGATACTTAAATGAACAATTAAATATATTCCTATTTCGTTTTTAGTATGATAATTAATTGTCAATTTAAAAAAATTGTTTAAAAAATAGAAAAATGAGGAAATTTTTTAAAATTTGAAAACATTAGTATTGTGTTATATGGGATTTACACCAGACCAAAATCTACACTCAAAAAAACAATCGATCCATCCGTACTTAAATCAATTCCAAGCGGTGTTAAACGTACGGTAATCCCACATTTACTTAAATCAATTACAGGAAGATTGATTTAAGTCCGGAGAATTAAGTTCTCAATTAAATTTTTTACTTGATTCAAGATTTTTCACTTGATTAAAGAATTTTGTACTCATTTTAAGAAACTCCAGCATTGGTTATCTAAGGTATTCGCGCTTTCGGCTTGGTTAAAGAACATTTTATTGCTATTTGTACTAAAAATTAAGTAAGTAGAAAATACTTAAATTTAGTACGGCGTTTTTCTTTCTGTGTAGTACTTACGAACAAAATCTTGTTGATTTTGACTAGATTTTCCATACAAAACAAAATCTACTTCGTCACTAGATTTTGACAAAATCTACTCAAAATTTCGTAGTGATGCAACGGTTGTTCCTAAATTGTACTAAAAAGTACTACGCTGTTCAATAACACTTCTTTAAAGGGTGTACTCGCCAGCTATTTCGTATTTGAATGATAATTTTTATGTGGAGCTTGATATTTGAAAATGAAAATTTCAATTAACGGGTTTTGGCATGGATGCAAAATCTTGAAAAAGGTCACGAATAGCCCGGTGTAAACGGTATAGATTTTGATTGAGATTTCAATTAAAATCTATTAGATTTTGGTCTGGTGTAAATGATATATTATTTTATTCTAAAGTAGATTTACTGCTACGGCTATAAAGTTAATTCTTAAACATATTGGTACATTGGTACTATAATGCTGTTTTTTGTGATGATGTATAGTTTCTGTATTTTGGGTAGGACCAATGTCCAGCTAATCTAGTTTTAAGTTTAATTTGTGTTGTATTCACATAAACGTTATCAGAATTTTCATTATCATTCCCTTACATGGATTGGATTTGGATTGTCCAAACTATGCATTCTGTCTTCTGTTTTATTAAATAATTTACCTAATTATTATTATTTTGTTTAATTGTTTTAATTATTATTATTTTAATTAATTATTTCGTATGATAGTTTTCCGATTTGTTTGTTATCCTGCAGAAGCTACATAAAGGAGTATTTATTGATAATAAATTTGTTGGGATGTTTTTAATACAAAAGTGACCTCAAGCTCAACCAAGAAAAGGTCAGCAAGTTAGTTATTGACACTAAATTTTTCAAAGTTTTTTAGGCATTTAGCCGTTCAAGCCTTTTTTAAAAGCCAATTATATATCTGTTCTCTTCAGCAACTAGCAGCTTTAGTTATGACGTTGTTTGAGTAAATTAGCGATATGGATAAATTTAGAAAAATAAATTTACTGCCGCGTAAAGCAGCTCTGGGCTGGGGAAAAGCTCTCGCACCTTCGTAATGTGGTTTTTGTTCATGCTTCTAAAGTTTTTCTCTCGTACCTCCACTAATTGTATCTTGTTACAGTTCCTAATTGCAAAATATTCATAAGCAATTAGCATTATAAAAACATGCCTTTGCGTTCAAGCAACCAAACTTGTTCAATCTCATATAATCGCGCTTTCTAATCATTCCAATCATTCGGTTGTTGTTGGCAGGAGAGCCAAACGTGACGATTTTACGCCATTTTGACGATTTTTTTAAACGAATTTCACAAAATACCGTAATACGATTTTTTTTTAGTATCTCTTATACTTTGACGATTTTTTGACTTCGCTACTTTTTGCTCAAAATAAAATAAATTTTGGCCAATATCGAAGATATTGATACTGCTGTAGATTTTTTTTTTTAAATTTGAATAACATTAACGAGCTTTACTTTTCTTTTTTGAAATATGTGCTTTTTACAAAATTTTACGATTTTTTTGAAAATATTACTGGCAGCCCTGCCAACCAGTTCGGCTGTTTGGTCGTTTGGCTCAATGATGATATTTGGATGAAGAAGGCAAAAATGAGCGCGTATTGTTATTATGTATTTTGGAATATTATGTAATTATGCATTAATTTTTATGCTTCATATCAGGGTTAGAAGGGGCTTAGATGTTGTACTAAAAATGATTTTGATTTTATTCAACATGCCGTTTTGTTGCATGATTAAATGTGAGCAAACATTTTAATATATGATGAATGGTGTGACTGAAACATGTTCGATCAGTCAACTGTCTTTTACTTGCCAATTTAGCGCATTTAGCGCTAGATTTAGCTCGTTGTAACTGTTCCAAAGGCACTGTATTTCGTCTTAGCGCGTTTAGTAGAATCCTATAACAATTTGAAGTATTACATACGATCGGTTTTGTGACCAGAAGATGGCCAGACGGTGTATATGAAAGTATTTTTTTATTATGTTTATAATATTAAAAAGTTTCTTGTTGATGCTTTTAATCAATGGAAATATTAACCCCTTTATTTATAATACTTACTAAAAGTGTATAATAAGGTTTATGAAAGAAATTTTGTATGTAAAACTGTTTCATAAACCTTTAATAAACATTTGATAATTTATAATGAAGAAGGCCACAAAAGTTGATTATTAAATAAAACAAGACTGAGCTATTGATTTAATCTTTGTAACGTTACCACGTATAATTTTATGTAATGCTTAAAACATTAATTGATATATTTACATTGATATACCAAAATTATATTTTAAGTTTGGCTGTCATTTTAAGCTTCCCACGTGTTGTTAATAGTTTTAAGTATCTTCTTTTTGTGCCTGAATGAATTTAAAAACAAATATGTACTATAGATAGTTATTATTTTGTTTCAATAAATATTGGATTTTTTTCTAATATATGCATCGACTGTCATCAAAATTTAACTTAGCGCGTTCGGGAATAGCGCGTTTTGGTTATGAATATCTGTTAACGCCATGATTTAGCGCGTTTTGAGAAGGTGTATGTTGCGTTTTGGTTGTAAAAAGTTGACAACGCTGTTAATGAAACGTTCACCACTACGATATTGATTTTCCTTAACGTTAATTTGTTTTGCATGATTGAAAGTGAACAACAAATTTAATGTGTGATTAAATCAGGAACAAAGTGATCCATAGAAAACTCTTGAAGTGGATCTTAGTACCTGAAGGAAGCACCTACTCGTGCGATATCCTGGTTTTTTGGCGCACTGTCTTTGCCACTTCTTTTTGTAAGAATCCAAATAAAGAAGCAAATAAAAAAGTCCCAAAGTAACTTCTCTTTTTGCCACACCTGCTTAGAGTGGTTGCATGTTTCTGCTTGAACACGGTAATATAATATTAAGCTACAACAACAACAATTGCAATTGGCTTTAATTCAAGTACACATGTATTAAGACACATAACGCTGCAACAAGCAAACAAACAAAATTCGTAAAATAACCACTCGCGTTGGTTGTTAAAGAAAATTTAAAGAATTGTTCAATATAATTCTTTTTTTTAAATATTTTTCTTTTGCATTTTAAATCTTTGCTAGTATGTGACATTAAATAAGAGTTTTTCTTTATGATAAAATATAGAACCTCCCAACAATAATTTTCACCCTTCATAAATTTTGTAACCAGGCGCCATAGGTCCATATACTTTTTCCTCTTTTTTTGAAACTTTTTTTAGGAGTTTGTTGAGTGCCCACTAAATTTTAAAACAAAAATCGTAATGTCCTTAACCAAATTAAAAAAAAGAAGAGAAATAATGTAAAAAAAATTCATCCGCTGCAGTGGTTGTTACATAAAAGTTAAATAGAGTAAATGAGCAAACATTTAAATCTGTGGAAAAAAAGAAAAGAATGTCTACCATTTGGTCTGTGGTTCAGTGCATTTTTTATTTGTTACAATACACCCTACTGTAGAAAGTAAACTAACATCTTGGTTTTTAAGTAGATATAGAATGAGGAATATAGACCAAAGTGATACAAATCTATATATCCATTAATCTACAGACCAAAGATAGATAAACTGAGCACTCTGACTTTCATTTGTTCATATTTTGTTCGGTTTCTTTGTTGCTTTTTATAATTTTAAACGATACAAATTTAAATAGATTTTTTCAGCATGAATATTTAATATTTTATATTAGATATTAAATATTAGCACGAGGACTGATTTCTGGAAATAAAAAAAACTCCTTCGTTTTTTCTAAACTAAAAATCTTTAAAAATTATTTACAAAAATTATCCTTCAACATTCTTGGTAGTTTTTACTTAAATATTTCATGAAAAATATATATATGATAAAGGCGTTTTTCTTAAAAGATCTCAAATTTTTTAATAATAAAAGTATTCAGATGTATATAATGTTGAAGATATTTTCTTTAAGTTCCCACAAGTTATCATCCGGAAACATAATAATTTTCGAAAGTTCTCTTTCGCCCTTGCACCCACTCCATTGAAATCATATAATTTCATAAAATAAAATCAAAAAAAACTTAAAAAAGAAAAAAAATTTAGAAGCATTTCAAATCAGTCAGTCCCAAAGTTGGTTCATCCCTGTAAACTTAGCGAGATAAAACTGTAAAATTTCCAAGTATTGGAATATTCATTTAAGGTTAAAATATTTATAAAATATTTAAGTGAAAACTTTGAGGAACATTGTTGGAAAGGTTATTGTCTGTGACACTTCCACTAGGAGACTTATAATTGGTTATTGTGACATAGAAAGATATATTTGTCAAACGACATTTATATTCAATTTTGTTCAGGTAAATCAAAGGTTTGTTTTAATTCAGAGACAATTACTTCTCAATATTTCTATAAAATATTATAAATTAATTTAAAAAAATGTATATCAAATTAAGCATCCTTGAAAATTGCACAGTCCTGCAAAATGGCCAGAAAATGATGAAGTTAGGCAACTGAGTACGCACTGAGACAACTGGTCAGCAGGTTAATAAGGATTTATTCTTGCCGAAAAACTGTTCTTGCACGGTGTAACGTACGCAAAAAAGTTTTATATTCATACAAATTTTTATGAATTTATATTATTAAAATGATTGAAACTAGTATAGCCGACGGCCCAGCTAATCGGCCATAAAATAAAAAAAAAAATTAAGAACTGTATTTGATTTGCTACACATTTCCCACAATTCTACAATTCCAAAGTAGACAAAAAGCTCTCTGTTATTGTTGTTTTTATTTCATTGGTCACACACGCATGCATGTTTTATTAATTTGAAGCAGATATATGAATGTGTAATAAGTGTGCATGGATCCAAAATACTCGAGCGATCTTAGTAAAATATAGTTTTCGAATACCTTTAAAATGGTATAAGTTTTGTCGCCTATTAATTCATGTATAGATTTTATGAATGCTCCAACAATTTGTTTTTGCTTTGACTAAACTTGGGTCGAGCATTTGAAATCAACATATGAACCACTTTACTGTCAGCGGCCTGAAGAGTTTCTCTAGCTGCTTACATTCCAAACACTGTCTATCTGCTAAAGTACCGTCCATCAGCTTTCGACCAATTTCTGGTGTGTTTCACTTTTTTTCTTAATTCCTTATATAGAATATGATACCAGAGTCCGCTTTAATTTATTTTTTTTAGCTCATGAAATGGTTTTTTGTTTCGCTTAGCCGTTTATTTTATTTCCAAATGTTGTTAATGTTGCCAAAAAATATTTGTGTAATTGTATTTAGTGTTTTATTTGTTTCAGTTTCTGTTTTTTTTAGCTGCCTTTGTTTAACAACTGCTTTGTGCATACTCGTTTATATACCACCGACTTCATGAATTTAAATGAGCTAAAAGTTTCAATTCGTTATTTTAATTTTGGGTTTAATTCTTTTATTTATTTATTTTTTTGTTGTCCACTCAAGAGCTTCATGGTTTTAATCACAAAGTTGGTCAGTAAACAGTAACAGAAGAGTAATAGAAAAGCTGAAATGATAAAAATCTAATTACAATAAATGTAACAAATGTTAAGCAATTCTAAAGTTGTGTAATACACTGATTTGTTATTTAGATTGCAACATTATTTCGGGGAATGTGAGACACAACTAAAGCAGTTGCTTAAATACTTTGTAAAAGTAAGAATTGTCATTGTTTGAATCGAGACAAGTGTTTCAATTTTATACCAACAATATCTTTTCATTTCACTACTCCATAGATTTTTTTGTTCATTTTAATACTTGTGCCATTTAAAAGCCTTAACTTAAATTTCCTATAATTACTCATGCACATAGTACGTATCGAGAAAAAAACTCCAACATTTATTCATCAATTAACAAAAATTGTTTATTAAATGAGTACAAAACATCAAATGACATGCAAACAGATTTGTTATAATTAACACCGTCAGAGTGTCATCAACTTAAAATAATATTCTTCGCATGTACTCAGGCAAATAATAAATTTTGTTTAGGCAGGGCACAATATGGTTATACGAAATCGTTGTATCTGCAGGAACATTAGCTATCTATCTGTCTATCTAATGATTATGTTCAAAATCATTACAATAATTAATATTAAGTATGTGAACTTAATGGTCATGAAGGTAATTTTATTGCACTGAAATTCACGAAGTTGCATAAATATGTGAGTATGTTTGCATATGTGTGTACCAGTGCAAACGAGGGTGGTGTTGAAAGTGCGCGAAAAAGATTATTAGAAATAATTAAAATTTGTATGACGCGATAGTTCGTGATTATATGTTAAAATAGTATTGGCAGTAAATCAGAGAACAATGTGATTCATACAACCGACTAGTTTTGACGATATGTAATACGATTTGCCTACACCAACATAACTGAATCACAATATGTTGCACATAGACTAAGCCTTGTGACCACAAATTATTTTATGCGGAATGAATAAGTCGATTCACAGATCAAATGTAGTAAAACTGCGTACTCAGTTTTTTATTTCGTCACCTTTTGAATTTTTTGCTGTACTATATTTTTAAAAAATTCCAAAATTTAAATAAATTTTATCAATACGAACAGGGCAAGTTTTTATGCTTTTTGCATGAAAAATATGTATTTACACGAATTTGCATATTACGCAGTTTGGAAACTCTTTTTAACAATAATTGTTTGTGATAAGTGTCGCAGCTCCACATTATGGTCTCCACAATGCGATCATTAAAAATTGTTTGCGAAAACAATGGGTTGCATAAACAGAAAACATAAATGTTTTACAATCTTGCTATTGCGCGTTATGTAAATTGCAGCGCCTCTGTTATCAAGTCGGCGAATTAAAGTTGTTTAATTATTTTTACTTCACCTACGATTTTGCTACAATAGCGATGAAGTAGTGCGCTGTGATTTACTTTAGCATGCACCAGTATCAATTGCCACCGGCACTATTTAGTGAGCAGTGTTATGTCTTCGTCGAAAAATCAGAAAAATGTAGTGATAACATGACTTGTCTGAAACTGGGCTCGAATCCACGTTCATGATATGGTATCAACCTATGGGACTGTCCGTGAGATCTAGTCAGCCGATATTAGCATTGCAATCTAAGAATTTTAATAAAATTGCGAGCTCTTGCCATTTATAAAGCGAATACATACAGTGTAGCAGACAATTTTGTTCGTAGATTAATGGGTATATCGAATACTGTATGCCGACAAAGTGCTGTCATATATTTTCTATGCTTTCAAGTCCATTGTCATATCCTTCAGGTTAAATTTGCTTTCAATGGTTTTAATTATCATAACAGAAATTATCGTTGACTATCCTCGAGTACTCTGCCTTTTAATATCCCTCGTAAAACCATAAAGACAAATTATTAAATATTTACACGTGAAAAATAATCAACAACATAGACAAGAACCACCCATTCGATACAGCCACAGCGACAGCAACATCGACATCATAATACTAATCATCATCGTCATCGTCACTACCACCAACCACCTAACGAGTTTGCTGCTGCAGCATTTAAACATTTTGTTGTCACGTCGTCTTGCAGACTGCAGCTATCAGCAAAATAAATGTTGCAAAAAAATAGAAAAAAAAACAACTACAGAAAAAAAGAAGAATTATATATGTAGTTACAACAAACAGAAAATAGAAATTATAAAATAAATATTGCTGACTCTTTAAATCAACGAGATACAACGGACGTATGCGATCGAGTACCCACCAATATTTATTTATGATTGTGTTCATAGCAATTAGAAAACTTATTATGTTGCCATGTAATCGCCTAATGTGAATGAGCTTGTGTGTCGCTGTCTGTTTAATTGGCGATTGTCGTAGAGACTTTTTGCAAAAATACTCGTATGCAAGTATGAGTGGATATACTTTCAAGTTAAAATTTATTTAATTGCTTAACATGTCATAATTATACTTGTACGTACTCGAATGATCATACGGCAAGTGCTAACTTTGTACCGCAATAGCAAAGAAGAGCCATTAGAGGTGTTGTGTCGGTGGCGATGGTGTTGTTGCAGCAACACTTTATTTAAGCAAAATACTTTAACGTACGAGTATGTTGTTCATTTCATTGCTAAGATTTTTCAATATTTCGATTTCTTTATAAAATTATAATTGAAACAATTATGAGTCATTAAAATTTCCCCAATCATAAACATAAAACGTTGCATGTCTGTTTGTTGATCATGTCTAGATTGAATATCTTGGTGCACCTACAAAAAATTAGTTTTATCCAGGAGTGGGAGCAAAAATTTTCAATGTGCATTAAGAATTCGTTATACATATTTCAAAATAATTTTTTACACATCATCATTTGTTGTTCGTCTTAAAATAATTTTTCTTAAGAAAAATTTTAGAATTTAATAATAAAACTAATTTGATCAACATCAAATTGTCAACCCCTTTTCCAAGTTTGTTCAGCTCCGCTTGTTAGATCATCGAACTCTAAAAACAAATAAATAATTCATATTGTAAATTACACCCGATGATTGCAAGTAGATAAATTTATTACAAATTAGTTTTGGCAATCGATTGTGACATTGATTAAATATTTTATGGCAAAATACAATTATCGTCATTATTTCAGAATAGATTTGTTGTGTGATGTTTACGTTTTGAAAGTGTTAATTGTAAATATGAAATAAACATAAGAGCCCAAATACAATTTTATAGCATGTTTAATAAAATGATTATTATTAGATCATTATCAGCAAATAAATAAATGCACTTAAATATTGCATGAATTATTTTCTTAGAAAAGGAGAATGGGAGAGAAGGAATAATGAAAAGGGGGTTGTTCTCGAAAACACATAAAGAATATATTACGAACGGCAAAGAATACCATATAAGAGTAGAGAAGCATTTAGGAAGAGATAAAATTTAGGTAGTGTCGTCTGTATGGCTTATCCGTATCAAGAGAACTAATTAAAGTATTCCATGACTTTGACAAATATTATTTCATTATGGAATTACTTTAAAGCTATTAGGACTTCTTTAATTTTTGTTTTGGGAAAATGTAATTTCATTTCTTTTTTGAAATAATAAAATGGAAATAAATAAAATGAAATGAAAGAAGACAGTTTCTTTTTGTGTTATATCGTCGAGAAAATAAATTGGGATTTTTTCAATTTTTTTTGGAGTAATTTCATTTTATTTAATTTAGTTGCTTACTAAAGCATTTCTGCACTGCTGACATTTGGCCGGCCCCAAAAATTTCAAGTTATTATTTTATTTTATTTCGAGCACCGGTTGCGTATAATTTTTTTTATGTGTCCATAATATTTTGTATTTATTTAATATTTTTGAATATTATTTTATTGGGAATTGTTTCATCTTTCCAAATGGAATTTCTTTCGTTATGAAAGAAGTCCCAACATTTGCGAGTTATTTCATTTCGAGTTTTCGTAATAATTTAATTTTTTTCAAATGTGTTTCCTTAAATTTGATGGAACTTATTTAGTTCACTTTAGGTCCCATTTTAATAGTAGTTACTTTGGAATTTATTACATTGGGTGTTATTTCATTTAGCCGCTTCCTACTTATGTGATTGGTGGGAATATTTTTTTAAATTAAGAATATTATTTTAGTTCATATTTTTTTGCATATTTTACCTTTTTTACATATTTCAGTCTTAATATAGCATTTTGGAATTTATATAGGAAGGGAAAAATCTTTAAGAGCACAATTTGATACTTTATTAACATTTTTTTAAATATTTTTCCAAATATTTTTGCAAAGTTTTTTAAATTCCGATCAACATTTGACTTTTCTACAAATTCAAACGTGTTACTATATTTTCACCATCTGCATTTCATTTCATTTTACATTTGCTTAAAGCAAAACACTTTCAAAATGGGATGTGTGATCTTTTAAACATGTCTCTATTACATTAGTAGACGTAAAAATAATATTTTCTTTTTGTTTGAAAACTAGATCAATATTTTGTTGCTTATTGCTATAATTATTACTAATAAAAAAGCTTTTTTTATTTTATTAACAATTTCTAATTCTGATTTTAAACGATCTCCTTAGAAATTGAAACACTATTTTGGGTTTTTACTGTTTTTTTCTGTTCTGTTTGTTTGAATATAATTTTATTTTAAATGCAAATCGTACTGAAATTAAAAAAAAAATATTTATTTTCTTCAAACAAGTAATTTTTGTTTCTTTTTGAGAGCACTTTTTATAAAGTTTTTAAAGTATATTTTCACATTTTTACTGAATATTTAATTGGCATAAAATATTTTTTGTCCATGTTTCGGGTTTACCGATTGTTGCCAATTAACTGCGTTACTCTGTACATTTGCACCATTTTAAATACTTCATTTAAATGTGAATTTAAAATTCAACTAAATTTAAATCTACAAAATAAATTTTAATAATATTCGTACAAATATTTTCTTATTGTTAAAAGAAAAAAAAAAAAACATTTTCAATGTCTCTGTAACAATTGCAATTTAATATTGCGAAATCTTTCTTTAATATTGAAAATATTTCTGTTGCATCAATGTTCGTTTTTATAGTTTGAATATTAAAATCAAATAACTAAAATATTGTCGGACTTCCGCCGCCAATATCCTGCCTGTCATGTTTAAATTCGTTTTTTTTACTACTCACTAGAATGCAAAAAAGGAAGACAGAAGAATAAAAAAAATTATAAAAAATCAACATTTTTATTGGCTAAGTGGGCCGGGCTTAACATGCAACATTATTATTATTCTTCTTGTCTTTCCTTTCGTGTGATAAACTTTGGCAATGAAACTTTTCATTTATTTTAATTTTTAAAATAGTTGAATATCATAAGAGATTTTTATGATAATTGTCTAGATAAGTACACATGTACTTTGAATCTGTTTTGATTTAATTAAAGGACATGGAAAAAACTCAAACTAATTCTTAGGCGTTTAATTTTGTAAATACAAATAGTGTTAGACGTTTCTATTAAAGGCATGAATGAATGTTTGTTATTTATTTTTTATAATATCTTGCTTACGCCGAACTGTGCCACGTTTTACAAGGCGGCCAAAGAATTTTTTATACGAATTTTAAAAATAGATGGATACCACACATTAAAAGCCAAAAACAACGACCGTATTTGACTCTTTTAAATTACGGCAAGTGTTTTTTATGTTGTTCCACAATCGTCGTTTACGATTGTTATTTCATCATAATCATATTATACTCTTGTAAATGATGTTATTGCGAGTCGTTTTGTTTTTTATGTTACTTCAAAAATGCATTTTATCGATAGTTAGGCGAATTTAAACGTCTTTATTTTAATTTATTCAAGGATCGTCTAAAGTAAGAACAATAGAGTATTTCAAGATTGTATTAGGCGCATCGTAGACGACTCATGTGGAAGAGTCGCTGTCTTGACACAGTTTCTCCCGCTATAGTGAACTTACGCCAGTGGAATACAAAATCGAAGACGCTCCGATCGCTGAAGATTCTTCTACGATCGAAAATGCTTGCTGGGTATAGATTCCTTAGCTGTTAATATCAAAATATCTTTTATCTCCCTAACAGAGTTTCAGAAATATTATTTTGAAAGAAGTTCGGAAATATACAAAAATTCCATATTTAATGGAATATAATTTTTTTCTTACTAAGACTCCGTAAAATGACTTACACTTATAGTTCGGACTCGTCCCTTTCAGTTCTTTTGCTCCAATCGGAGTTATGACCTGACCCAGTATATTGAACGTTAGCGTTCGCTAGACTTTTGAGCAAAAAATAGCGTATTTTATTTATCGTTTAAAAAAAATTATTGTCGTTGGTCTTTTATCTGACTCAAATCTGACAAAATCTGATATTTTGTGTACATACATTTGAATTTTGGTTTTTCCTTGCAGACTTAAACAAAAATAAAAATTATTTATTATTTCTTAGTGTACAAATTACTCATATTTTATAAAAACTAGAAAAATATATACTATTTTTTTTAATTAAAAAGAACTTGGAACTATAGGGTCCAGAGCTAATTGTGAACCTATTTTTATTTTAAGTTATTTTTACACAGAGGGATCATAATTATTTTGGACCCAAGTGGGCTGGTACTCTTTCTCTTCACATCTCTTCACCGGCAACCTGTTAACCTAGTTTTACTGATTTTTATCACGACAATAAAATTGTTAATGAAATATGAGTATGAAAATGATTTTCGGGAGTTGAGCTTATATGAAGGATGTGATTAATCATGGAGCGATTCTCACTAAATTTGGTAGGACCATTTCAACTGAATCTTATATAGCTGATAAAGTATTTAAAGTATTTGAAGTATTTAGGGAACTTAAGGCCCAATCCCGGGTACATTTGGTCAGGCGCTACCTGATATCGTGGACTAATTTAGTACAATTTTCTTAAATATAGTTTTCAGTTAAAAATAAACGATAATAGCAAGTTTTTTGTATAAAAGCGTTCTGGGACGGATGGACTCAAGGAAACATAAACTGATTCGATATTTTCACATTTAGAAA